>JAHRHZ010000082.1:9730494-9837411 GCA_024137785.1 Ginglymostoma cirratum | reverse complement strand
ACCCCCATTTCTGATGAAGGGTCTAGGCCCAAAACGTCAAGCTTTCCTGCTCCTATGATGCTGCTTGGACTGCTGTGTTCATCCAGCTCCACACTTTGTTATCTCAGATTGTCCAGCATCTGCAGTACTTATTATCTCTGATACAATTATCTTGGTAGATGGTCCTTTGAAACAAACAGTGAGCTCTAAGTTCTGTTCAAATCTCTATAGCAAGTTGGTATAGTGCTCCTTCATGTTTTTTGGCTTCTTGGCAGGTTTTCAGACAGGATTCCCATTGCACCATGTATTACATACCTATAAACTTTCTTCTGGTAGCCTAACCTAACAAAATCCTCACGTCAGTCATCTGTGACAGAATTAGTGTGCAACATCACCCACTGATGAGCTGACAAGTTTATCCCCACCCTGTTCCTGTGCACTTTATTCCGTGGTAGTAAATATCAATCAAATACTATCAAATTTCAACACCCATCATCTGATTGTTATACCTCAGAGTCTTTGTGGACTAAAATGATTGTTTTCTTTTAAAAAAAGGGCGAAATACAGAACTATAATGGCTGTTTTGGTCACCTGACTGCACATTGAGACAAGATTTAAGAGCCCCACATGGGATAAACTAAACGCTCGATGCTGAAGTTTCCACTTTTATTCAAAAATATCGCGACCAGGTAACTAAGTCAGTGTCAAGAGATTTGCATCTCCTGTTTAATTCAAGCATGCATAATAATTATGCATATTGGAAGAAGAAAGGCTCATTTGCTAGCTAGCCAGTTGGAAAAGTTAATGGAGTTAGATTCTGGATTACATACTGACCTACATTTGAGCAGCAGACCAGTTAGAAGGAAAATAAATTTGTAACAACAAAAGCTAGAACTCTGTCTCTCCCCACCTGTTTCTCTCATCATTTTGGAAGAGAACATCCGGTGGAAAAGAAAGTGGGAAAAAAATCATGCACTCCCACCTCAAAGATATCTATCGAATCCGCTACTGTCATAGATAGTCAATAATTTACTAACTGTAACCACAGCTAAGAATGTAACATTTCAACAACACTAAGAACTGCTTAGCTGTGTAACCATTATTTCCCTTTTCTGTTCTGACACTCCCTGTATTAACCCGATTACCTGTCCAGTGAATGTGTTTTGTGTTTAATAATGTTTTTCCCCTTAGTTTGTAAACAACAAAATTCCTCTTCCTTTTGCTCAAGTAAAACCTTAGTAGTTGGCTTCTTCGTGTTCTAATAAACTATATTTGAATTAAAGTGCGATAACCGTGCGCCAAAAAAATATTCTGACCAACCAAAAGATGGGTAAAAAAACAGGGGAGTTGATTTCCCATCCTCACTTTGTCAAGTGCCAGTGTCTTACCACATGCAAGTTCTTTCTGTATCTTAGCCTCTGAGGCATCCGTGGTGTCAGATTCAGTTGCTCATCATGAGCAGAAGATCAACTGGAGTGTCTCTTCACCTTCATTGTGTTTTCTCTTTCCCTCTCTCTCCCTGTCTCTCCCTCTCTATCTCTCTCCCCTGCCCCCTCCTGTGAGCAGGAAGGTCAAAATCCTCGGGATTTGAAAAATGTCAATGTTTGGGTTGTAATGAGGGGAGAGGAGAAAGGAAGAAATGAGCTTTACAGCATCTGTAGCTTGTGAATTAGAAGAGATTATGGAATAAAGGAGAAGTGGAAAGAGAAAAAGCAGAATTGGCTGTACTGATAGCCTCATAATGGATTCCTTAGGCCTGTCACAGCCAGTTACATTTTTGCCTCTTCCCATCATGTCCAATTCTCCTCCATGGAGTTTGAAAAATGTCCATGCACTTGTCCTCCACCGTTTTTTACGGCCGCCTCCAATTAAGTATTGCATCATCTTATCTTGCAAGAAAGAAGGAAGTATATCAGTCACTGCTTTGTAACTTGGGGCATTCTGGTTAATGTGGTTGAATAGCTGTTAGTGTGTGCCAGCTGTGGTTTGTATGCAAAGGTCTGTGACTGTGTGTGAAGCTGAAATGAAACATGAACTCAAAGGTTGAATACTGATTGGTAAAGAATTTAGGTGGTTGGAGAATGGGGATCATATAACTGAACAGTGGATGAGGCTATCAGTGTAGATGATATGATTTTCTATTTGAAAGTAACACACACTTTTGTGTCAGAACATCCCTGCATTCTATTTACTTCATTGAAGTAACATTCCCGGCATTGCTACCTGCTGTTACTTGTTCCCACTAAGCCCTCAACTTATGTCTGGAGGCCTCATGTAGATTCAAGATATTTCTCCACCTTTCCTGCCTTGCACCAAGCTTTCCAGTACACTGTCTGAAAAACTTGGTGTACCCTGTCTTACATCTTCAGCCATTGCTCGGAGTATCACAGCCGAAACGCTCTTCTGAAAGAAGAATTCTAATGTTGCTTGCAGCCACAATTCACCCCGTTTTAAGGGACCAAGCTGTAGGTAAATGGCACGAAACACTCTGTAGTGGGCTCCCTGCCGAGACATCCAGCTAATGAACAGAGCAAGTAATACTGGCTGCGGCAGCAATCTTAAAGAAGCAGTCAACACCATTATCATGGCATCTGGAACACAATGAACACACAAGTTAGTCATGCACTGGGGTCCCCATGTCTATTTTCAGGGAATATTCAGTTTAATTCCCACTGTGTCTAATGATTAGTACTGCTGCCTCACAACATCAGGGACGTGGGTTCAGTTCTTCCTTTGGGTGACTGTCTGGGGTTTGCATGTTTTCCCCACGTCTGCATGGGTTTCTGCCAGGTGCTCCGTTTCTTCCCACAGTCCAAAGATATGCAGGTTAGGTGGACTGGCCCCTGGTTAATATAGGATTATGGAGATAGAGTGGGGGCTGGCTCTCGGTGGGATGCTCTTTGGAGGGTCGGTGCAGACTCAGTGAGCTGAATGTCCTCTTTCTGCATGGCAAGGATTTTATGATTCCATTGCTCTAAGAAATAATCCTCGATGCACAGTACAAATTAATCTTTCATGTCGCCTTTGCCCTCTAATTTGTCCAGGCAATATGCAAATTAAAAATCACCCATCACAATGGTATTGCTATTCCTAAATTCCTCCCTTATTTCTTTACTGATACTTTGTCCTACAATGAGTCAACTTTATGTGGTTGTAGATAGCTCCCACCCTTCACTTCTTTCCCTGCCATTCCTTATTTTCACCCAAACTGATTGCGTGTTGAACAGGTTGAAGGCTTTGAATCCACAGCTGTCTCTGTATGATCGTTCGTTATGTGAACTAGAACTCACTAACATGGATTTTTAGTTTGCTTTTTGCTAGCTTAACCATGTACTAAAGTGCTGGCTAGTTTGGATCAGTACTGCAAATTTCACTTTTCCATATTCTTCAGTCTTTTATATCATTACAGTGTCACTTCCTAATTGCCTCTTTTCAAGTCTGAAATTTCTCTCCAGTCATTCCCCCAACTCAGATTTTCTGGAATAATGGGTAAACCTTGTCGGATTTCTTGAGTTCCAGTGGGGTGGAGATTTTCACAATCAGCATATAACATTTTGGGAATTGAAATGGAGAATTGGAACTAGGAATATTCTGGTTAAGTCAAGCCTGATTGGCATTGGTTGGAAGACCAGAAATAATGACACCACCAGAATGTTTTGTCCACTACGCTGTATCTGAGCTATGGTTTTAGACAGCATAATGCGTATTATATCCTTGCTGTAGTCAAGAGTATGGCTGACAGGAGAATTGATGCAGATGTGAACAATGTTTTAGTTATAGAGTCATAGAGTCATACAGCATGGAAGCAGACCCTTCGGTCTGACTCATCCATTCTGACCAAGTTTCGCAAACTTAATTAGTCCCATTTGCCTGCATTTAGCCCATATCCCTCTAAAGCTGTCCTACACAATTACTTATCCAAATGTCTTTTAAATGTTGCTCCTGTACCTGCATTTACCACTTTGTCTGGCAGTGCATTCCACATATGAACCACCCTCTGTGTATAAAAGTTGTCTCTCAGGTCCCTTTCAAATCTTTCTCCTCTCACCTTATATATAAAACCTCTAGTTTTAAGCTCCCACAACCTAGAGAAAAGATCCGCGCTATTTCCTTATCTATGCCCACCATGAATTTATAAATTTCTACAAGTTCACCTCTCAACCTCCTATGTCCCAGTGAAAAAGGCCCAAGCCTATCCAGCCTATCCTTATAATCAAACCTCCAGTCCCTGGTAAATCTTTTCTGAACCATCTCCAATTTAATAATATTCTTCCTTTCGCAAGGCAACCAGAATTGTACACAGTTCTCCAAAAGTGGCCTCATCAATGCCCTGTACAACCTCAATATGACACCTCAACTCCTTTACTCAGTGGTCTGAGCAATAAAGGCAAGCGTGCTAAATGCCGTCTTAACCATCCTGTCTACCTGTGATACAACTTTCAAAGAACTATGTTCCTGAACCCCGAGGTCTCTCTGTTCGACAACACCAACCAGGGCCCTACCATTAACTGTATAAGTCCTGCCTTTGTTTATTTTACAAAAATGCCATGCCTTGCATTTATTCAAATTAAACTCCATCAGCCATTCCGCAGCCCATTGGCCCAATTGACCAAGATCACTTGTAATATTAGATAACTTTCTTCACTGTTGACTATACCACCAATTTTGGTGTCATCTGCAAACTTGCTAATCATGTCTCCTAAATTCTCATTCAAATTGTTTCTATAGATGATAAACAAACACTGCTGATATCATCCAGAACAACATGTTTAAGATGTTAAACGCGAAAAGATGGTGAGAGACAAAAGCACTGCAGATGCTGAAATCCAAGGTAGACAAACAGGAGGCTGAAAGAACACAGCAAGCCAGGCAGAATCTGGAGGAAAGGATCAGTCAATGTTTCGGGTATTACCTTTCTTCAGGACTTATGTGGTCAAAGGGCTGAAGGAATTAAGTCCTGAAGAAGGGTAATACCCTAAACTTTGGCTGCAACTATCCTCCAGATGCTGCCTGGCCTGCTGTGTTCTTCCAGTCTCCTGTCTGTTTAAATGTGAAAAGATGTTTGCCTTGTGAAATCACAATTTAAGGACAATATTACAATGAAACAGGTTAATTAAGTTCAATACTGATTGCAAAAACCGAAGCAGTGAGACCACCAGAATGCAGCTCCATTATGAGAGTTGCAGGCTGCAGTTCAGTAATAGAGATAGCAAGGTGTGGAGCTGGATGAACACAGCAGACCAAGCAGCACCATAGGAGCAGGAAAGCTTGATGTTTCGGGCCTAGACCCTTCATCAGAAATGGGGGAGGGGAAGAGGGTTCTGAAATAAATAGGGAGAGAGGGGGAGGCGGATAGAAGATGGATAGAGGAGAGGATAGGTGGAGAGGAGATGGACAAGTCAAAGAGGCGGGGATGGAGCCAGTAAAGGTGAGTGTAGGTGGGGGTGGTAAGGAGGAGATAGGTCAGTCCAGGGAGGACAGACAGGTCAAGGGGGCGGGATGAGGTTAGTAGATAGGAGATGGGGGTGGGTCTTGAGGTAGCAGGAGGGGATAGGTGAGAGGAAGGACAGGTTAGGGAGGCGGGGGTGAGCTGGGCTGGTTTTGGGATGCAGTTGGGGGAGGGGAGATTTTGAAGCTTGTGAAATCCACATTGATTCCATTGGGCTGCAGGGTTCCCAGGCTGAATATCATTTACTGTTCCTGCAGCCTTCGGGTGGCATCATTGTGGCATTGCAGGAGGCCCAGGATGGACATGTCGTCTGAGGAATGGGAGGGGGAGTTGAAATGGTTTGCGACTGGGAGGTGCAGTTGTTTGTTGCGAACTGAGCGTAGGTGTTCTGCAAAGCGATCCGCAAGCCTCCGTTTGGTTTCCCGGATGTAGAGGAAGCCACAACGGGTACAGCGGATGCAGTATACCACATTGGCAGATGAGCAGGTGAACATCTGCCTGATGTGGAAAGTCTTCTTGGGGCCTGGGATTGGGGTGAGAGAGGATGTGTGGGGGCAGGTGTAGCACTTCCTGCGGTTGCAGGAAAAAGTGCCGGGTGTGGTGGGGCTGGAGGGGAGTGTGGAGCAGACAGGCTTGGGGACCGCTTTGCAGAACACTTGCGCTCAGTTCGCAACAAACAACTGCACCTCCCAGTCGCAAACCATTTCAACTCCCCCTCCCATTCCTCAGACGACATGTCCATCCTGGGCCTCCTGCAATGCCACAATGATGCCACCCGAAGGCTGCAGGAACAGCAAATCATAAGCAGCCTGGGAACCCTGCAGCCCAATGGTATCAATGTGGATTTCACAAGCTTCAAAATCTCCCCTCCCCCAACTGCATCCCAAACCAGACCAGCTCGTCCCCGCCTCCCTAACCTGTCCTTCCTCTCACCTATCCCCTCCTCCCACCTCAAGCCCAACCCCCATCTCCTATCTACTAACCACATCCTGCCCCCTTGACCTGTCCGTCCTCCCTGGACTAACCTATCTCCTCCTTACCACCCCCACCTACACTCACCTTTACTGGCTCCATCCCCGCCTCTTCGACTTGTCTGCCTCCTCTCCACCTATCCTCTCCTCTATCCATCCTCTATCTGCCTCCCCCTCTCTCCCTATTTATTTCAGAACCCTCTTCCCCTCCCCCATTTCTGATGAAGGGTCTCGGCCCGAAACATCAAGCTTTCCTGCTCCTCTGATGCTGCTTGGCCTGCTGTGTTCATCCAGCTCCACACCTTGCTATCTCGGATTCTCCAGCATCTGCAGTACCTATTATCTCTGATGCAGTTCAGTAATATTAGGCCTTTGCGATATTAGGCTTCTTGAAGATGCATGCACCCAATGAACAGTGCAAGTTATACCGGCTGCAGCAGCTTTCTGTGAAACAGCAGGCAAAACAATTTAACATGCTGCTTGGAAAATGAACAATGTAATTCTGTACCAAAATCACTACCTCTGTTTAAATTAAATAGCCATTTTTTTCTTTGTTTTGCACACAGCTACACTGAGGAACATATTGGAGGAGTGATTTAAAACAGTTAAATATTTGAGCAATCTTCATTTCTCATTTTAAATTTAATCCTTTATTAACATTTTTTTGAAGAAAATATTGCAACAGATCTGAGGACACGTTTTCTCAAATGGCCTGGAATGGCAAGTTACATTATGCTCCTAATTAAATATTACAGAAGTGGTATTGAGTTAATGTTAGTGCTAATAGATGATGGAAAAAGGATGGCTGTCGAAAGGAGAGAAGGAACAATTTACTTAATCACCTAGATGGCGCTGCAACATTAGGATTTAAAAAATGTTCAGGATAAGACAATCTTCTGTAGTTTGGCCCAGATTTTCTAATGGCCAGATTATTGTCTGTGCCGTCCAGATGGGAGTTGTGCATCATGACAATGCAGAGACCTGATATAGCAGACCCAAAGGGAATTGCAGGGAAATGAAGATTCCAACTGGCAATTTCTCCTTGCTTGGAACTCTCTGAAATTATCCATTCAAATTACTGCAGTTAAACAACACACCATCTAAATCCTGGGTAACTATTAAGCCGACCTCCCAATTTAGTTACTGCACACCCTTCCAATTTCACCTCGCCCAACCCCTGACATTACACAGATCCTGGCCCAGCACACCCCCCTTTCTTCCCCCAGACCCAAAACACACAGGTCTACCCTACTGCTGGAACTCGATACTCTGTCCCCACCCCTAGGACCAGACAAACCCACCCTCTCCTCAACCTCTGCTACCAGACTTGAGGCCACTCCCCTGCCTCGGCATCTGACATACACACCACTGAGACTGGACAACATCCACCACCTCCCTTCTGGAGCCCATCAATGCTCCTGCCCTGTTCCCATTCCCTTACCCACGAAGACTGGGCCTACCTGCTGATGTGCCCCAGGATCTGACATACCCAGTCACTGAACCCGACACTATCGCTGAACCCACCAGAACCAATATCTCTCTGCCCAGCTCAACCTGTCTTAAACATTTCATCACTTACTGGACCCTTTCCCACCTTGCACGTTGGCAGCTTACCCATCTGGCACCCTACTTACCTGGCACCTTAACCACCTGTCACTTTATTTATTAAACACCCTGGAACCTTATCCAGCTGGCACCCTATCCTCCTTCCATCCCAACCTCATGCTTAGCTTATCCTGTCATGGGATCTATCAGAGTTGCAGTCGGTAATGCTGGACTTTTCTATCACAGAATTCAGCAACTGACCGCTGTGAAAAATTTGTCATAGCTTTATTTCTGCCGACTATCTTTCACTATGAGGGATCTGTAAAGTTTTAAATACGCCCTGCAACTCAGAAACAACTCTGATTGTAATCTCTTTTCAGAAATATGGTGCCCTTTACTCACATAATAAAGGAGTGGAATAGCAATGAGTCTGAACGGCATTGTTCAGAAAGTCCAGTCGTCTGGTTTCTGAAGATTATGTTAGTTTTTGCCTCTTCTGGAATGACATGGCATTGAGAGAGGGGTGTTGCTGTAAATGCGTTCTTCTGTAAATGTGCAGCACTTAGCATGACTTACAATATATGGAAGCAGGCGCCTTGTGGTCTGTTAGTCACTTGCTGTATGCATGGAAATTCTTTATGTTTAGGATGCATTATGTGGCTGTTGGTGTATTTTTGCCTTATCAGCAGGCAAAGTGAAAGATTTCACCTCTAAATCAAAGGAAATAATTGGCACCGCATTCAGCATTATATCTCTGGAACAAGCTGAACATATTCATGAATGGGAAGAACAAACTGGCCATTTTCTGTCTCCTTTATGAAGTCCTAGTCACCACTTGAATGTTGGTAGAGATCTGACAGTTGGGAGCCCCCATGAAATATGTAATAATAACATGATAGCATTCTGGAAGAGCATCATTTTGATGGTTGTGAAAAGACAAATTTGTTTGCAATGATAATTTGTCAATGAATAATGTGAAATGAATCAAAACAAAATGAAATAAAATAAAATAAAATAAATTGCCTTGTCAGCGGGTTGGAGGTTGTCCAGGTTCAGAAAGATTATATGTAACTAGATAACACATGGATTATCAGAGGACAATTGCTCATATTGTACAGCATGTGTGGAGTGAGGAAATCTTAACTCTTATCAATTTGCTATATATTTCATCCTTTAGGCAAAATTGTTTCCAATATATAAAGTAGTCAATTCTGGTATTCTGTCCAATGGCATCAATCTTAATTGATCATTTAATATCAGACTCATTTCATTTGGTCAAAGAATGAGACCAAGGTGCTCATTATTCACATTACTATTTGGTTTTGGAGCAGGGAACATTTAGGTCCATCCATTGAGAATCCTAACTAATCAAAAATGAGCAAACTAAGTGCAGTAGTATGAAGATGGCACTACAAAATAAAATTACAGATGGCCCCCAATTTACAAGTGGCGATCTCGTTCAGCAAAATAATTTCAAAGATCTGACATATGAACATTTCTGGTACTTACAAATGGGTCCTCTGTATTGTCCTGCATTGTATTCTGACTTGTTTGCAAATCGACTCACGAACAGAAGACGTTCACACCTGGGGGCTGCCTGTCTCTTTTGTTTTTTTTCCAACTACTTCCACTGACAACACAATACAAAATGACCAATCCAAGTACAAGTGTGGAAATGGGAAGTCTACAATGTTTTTGGATCTTCATTTGACTGAGGCTGAAGAACATGCATAAAATTAACTCTTAAGCTATTTTTTGTAAGGCAAATAAATCTAAACATAAAATTAGGAGAGTTAGTATTTAACATCAACATGGTGGTGGTGGATCAGCTCTTTTGTGTTAAATCCACAGCCCTATTTTTCCCTTCATCAGCTTCACTGGAAAGTGAAATTGAGCAAAGTGTATCAACGGGAAGCTGATAGAAAACTCTTCGTTTTCCAAATCCATCAAAAGTAAATATCAACTCCCCTACAATAGGGTGACTTGTTACACAGTACTGTTGATGGCTCCTACCAATCGTGCCCATCACTTTAACGCATGATGAATGCAAAATATTACATGAATGATAGAAAAATGTTAAAACCATGGAATCGTACAATAAAGGAAGCCATTTGACTCATTGCACATGCATTGTCTTTTGGAAGGAACTATCTACTTAGTTGCTATTCTTTGTTCTTTCCCTATGGGCCTGCAATTTTCTCCCCATTACATATTTACCAAATTCCTGATTTGCTTGTTTAACGTTACAAGGTTTTGTAGGATAGTCAAGCAATATTTTGCAGGTTTTAATTGTTTGTCCTTGCAGATCAACCCCTCAACACCATAATACCATCATAATGAAACATTGTTCTTTTTATTCTTTCATGGATGTGGGGAACACCAGCTAGGCTAGCATTTATGGCCCATCCCTAATTTCCACTGAGAAAGTGAATAGTGAGCCACCTTCATCAACTGTTCCCTTCTCATCCTAAGGAGAGTCACTGGACTTGAAACGTTAACACTGCTTTCTCTCCACAGATGCTGCCAGACTGACTGAGTTTCTCCAGCAATTTCTGTTTCTAGTCAGGAATAATGTTTATTTCATGTGTCATTGCTTGGGATTTCTATCAATCTGGATTAAGCTGTTGAAATAACAGTGAGACAAGCAAAACTCAACAATATTTAAGAGTAAATCAAACAATAACTTTCAGCAACTGCAAATGAGCAAGACAAATGTGTAAATCAGTAAATTGCTGTCTGTGTTGCTCTACTCCTTTAGAAGCTACACAAACATGGGAGACCCACCATTTAATATCTTAAACAGCATAAAGTTATAATATTTACCCCATAGATAGAGACTAAACTCAGAATAAAAATGTTAAGGCTTTTCCATTCCAGTGGAAGTGAATTTTTGAGGGTGTAATAAGTTTTAAGTATTGCTTAATATTCTCCGGCACTGAAAGATCAATTATCAGAATATGACATCTCATTCTTTCAGATTTTAATAACTGCTGGGGTTTTAAAAATGATTTTTAAAAATCCTTTAATCCCATCTTTCCTTGACTTTATTTTACTTCCTGTACCTGATATTTCTCATTCAATTCTGTGTTCTCATTGAAACCTCCAACACAGCCTGCATTGCTAACTAACTATTCATTAATTTGCTGACAAGACAGTTGTTTGTCCACCCAGATATCAGATCCTATGTAGAGGGTGTCATATTGAAACTGTTCTCTAATTAAGGTCAGTTCAGGGCAATACTCCATCAAAGGGTTTTTAAATGTATAATTGATCTCTGGATGGCAGGATTGTCTCATGAAGAAAAATAATGAGCCTAAGTTACTGTAGGAATGAACAAAATGAAAATTAAAAGTGATAACTTCCCAGCAAGAGAACTGGAAGAGAAATGGAGGAGACTGGGACTGAATCCCTTGGAATTTCAAAAAATGAGGGATGATTTCATTGAGACCTGGGTGTGTCAGAGTGGATGGCAATAGCCCTGGCTAGAGAGCTTAAAGCCATGGGACATAGTATCAGGATAAGGGGTAGACTATTTAAAGCTCAGATGAAGAGGAATTTCTTCAGTCAGAAGGTGGTGAAGCTTTGGAATTCCCCACCCAAGAGAACTGCGGAAACTCAATCAATGACCATGTTCAAGATAGAAATTGATAGATTTCTAGAGACTAATGACATCAAAGGACATGGTGATAGTGCACGAAAGTAGCATTGAAATAGATGATTAGGCATGATCCAACTGGATGGCAGCACGTACTTAATGGGATGAATAGCCTACTCCTATCCGTACATTCCTGTGTAATGAATGTTTGGCAGTGCTTCCTTACTTATTTCTGCTCACAGGCTACACCAAATTCTCTCTGTACTAGACCTGACATTATACTTGCTCATTTTAGCCCATTTTAATTGACAATTCCTTCCCAGTCCTTACTTTCGTAATTCTTCACTTTGATTCATTAAGGAGATGCACAGTTACTTGTTCTGTTCATTCAAGTCCCAAATGATCAGTTCTCTTGCTGGGAAGTTATCACTTTTAATTTTCATTTTGTTCATTCCTACAGTAACTTAGGCTCATTATTTTTCTCAGAAAGATCTCGAGCAGTTCGCTTGTAAAACATGAATTTGAAAAACAGTAACTGTTGCTCCTTTTGCAACAGCGGCTATTTTATGCCCAACAAAATTCCACAAATGTTCAGGTAAACTGTCTGTTGAAGTATATATTAGCCAATGGGGTAAATTAGGAAAGATCAAAAATGAGAACATCATCACCTGCAAATTCCCCTGCAAGCCACTCACCATCCTCATGTGGAAATCTAGTAGCAGACCATCGGTAAAAGTCCTGGGATTCTCTCTCGAACAAGCATTATGGATTTAGCTGTAACACATGGACTGCAGCAACTCAAGAAGGCAGCTCACAATCGCATTCTCAAGGCCATCTAGGGATAGGCAGTAAATGCAACAGTCAATGACACCCGTATCCCATGAGTGAATAAAGAAAACAAAATGAACCGAATGGATGCCACTTCTTTTATCCTGGTCGAAATAAACCTCACTGTTACGAAAGAAATTCATCAGAAATATGTTGTCATTAATGGTTGTGGAGATAGGTCCAATTAAGAGGATCCAATTAAGTGTGTTCTATACATGTGGTAAGCCTGTTAAAGGAAATGTTAGCTTTACTAAGGAAAGGCCATCATAATAATAGACATTGTTCTGCTGGTACATGCTATGATGACAACACTCATCAATACGTGTCAGAAGACTTCTGCATGCCCTCCTAATTTAACAGATAAAAGGGAACATTTTGTGATTTTTGATGAGTTGTGAAGGAGGAAAACAGAAATAAAACTTGCAGCTCCAAGTCCCATGTACTTTAAATGTATTACATTGGAACATAAAGAGAGCAAGGATTGAGAGTTTATCAGGGAAGGCAAGATAACAGAAAGTTATGACAGAAATAGGGAGTATGATGGCCCCAGTGAGGACTGTGCAGTTGCAGACATCTCCCAAAATTCCATTGCTGTAGTTTCTTTTCTCAGATAGACAGAAGAACTTAGGCCCCGAGTCCTGCATAAACATTCAAGATAATCTTTAGCCTGTAAAAAATCATCAGGAATTCTCTGTTGCTTTAAAATGCAGTGGTGACAGGCATCGGCTCATCACATGATCAATCATAGCTGTCACCAGCTCACAGTTATGATGCACAGTACTCCCTGTCTCCAAACTAATGTCTCCATGCGCTTTTGCTGTTATTTCCTACAAGTGAATTATAACTACATCTTAGACAGCAGAACTGTTGTACATTTCCTACAACACAGCAACTGCTGACAACACGATGTAAATCCTACTTCATTAATCTGGGGTTCAATTAACCTATCTATAAAATATTCCAACAAATACAGAACTGTTTAACATTTTCTAAAAAAAAAGTCCTGCTGATTTAACGGCCTTAGCAATTCATTGCATATACATGGTACCTGTGGTGTTTTAGTGACTGCCTCTAGCAGAATAGTACAATACACTGCTTCACCATTGGCTTACTGCCTGTTCCTCACTTTATCTGCTTCATCATAAGTGACCATATGAGCTGCAGTGCCCTGTGTCTGGAATGCGCTCAATACTGTACTTTAAACGTCTCAATTCACTCACTGCATTCAAATACCTCTGAAACAATCATTTTTGAACAGATTTATTGTCCTATTCAGGAGTTCCACATGGTGAAGTCTTCAGCCTAAAAATCCTCCGTTCTTTCACCAACGAGCTTCCCTCCCTCGTAAGTTCGGAATCTGGATTGTTCACTATTGATAATACAATGATCAGAATCAATCATGACTCCTCAGTCCATGTCCAAATATAGCAAGGTCTAGACAACATTCCAAACAGGGCACTTAAGTTGCAAGTACCATTCACACCATAAAAATGACAGGCAATGACCATTTCCAACAGGTCTGAATTTAACCATCTTGACTTAACATTCAGCAATATTACCGTTACCAACACTGTATCAATATCATGTGGTTCCTATCAACTAGAAGCTGAACGAGCCTCAAAAACACTGCAGCTACAAGAGCACGCTGGAGGTTAGGAAGTCTGCAATGTGTAACTCACCTCTTGACTTCCAAACTTTCTGCACCGTGTACATTTGTTATGGACCAGAGCAAACCCTCTCAAAATACATTACAAAGATGGTCTAGGCCCTTTTTTTTCTTATTTTAAGATAAATGTAAGATGTTGCATTCCAGATGCAATTTGATTGGTCAATTTTTTTTTATTCATTCACTGGATCAGGGTATTGCTGGCCAGGCAGCATTTATTGCCCATCCCTAATTGCCCAGAGGGCAGTTAAGAGTCAACCACATTGCTGTGGGTTTGGAGTGACAGCTGTTAGCCGTTACAGAGGGAGGAAATAACAGCTTCTGTATCCGAGACCCTAGCAAGTGCTACTGAAGGCTAAAACTAAATAAAAAGTCCTGGTTCTCTGACAGCATGATCCAATGCATTCAGGCTGCTTCTATTGTTTCAACTTCTAAAAAAAACCCAAAGCCTCACAAGCAGTTTACTCTATTGACTGGAGCAGGTCACTCAGATCCTCTGTCTAAACCTTTCTTCATAACAACAAGCAGGACAAAATACACCTCTTAAAGCAATAGCATCATTCCACAAGGAACAAGCCAGGAGTGAGATGGACTACTCTCTACTTGCCTGGACAAGTATAGCTCCAGAAATACTTGAGAATCTTGATACCACCCAAGGCAAGGCAACCCACTTGAATGATTCCCTACTCACCACGTTAAATATCTATCCCCCCTCCCCCCACCACTATTACACCATGACAGAAATGTTTGCCATCGACAAATGTGCTGTAGCAATACACCAAGACTCCTCCAACAGGACATTCTGAATCTGTGCCCACTACTGCTTAGAAAGAGAAGGGCAGCAGACACAAGGGCATCAGACATAAGGAAACACCACACTTGCAAGTTTCTCTTAAAGCCACACACCATTCCAAACTAGAACTTGGAAATTGCTGTTCTTTCACTGTTGCTTGGTCAAAATCCTGGAACTCCATCCCTGTAGTGATTGTAATGAGGTTAGCCAGGTGGATATGAGTTCCCTGATTGGGGCTATTAATCTGGTCCAATCAGGGAGCCCTGGCTGACAGATAAAAACAGGAACGTCAGGCATCCTGTTCACTCTGACAGCTGGCTTTGAGGGAGCTGGATCAGTGTCAAAGACCATTCACATCTAAATCAAGAGTGACTTAGTGACAGGACACTAGCCTCTGTGGAGATATTTCGCTCCCTAATGACACTGTGCACGTACCCATACCACATGAGCTGCAGAATTTCAAGGGCAATTATAATGGACAACAAATGCTGGCCTTTTCAGTGGTGCACAGATCCCCTGAGAAAGTACATTTGACAAAATTCTGTTCTCACTCCTGTTAAGCTGCCAATCATTGTCCACTGCTTTGTAAAGCACTCTGAGATGTGAGGAACATCTCACAAATGTCATTTTTATATATGCTATTCTGTTTGGGGATGAAATTCAACTGCGTTCATGATATACTGTGGGTTGTACAACAGTACCCATTCATTTTACTGTATTTCTTGCATGAAATTGAGTGCCATTGATTTTGGTAAACTTGAATATTGAGTGTTTTGTTGCGATAATCACCGGACTTTAGTTTCTGAAAGCAGACCTGAGTCTTTGATGAATTAAAGCCAATATTTACTTTTGACATCTAATCGAAACTTGAAGACACAATGTCATCTGCTGATTGGGTTAAAATTTAATATCCTCTGTAACATTTTTGGAGTTTCTGCTCCAGATTATTTCAGCATTTCAGGCCACCATCATGGATAAATCTCACTCTTTATAATTCAGCCTGTACCACCACCTGCCCAATAATCACATTACTTGTGACGGGACCAGGAGTCAAAGAGACAACTTTCTTTACCTGAGTCAAACTCCGCCTCAGAAAATGTGCCCTAACATCAAATACCTGATTGTTGTAAGTTATCGGCATTTACACTTAAATAAATAATTTCTTAGGCTCTAAAATGTCTCACAAATATATAAAATAATGAACAAATCTGTGATCCAAAATGGGGACACACCAAAACTTACAATAATTACAGACATAACTATCCACCTCTACAACTTCATCAACTAATGTCTAATATTGGTATGGAATCGAACTGTTACAAAAAGGAAGGATCTTAACACCCAAGAACAGTTCACTACATTTCAAAACACTTTGTTGGTGCTAAACCACTTTTGGTCATAAAAATGTAAATTCAAGTTTTCTTTTCTTCTAAATAAACAAAAAAAAATCATCGCGAGGCTTTTCATTATCTTTTACAAAACACTAAAATCTCACCTTAGAGAGTCATTGAGTCATACAGCACAAAATCAGACCAGCCCAATCAGTCCATGCGGAACAAAGTCCCAAACTAAACTAGTCCCACCTGCCTGCTCCAAACCTTTCTTATTCATGTACCTATCCAAATGTCTTTTAAAGGTTGTAATTGCACCCACATCCACCGCTTCCTCAGGAAGTTCATTCCACATGTGAACCACCCTCTGTGTAAAAAATTTGCCTCCTCTGTAAGATTTTTAAAATCTCTCTCCTCTCACCTTAAAATGTGCCCACTTGGCTTGGAAACCCCCATCCTAGGGAAAAGACAACTACCATTAACTCTATCTATACCCCTCATTATTTTATAAACTTCTACAAGGTCACCTCTTAACCTTCTACGCTCCAGTGAAAGAAGTCCCTGCTTATCCAGCATTTCTCTATAACTCAAACCTCCCATACCCTGCGACATCCTCATAAATCTTTTCTGAACCGTCCCCAGCTTGATAATATCCTTCCTACAACTGGGCGAAGACTGACTTGGAGACGGGATAGAGCATGCATGAACATTCTTTAAACGCAGCCTACCACCATTGTGCAGTTCAGCAAGAATCACAATCAGAAATGGAACACAATGCATCAGATAAACTGCAGTGCAAAAGAAGGAAAGATAAATTGAACATTGTTACATGAGATTTACAATTTTGCCATCTGTTTAATCAGACTGAACCATTGCTTACCATTCAGACAGCTTTTAAATTAACTCCAGAACACTGAGAACCGCTACTAATCATGATGTGATAACTTACGTATGTGTATTGTCAATTTATCTTCTTGCTGGTGTGAATTATCACCTTGCTGGACATTGAAAATCTCATTCCCTCCCTTTGAAAAAAGACTCAATCATCTTGAACCAGATAATCACAGAAAATTTCCAGTCTGGGGATTTGGAGAATAATTATGACAGTACCGTGAATCTCTCCATCTGGCTCATAAAAATGTATTTCGGTCGTGACACATGCATTTTTCAAAGTGAAATGTGGACTTTTGTCAAAGCTTATGTGAAAAAGAGGGATTTGTGCTTTTCACTAAAAATAATGCATAAGCAGGCCAAAGAATAGGTCTCTCTGAGTGAGTTCCAGGTTTGCTGGCCTGGTTCTGAGCAGTTTGATGGCACTGACTAAATAAAAACAGCATGAATAATGACTATTAATTTGCACCAAATAAAGAAAACGTCTGTTAGATAGATGTTGTAGCAGCAGGAAGGTGATGTCACTGAACCACTGCAATTCACACCCCATGTTCTGCCATGTACTGATGTCAGGGGTTGGCAAAGAGTGATGTCACTGACTCATATCAGGCAGAGTGTTAGCAGCATTGCAGATAGCACACTAAGTGTGAGCTCACTGATCCAGAGGGATTCTCCAGTATCATATTCTGTTGCAGAACAGGAAATTGGTTGATAAGCCACTTAACCCAAGCAGAAGAACTTAGTGCCGGCAAGAAGTACAGTCGTTACAACAATTTGAGTTCATTTAGATACAAGTTTTCGGCTAGCTGCAGGAAGGAGAAGTTGCATTATGTCTGTCCTGGTCCATTTCAATTGCAGATAACAGAACAGAAAATTCAAACAATTATTGGCAGTGGTTGATGGTTGAGAGTCCACATTACATTGCCAAGACATCTGTGGTGGGTATCCTGAGGCTAAACATTAGAGTCAATGGCTGAAATGTTCCTCTGGTGAATGAAACTATAATGAAGCTGAGATTATGATTTGTTTGAAATACCAATAAGAGGACATTTTTATGTTGCATCTGCATTTGACAGCAGACACACACTCAATCACAACGATATGTACAGACATGTCTGCTTGTATGGGAGTTTACACACATTTACACATCCATAAGTATATGTTTGTGCAAATATATTGTGTGTGAATTCAAAGGCAAGTTGGGAAGGGCTGGCTTTGCCAGTGATGCATACATTGCATGAAAGATTTAAGACAATTAAATGTATTTCAAAGAATTGAACATGAGAATCAGGAACAAATTATATCATTAGTTGAAGATCGGTGACACACAAGGCGTATCGGATCAAGACAGACAAATAAAATTTGGTTATCCATTTTAAAGTTATATATTCTGTCCATATTATTATGTAATACTTTGAATTCCTATCATTGCTTGCACTTAATCAGCACAATCAATTGGATTTTAAGAAGTAAGAATATTTGTTGCACTTGACACGTTTCCCTGGCATAGGCTGAGAGGTTGATGGATGTAAAACTGGAATGTAACTGCATCGTCATTGATGAAAGGATATAATAACAGTGTGTCAAGTTTACACCAACAAGAATATCTCACTTAAAATTACTGAGCCCAACACAGAAATGCAAATTGCAAAAATAATGCAAAAACTGGCAGGAAATATTATATGAGTGCACCGATAGATGTAAATGTTTGTGTGTATGTCAATGTATGTAGCATATGTATTTGTGTGTGCATAGCAGGATGCGGCATTAAGGATAGGACTTTTGCGAACAGAAAAATTAATTTTACAGACTGTCACAACTATTCGCTGTCCAATGTTTGTGTGTTTACAATGAGCAAGTGACTTAAGCTAGTTAAATTGAGACAATCTAAAGCACTAGGAATACTACAAACATGAGAAAAAAATGACCTATAATTAGAAATTCACTAAGAGAATTGAAGTATATTTTGAACATTTTCTGTATCTGCTAACAATTTCTCTCTACATTAAATAGGTTATTTGGCTATCTTTCTTCTAAGCAACTAAGCAAAGTGAAGGTATTATCAAGAGGAAACAAAATTTGAAATACAGGACTGAGGTAAGTCTAGGTGACATACTCCAAGAAGATTTTTGAAGAGGATACTGAGACAGTTGACCCAAAGCTTGATAAGAGGTTGGTCTAATGTAATACTGTTGTAGACGAAAGTGGGAGAGAGGACTAAAAGTTTAGGGAGGACTTCCATACTCTAAAGCTGAGGAAAATAAAGACAACGTCACCAATACTGAGCAACTAAAAGTGGGGATATGGAAAAGGACAGAACTGAAGAAGTGCAAAAAATTTTGAAGTTAGTAAGAAATATTTAACTTGCTCAAATTGAGACATTAAGCCCATTCAAATTGTGAAAGGTTTGTGCAAGCACTCACAGAAAGGATTTGTAAAATAAAAGGTCTCAGCACTAGAGGAATAGAACTGGGAAGAGTCAGTTTAGTAAAGATTTAAAACTTTGAGACATCTCATTGAGATATTTCTTGGGGTTGAGTATTTGTAATTTTGGGAAACAGATTAAAACTTTATTTTGTTGTTCATGTTTAAGGGGTTTTAATTGTCTGCTACCTCTGATTTTTTTCTTTTATGTAATAAGCTAATGTTTAGTTTTTAAAGAACATCTGCAACTTTGTATGAATACCTAGCCATGACTAACCACCATGTCAGCCAACTGCAAAACGATTAACCATATAATCTGTTGAGTCAGGTTTCATTTTGAATCTGTCTTATCCAGTTGTACCATTAGCTAGGATCGCAATAATAGGGAGGAAACGGTCTTGGAGAGATTTGGAGCAAAGAAAGAATATGTCCAAAAAGTATGTTTTCAAAGACTTTTGCTGGTGGGATGGCCAAGTGGTATAATGAAAAGAGACTTAGAGAGCTGAGGCCCCTGCCATAGATGGTGGAACAACAAGAAAAATAACATACACAAGGTTAAACTCAGAAAATGAAGGAACATGGAATAGGACATAGGGATGGAAAATGTTGCAGAAGTAAAGTAGGCTTGGTACAGGAGGTGATTTAAAAATGAAGACAATAATCTGAATTTACTGCACTGTGTTGAAGTCCTAAGTAGGATGCACCTTTAAAGATTATCTGGCTGGAGCTTTCCTTTACACTACTTTAGTCACTTAAAGGTTCATTAATCTTTTTGACACCAGACTCACATTTTTGATTTAATTCTGGATTTCTGTTTGTACTTCATTCTGATCACATTTCTTTTGAAATGTCATTCCCCTTATGTGTTCTCTATCAATTTTTTCAAAATTTGTACTGTGTTTGTGGTTGTTCTTGAAACTGACATGTGCAATATTGGATCATATTTTGACGAGCATTATCTTGAATGGACTCTTTCCAATTGTTTTATCAGTTGACAAAATGCAAATTATTCTGAGAGCCCACATGCATTTTTCAAGTCTCTGTTATGACAAAGTGCTTTTTGAAACTGTTCCAATCTAAGATTGAGTCATTATTATCAGTAGGAAGCTTCCTCACATTTTATCTCTGCTTGAATCAGCATAGAGAAGAACCATGCTCCAACAGTACCCAGTCAAATGAAAGAGAGGAAAGGCAAGCATAGTTTGCACAGTCACCAGACATCCTAAGTATTTTATATACAATGAAGTATGTTTCAAGTATAATCACTTTTGCAGGAAACACAGTACGTAATTTTTGATTTAAGTTCTGATGAAGAGTCATGTCGGACTTGAAACGTTAACTATCTTTCTCAGTTAGATACTGCCAGACCTGTTGAATTTCTTGAGCACTTTCTGTTTCAATGCCTCAATCTCAAGTTTTTTTGCAGTGAAAGAAAATTGTATTCCCTACTATCTTGAAAAAAAAATCAAACACTCACAAACACTGGAATTAAGCTTAAAAAGAGAGAGAGGAGAGTTTCTTTACAGTCTGGAAGGTAAAGACAGTTGCAGTTGGTTTTGACTGCTTTTTTCACTGACATTAGCTTCTGAGATTGAAAGAGAGAAGACAAGAAGACCTTTCAGTATCGGTACATGTTGCTTTTTTCTCTCCTCTGTTCGTTAAGGCTGCTATCGAGGTAATTTGCAGAATCTTGCACTTGTATCATTGTTCCATTCCAAGTTGAACAATTTGAGGCATGCTTTCCTCTCTCAATCTGAGTTTAGCCTGGGAGATCAATTCTTTCTTAAACCACAAGTAAATGAAACAAACACCCTACCATGAATCTAGATCCCATATTCATCAAATTTTGTAGGACCGAGTAGTATTTTTCTTTTATAACAGACTCAGCTTTCATGGGTCGGGTTGTCATTTCATGGAGCAAGAGTCTGTGTAAGGTTCTCTCTTGTTGCCCAATCTCAATATAATGGCTAGCAAATCAATTAGTAGTGAATTGGAAATCTGAAGATAACACATTGAAATGCCAGGAATTAACAGACTAATGCTCATAACTATAACTGGTCTGAAAGTACACTTGTTTTCCTCGTAACACACCTTCTAAACAAAACAGCTTAGGATATGGGTGCTGCTGGCAAGACACATTCGTTGCTCACTCTTTATTACCCTGGAAGTCATATTCCTCTTTATAGTAATGATACTTTCAGAAAGGGTATGTTGGCCCAGAGCTAATAAGGGAATGGTCATACCTATCAAAGTCAAGATATGTGCAACTTTAAAGAGATACTGAGAGATGGTAGTGTCCTGTTGAATCAATTCAACAAACAAACTCCTAAGTCCAATACAGTTCCATTTGGATCAAAACTATGATTTGCCCTGATGCTTGGTTGCAGTATGGGTGTGTTGACATCAGCCTTCATTACTTCATGACCTCACGGTGTTGCAATGTGCTTTACTGACATTGATGTGAAGTTACAACTGTAATATAGAAACTCTTCAACCATTTGCACACTGAAGTCCGAAAAACAGCAATTTGTAAATGTCCAAATATTCTGTTTCTAGTGGTATTGGCTGAGGGATAAATATTGACCATAATACTGTGGAGAATTCCCTTGCTCTTTGGACATTTCAATGACATATTTTTAGTTTATCTAGGTGGGCAAATAGGACTTCAGTTTAACTTTTCATCTAAGCAGAAGCAACACTGAAGATACAAGGTCAAGGTGTCGGCCTCAGTTGTGCACTTGATCCTCTGAGTGGCACTGGAACATTTCAATCTTCATGCTCAGACCATAGACCACTCCCCACTGAACCGATGCTGACACCCAAACTACTAATGGCACCCCAAGGGAGACTTCCAGTCTGAAGCATTGACACCGAATGCAGTGTTGGGAAAAGTCATTGTCAGCTTTACCAGCTGAAATGATTCCACTTAAAAACTGAAAAGTCGGGAGCAATTAGGTGACAACTTAATAAAATACAATTTACATCACGGCAGGAAGTCAAATAAATACACGCAATGAATGACTACTGCAGCCACTGGAAATATCACCCTGGGCCAGAAAGAACCTGCGCCAACAAAAAACTGTAAATAAAGTGGCAGAGTGGAAATTTTAATGCGGCTGCTAGATTAATAAGAGAAGGATCAACAAATTGTAAATGAAATGTTCAGCTGACAAGCAGTGACAGACAAGCACAAATATTGGACACATATTGGCTGATGTAAATAACTGCTTTGGGTCAGGTTTCATTTCAAGGAATAATTAAGTGCTGCACAGAATGCGGTTTGGTAGCGTAACATTTAAGGCACTCACTTAGCACGCTTCTAATCATGGGTTCAAGTCCCAGCGCTGATTTACAGCTGAATGGGAGATGTGTTTTGTCAGTTCTCAGCTGAGCTGCTACGTCTCTGAATGTTTTGCCTGCAGGACAGGGTCCTGACTTCACTTGTCTCTAATAGCATACAACCAGTAAGAGTTGCCCAATGGCAAAATAACTAAAATCTTAATGACTGAGGAGGCATTAATGAATACAGGCAACCCACAGTAGTGTAGTTGCAGCCAAATTACATTGCTGTTCAGATAACTTCTCCAAAAATCAAATCACACACTCCAACATTAGGTTAATTTTTGACACCTTCTGTTATTGGTAAGGTTAAAGGATGTTTGTTGTTCACATTTCCATTAACTGCTCCAGTTTCCATTGCATCTAATTGCACATTTGAAAAGTGAGCATTTCTGCAATTGCATCGATGATTTATTTCATTCATAGAATTCTGTGGGCCATCAGTAGCATTATGACTGCATTTCATCACAATTTTATGGCCTGGCATTTCTTTCAATCCACCAATAATTTAAGCAAAGGGAAAAGTTCTGCTTCAATGAAAAGTGTGAGAGGACATACCTGGAGAGACACTAGGTTTAGCTGAAAATGAAGGGCCATCCTACAATAGAGAACTATGTGCATGCTGAACAGAGGAAGCAATAGCGTTTAGACACAACCAGGCAAGCCCACAGTCAAAGGTCTGCAGTGCTATCACATTCAGTCATTAATGTCGGTGAACAATTCAACAAACAACATCAGGAGGAGACTCTGAATATTTCCATTCTAAATGCCCAGTATGTGTGAGAGACAAAGGCTGAAGCATTTTCAACCACCATATCTGGCAACTAGTGCTGAGTGAATAATCCATTTCAACCTTTAATTTAGATCTCCACCATCACCGATGCCAGTCATCAGTCAATATGATTCACTCCTCATGATAGCAATTGAATGGAATGGGGTTATAGTGTGAAATAACACCCTTGACATCATGCTGGCTTTAGAGCTGAAGACTTGTGCTCTGGAATAAGCTGCATGTTTGTAACCAAGCTGTTCCAAAAGAGTTAAAGCACTGACATCTATACGACAACGTGGAAAGATATTCAGTGAAGACCTGTCCACAAAGAGCTGGACAAAACCTATTCTGCCAGCTTTGGCTCCATGAGCCTACTCTCAGTCATCAACAAACTGATGATCGTCCTATCAAATGACACTTAGTCAGCAATAATCTGGTCACTGATTTTTGATTTGGATTTCATCAGGCTCACTCAGCTCCAGAATGTGAACTGAATTCAAGAGCAGAGCGGTGGGGGCAACTACTCTTAATAGCAAGGCAGCATTTTAACTAGTTCACCGTAAAGGAATCCCTTGTAAAACTAATGTTAATGGGATCAGGGTGAAAATTCTTCAATGACTGGCATCATACCCAGTACAGAGGAAAATGGTTATCTCATCCCAAGGTGCAATAGCTCCTCAGGGCAGTGTTCTTGCCCCAAACATTTTCAGCTGCTTCATCGATGACCCTCCCTCCATCATAAGGTCAGAAGTGGGGATGGTCACTGATGGTTGCACAATTTCAGCACTATTCATGACTCCTCAGATTCTGAAGCAGTCCATGCCCCTTTTTAACATGACCTTGACAACATTCAGTTTTTAACTGATAAATGGCAAGCAATCTACTTGTTACACAAGTACTGGACAATGACCATCTCCGATAAGAGAGAATTGAACAACCCTGTATTTTGTTTTGTCAAGTAATGGCACTGACATCTCTGTTTTCGCCTACGATTAACCTTCTTAGTGGTCACCATTAATCAGAAACGTAACTGAAGTAGCCATATAAATACCACAGTTACAAAAACAGCAGAAACTACCTCATTTCCTGAATGCCCAAATCCTTCCTACCAATTAAAAGACATAAAGAATATGGTTAAAAAAAACTTTACTCTTGCCTGGAAGAGTGCAATTCCAATAACATCCAAGAATCTAAATACCACCTTAGAGCAGCAACTGTCCTGAGCAGCACCCAATCCACCACCTTAAACGTTCACTGCTTTCACTACCAGCACACTGTGCATGATCCACAAAATGTACCAGAGCAGCTCTCTTTGCCTTCTTTGGCAGCATCTCCTAAGCGACTACCACCTTAAAGGCCCATGATAGCAGGCACATGGGAGCACTGCCATGTGCAAGCTTCTCTCCCAAGTTGCACATCATCCCAGTTTAGCAATGTATCCACATTGCTTCATGATCGCAGGGTCAAAATCCAGAAACTGCCTTGCTAACAGAGTTATGGATGGACTACACCACATAGAGTGCAGCAAATCAAGAAGGTTGTTCACCCTCAATATCCTCAAGGGCAGTTGAAGATGTGCAATAAATGATGCTAGGCACAAATCTCGTAACTGAATTTAACAATAAGAAAAAAAATGCCTTTCTTTCAATTTAGGGGAGTAAGGAGAAGTGTGTTGAGTTTTAATTAAGTTCAAGTTATGCATTTACATGTTTCCCTTTCCATCGTTTTTTCTATTGGCCATCCTTGAGCAAGAGTTGATCAAAGTTAATAAATTATTTCATAACGTGACTCAAAATAAAAAAAAACTGAGGAAAATTAAAACTCCCCCCATGATTGTCAAACTGATCATTCCAGTAAGGAAGAGAAATGAAGAAAGACTGTATATTTGTATCACATCTTCCATATCCTCTGGACATCCTAGAGCTTTTATAACTTGTGAAGTACTTTGTTAAATATTTAATTGGATTGTAGGGATTGCTGCAGCTAATCACATAGCCATGTTTCAAAGATTATTGAGAAAAAGGCTTGCGTCATCAATATTTTTCACATTAATACATCTTCAACTGAGTTACGCTTCATAGCAAGGAGTCTTATCATTGTCAAATTAGATAGGTTTTAGTTTCATATTTCAATACATCATTAAACTGTTGAGTCAGAGAGAATTGGCTATTGCTCTGTTTTATTTTTTTTCTCCTCCCACATTTTCTATTTCCTATAAGGGATTATAGTTGTAATATTTTTCTTTTTCTGTTCAAGCAATGATTCAATCATTCCAGTTTAATGCAGCACTGTGACACCCACTGTGACTCCCTGAGAATCAACGGAATAGCAAGATTTCGAGATTTGATTCTTGTCTCCTTGCTTCTGCAATAATATAAAGTTTTGTTTCGATTAGAAAGTCTGTTTAATAATTTCACAATTATGTCACTTCTAATTTTGCATTGAAGAAGTCGATTCAGAAGGAAAAGCAAACTTGAGCTCTTCGAATAAGAAATGATGTAAAGGTTACTCTCCTATTGAAATGCCCTTTGTTCCAACTGCAAAAAGGGAGCATGTTAATATCACTCAGTGATTGTGGAGATTATAGCCACCCTAATTTGGTTGTGTATTTTCTCTCCTCATCCTGTCAGAGTCAATTTTATATCCAAAGGCGCTGCAGTGAATCAGGCTTTGTTGGTTCTGCTGATCCCAATCTATGTGCACAGCATCATTGGCTACTTGATCTCTATGGTGACCAAACTGTTGACGCCTTGTCTCTGTTTTCATTGGCACAGAATCAAAGTGAGCTTGGATGTGTCAGATTTGGAACAGGCATGGTGATATGTGGCGTCCTGAGATAACAGAAGCCCTGCTTTCCTCACAAACTGGGTGGGGGGGTGGTGGGGGGTAGGAACGTAGGTACTGCTGCTAAGAACTGTGAGGGGTTTCACTGTCTACTTGTCACCATCTTACTCTATTTACCTGATTCCCTAAATTGCATCAGAATCATTTTGGCCTGCATGAGCCTCAACCAATTTATTCATTAACCCTTTCATTCCTACTGATCCTCTTATAATTTTCAGTGATAAAATGCAGACTGAGGGCTATCAATCCTCTGAACTTTCAATGGTAACTTGCAAAAGGTTAGACTAACAAAAGTGGAAGAGGGGAATCTAAATTCAAATTATGTGAAAGTTGTTTACATTTTTTAAAAGGTCTCCTAACTGGCAACATTCCTGAACACAATTGAGGTATTTTACTCATAATGCCATATGGAGTAGTAGAGATGAATGACTCAAATGTGTTTAAGGGGCCATTAGAAAACCAAGTGAGAGAGTAAGGAATTATAGTAAGGAGAATTGAAGCAAGGTTCATAGTTCTAGTCCCTCTAATTAGGTTTCTGCCCTGCTACAGGACCATGATGGTTCCAATTAAAATTATAAATGATGTTCTAAGTGACTGTGACACAGTTAAACCATCCCTTCTCATCCTTCTCTACCTTTGGTATCATTGACCACACCATTCTTTTCCAAAGCCTCGGCAGGACTAATGTTACCTCTTTCTATTCTTGACCATCCAGTCATATCCAGTGAAATACCGGCAATTTTTCTCTTCCATTCTTGTACCATTACCTCTGGAGTTCCACAAGGATAGATCCTTGGTCACTTCCTATTTCTCGCCTACATGCTGTATTTTTCTACATCATGGGAAAACAGAGCATCAGTTTTCACGTGTTCATTGATGACGTCCAACTCTACTTCACTACCATCTCTCTTTACCCTGCGGCTGAAAGATTACCTGCCTGATTGATAGACTGTCCCAGTTAATTAATCCAGCAATTTAAAAATGATCATCCTTGTTTTTAAATACTTTTATAACATCGTCTCTCTTCATTTGTGTAATCTCTCCTGCTCAACACCCTCTGAAATATCTGTGCTGTTTTATCTGATTCAAGCCTCTCCTCAATGTTGGCCATACCTTCAGATGCCACGGTCCTAAACACAAACCAATCCACTTTGTTCCCTTAAAGATTATTGATTTTGCTAATTTCCCAACTTTTGTGGCTCAGTATAATTTTTTTTGGCAAAACACTCCGGAAAAGATACCTCAGTTTAGTAATAGCACTTAACCAATGCAAGTTGTTGTTGTGTGGAGAATGAACATTGGCTTAGACATGTTAGGTAGATTGTATACTGCTCTACCGTACAACTATGCAATACAGAGATAACAAGGTGTAGAGCTGCATGACAGCTCCTCTGATGCTGCTTGGCCTGCCGTGTTCATCCAGCTCTACACCTTGTTATCTCAGATTTTCCAGCACCTGCAGTATATACTATCTCTAAAACTATGCAATACATATTGCTTGCAGATTGAGTGGCATTTGAGCATAGCACAGAGGGAAAAACAAAATCTGGTGGCTTTTTTAAGGGGCATACGATCCTTCCCATTAGGTTTTCTTTCTACACACCATTCAGGTGTTTCATACCCAAATGGAAAAGACAAAAATCTATCACAGCTTTTATTTGTCCATTTCAATGAATAATCTAGCTGTTCGCTGAATGACTGAGTGTTTGTTGTTACTTGTACATTGGATTAGAAACTGGCCTTATAAAATGGCACTAGATGTGAGGAAGGAAAACCATTTCTTCTTGTCTTGTAATGTTTTATTTCCTGTTATTCCCATGGCCAGTTGACAGACCAGCTTAAGCTGCCTGAGTTACCAACTCATTTATTTTCAGCCAAGAATACTGAGAAAAATCAAACTACTGAGGAATGATGCTTCCTATGTCAAAGTTAGCTCATTGAAGTCATTCCAATTCAATCTTCAAGCTCCCAGGTCAAGATATTCTGTCTTGTCTGTATCTGATATCTTTGGTTTTCTTTTCATCCATCTCTTCCCGTCTCATGTCTTTGCCTCCCTTTTTATCCCCATTCCTTTTCTCTCTGTCTGTTTCCGTTTATCTTTAAACACAAACATTCATACTTCTGAAGTTTTATATAACAGAATCGTTACATTGAAATTTGGCCAATCATGTCTGCGGCGATTCTCCAAAGGAACTTGGTGTTGTTCTCCTGTATTTCCCCCTAACCCTACACATTGCTTCTTTTGAAATGACTGTATAATTCCCTTCTGAATACCTTGATTGAACTTTCCTGCTCAACACTCTCAGGCACTGAATTCTAGATTCTAACCACTTGCTGCGTGAAAACGTTTTTCTTAACATTTTCTTTCCTCGCTTCTTTTCCGAGTAACTTTCCATCTGTGTCCTCTCAGTCTTGTTCCTTAATGAGTGGGACCATTTTCTCCCTCCGCAATAAATCCAGACCCATGATGATTTTGAATATTTCAATTAGATCTGCCCTCCCTTCTCTAAGGGAAATAGTCCCAAGTTACTCCATTCTATCTTTTATATTTGAAATAATTAGCTGTAAAACATTTAGAACATCCTGGCATCATGTGAGATGCAATATCCGAGATGCTGTTCTTTATATCTGTTTTCTCCCTTTCCTATTTTGGTGAAGATTGTGATCACAAAGTTAATTCGTGGATGAAGGTTGCAGGGAAAATGCAATATTCAGTAGCTTCCTTCATTATTCAGACCCCAGTCATTCATTTTCTCCAGACATTCTTTGTCTCCATTCATCTTTCACCTTCTCCACTATACCCTTCCCTTCTAAGCACCCCCTTTCTCCTATCAGTATCTGCTCAATCCCCAAGTTACCCCTTTCCATTTATCCACTATAACTCACCTTGCACTTAACCAACCATTCATTTATCTCCCCTGACCTTACACTTGCTCTTCCAGGGCAGATAAAAGGAGGCCGAAAGGTGTTTCTCTCTGTTCTGTTGTATCTTGCCGAACCTGGCTCACTAATTACCCAGTCATCCCCTTTTGTCTGATTCTACTTTCACTCTAACACTCACAGTGCCCAGAACAACTTGCAATTGTCAGAACATCCTGGAATAGACCGCCACCAGTGGCACCAGTACCATCTTTAAAAAGTCATTCTACATTTGGGCAAGTGCTGTCAGTCCACAGCTACCCTGCACATTTCCTGACATTCAATCTGGATATGGCAGCCCTTCACTTGCTGACCCCAGACTCCTGAACAAAGGCTTTTCCTTGACTTGGCTGTGAGCTCCTGATGACCATGGCAAGCCTCATGGCTTTGTTTCTGCACCAAGTGGTACTGCAGTACAGTAGTACTGTAAGCCTGGTATCTCTGGCTGAGGGGCAAGGTTCAAAAGACAAGGCAGGCATGCTGTGAACAAACGGGTACATTCAAAGTGCGTAAGTGCCCATGGACTAGTGAACAGCTCAGAGATACAGCCTAGTCCAGTCCATGAGTTGTATGCATAGTGCCCTTGCTCCAGCATTATAAAGAGAGCTGCCAGTCCCCCCCTAAGATGCAGCCTTGAAGCAAAAAGGCATACGGTAAATGGATCGGAGATGTTCCATAAGGATTCATAGCAGCTAATACACATTGGATGCCAATATCTGCGGTTGTGGGATGTGTGTGGTCGATGCCCATGGATCATGGCCTGAAATGTCAGTTAAAACAAAACAAAAAACTGCAGATGTTGGAAATCAGAATCAAAATCCGAAATTGCTGGAATAACTCATTCTTCCAGGCTGACATTTACCCTTTGTCAGCCCAACTGTGTTTTTCTTCTCTGTCACTCTCTCTCTCTCTCTCTCTCTCTGTCTGGGCTCCATCTCCACCTATTGTTTACTCCCTCCCCGATCGCCACTCCTCCATCCCTCCTCCCTTTTTTGCCTATGTCCCAAGCATTTCCTAGCTACCATCGGTTTTGAAGAAGGGTCACTGGATTCGAAACATTAACTCTGCTTTCTCTCCACAGATGCTGTCTGACCTGCTGACCTTTTTCCAGCAATTTCTGAATTTTTTCCTGAAATGTTGATACCTTTTGTTCAACACTGGGGTCCTTTGGAGCAAGTGGCAAACTGAAGCTGCCAGTTACTTGCTCTGACTTCCACGTAGAGAATTCTCAGCATGAGCTTGCTCATGGTGGGGGGGGGGAGCGGTGGAGGTGGTTGGGGGGGGGTACAATTGAAAACTGCACGTTAATCTGAGGTTGATAAGGTTGTTGACAAGCAATAATTTCCATTAAGAGGCAAATAGCTGCTGACTAGTGAGGATCTCACCTTGATGCCAGAAACATAGTCAAAAGGTGCAGTGAGTTGCTCCTGATGTCAGGAATAGGTCTCTCATAGCCCACGTCATTCCGACCCCTATAAGATTCCATCCAGAGCATCCATTTTTTCTGTCTTATTCCATTAGATATGGTTGATCTGCATCTTAATATCATTAATCCTCCTCAATTCCATTTCTCTATCTGAATAAAACAAAATTATTATTCTCAATTTTGCAATTATTAATTGATCTAACTTCAAAAGCTTCTGAGGGGATATGAACTACTGAATTTTACCATCATTTGGTTGAAAAACTGATTCCCACAGCCACATCTCAATGCTTTTGCATCTGAATTTAACATTACATTCCTGTGTTTGGGTCTTTCTCACCAAAGCAAGCTTTTTCTCTCTCTTCAATTCAATTCCTTCGATCATACTAACATCCCATTTCCTTCATAATAACTAAAAGAACTGCGGATGCTGTGAGGCAGGAACAAAAACCAAGTTGCTAGAAAAGCTCAGCAGGTCTGGCAGCAGCTGCGAAGGAAAAAGAGTTAACGTTTCAGGTCCTGTGACCCTTCCTCAGAACTCTTGTTTTTGTCTCTCATTTCCTTCACCCTTTAGTCTTCCTGCTGTTGGGATTACAATACTAGTTTGTCCGATTCCTTATCCACAGAGAACTTTATTTGTACTTTCTTCTGGCATCACAGCACCCGTTTGAAGAACAAATACACCAGTGGACTTTGTTTGATAATTACCTTACATTCCACAAGCAGGAGCAGGCTGACAATGCACTGATGATACCTGGAAGTATAGGCTGCTGTAAAATAATTGGGTCTCAAGCAAAATTAAAATGTGTGCATCCCAATAAGTCTACACCTCCTGTGTCTGATAGAAACAATCTCCATCAAATATTTTTTGCAGGCTGTCTGTAATTTGTACCACTTTAGAAGTATGCCTCCTTTTTCTTTGTTACTATAAAACACAGATTTATGCTTAAGTGACGTTAAGGGACCTATAAAAATGAGATGTGTGATAAATCTGTCACGTAAGGATGTCCTTAGGTTTAAAATACTCAGGACAGCATATTGATATTGGTTCAACACTCAGTCCAGCACCTTACAGGAAACGCTCTTTATAGTAATTGCTAAAATAGCTGCCCAATTTGTTGCATTTTGGGGGGTGGGAGCAATTCCACCATTATCTCAAATAACAAACGTGCAACTGCGAAATAGTACTCAGCAGGCAGCCCATTAATCAAAGCCCTGACGTTTCCACAGGCGAGCCTGATTAATATGTAATGTCAAATTGTTACACGTGTAATCACACTGTTTTGACATTTTGTCCACATGTGCTGACAGCTGCGTGTGGAAATTGCCCTGCTTTTCTCTGAACACTGAGATAATTCAGGTACTAAAAAAATGAAATCAAATCTGCATGTTCTCCCAAGAAAAATACCCAAAGGGTTTTCAGCAGTGATGTACAGAAACCATTACCGAAAATCACCTCTCTAGAAAATACAAACAGTCACAAAATGTTTGCTGCACAGGCAAGAAACATTTCAAAAGGCTTCTGGCAATTTTTGGACACATTACCTTATCTTCCCATGTGCAAGTCTAGCTCAGTCCGCAGTGTGAAAACTGAACATGTTTAAGCTAGAATAAAACTGAACCCAAAAATGGGGCTGACATTATTTTTTCTTAATCTGTAAGATGATGAAGGATTGTATTTTTCTAATATTCAGTGCTGGCCACTCTGTATAGAACATTACTGGGGAGCAAGGACAGCTGGCAGGCTGGAGGGTTCAATATGGCAATGTTCTTTTGTGAGCTATCAATGGTCCAGAGACGAATCCCAAATGGCTCACTGGCGAGTGCTTCACCTGATGTCCACGTACCAGGAAGATCTTTGATTCAGTCCCTGGCCTGTGTTAAATTGTTTCAACAGTAGGACTGCTGCAATTGTGTGGAGCTGGAGACAGAACAATGAAAGCAGCTGAAGGTTACCACCCCTTCCTGCATCTGTTGATGTTGAATGAGAACAGCATCTGACAAAGTAGAGATGCTCCAACAGTTGAATTACCTGCTGGAGCTGCCTGATGGGGCACATGTACAAAAGCCGGCTGGCTGGACTGGTTGTAACTGTTGTAATGATACTTTGAAAGCAGGAAGTATCTTTTAGAGAGGAAGGAGTAAAGGAGAAGATTTTAGGAAGTTTTTTTAGAGCTAGAACCGGCCATTCACCTTCAAGGGGTTACAGTAGGGAATCAGGAATCGTCCTTCTGTTCTATGCCCACCCAAATTTCCATTTCCACAGTTTAGAATGTGTAAATTTAAACAGGCATTTGCAACTGTTATAACTTCATTTAGACCAACGTTTTTATTGAAAGTTTAATGTTCCATGAGCATTTTCTTTACAATTTGGTGAAATTTTATTTTTGCAATAACTTATGCAATATTTGCTCTTCCTCCCTTGCTGCACCCATCTCAAATAAGCTGTTTTGCAGGGAGGTTGAGGTAAGTTGCAGCTGTATGAAGAACTCTGGCATGATTTGGATAAAGTCCTGTTTGCAGAATCCCATCTCAGAATCTCAGCTACCAGAAGGTCCCAGCTGAACATGTACAGAGAAGAAAGGAATGGGGTTGACTACATGCCTCAAGAGTAAAGTTCATCGCTCTGCAGCGCACATATTAAAGGGTGTCCACTCTCAGAACAAGCTTACTAGTACAGAATTGTAGCTGATATAATGCTTAGAGTTCCAGCTCACAGCGCTCTTCTTTGTGGTTTTCTATGTGGTCAGCTAATGTGACATATGCCACAGAGAGTTGGGTTCTCATTGAGACAGATATCTTAAAGTTTATTAACAACACTAACTATTTACATGGCTATAGTACCTCAGACATATACACATAGCCAGAGGGAAAAACTATTTAAAAAAAACAATGACACCTGGAACTGAGTGTTTTGGGCATACCAGCCCTTCAGTTTAAAGTGCACAAATCAAACCAGTATGTGTCCTTTGCAAGTTTTACTGTTTTTTTTCCTGTATAGTCCGTGTTCTGATCATACTGTACATTAAAAACGCATAACTGCCTGACTACATTGCCTGCATTGTGCAGAGGCGGTGGCTTAAGGCAATTTGGGTTACTTTTAGACCAGAACATCAAATTTTATGATGTTATATAACTGTCTTAAAGATACAGTGGTGATATGGTCTGCAGTCGACACCATAATGCAGCTCACCCGTAAGGTTTCAATGACTTTAATTTAACAAAACAAGATTTCCAAAGTAATTTGGAAGATAGCTAAGCCTCCGAAACATCTTAGATAATAGGGAACAGTTCAAAAAATGAAGCACGTTTCATTGCTCATTAAGTCACTGTGAAGTGTGGATCAGAGTGGAGAAATATGTGTAAAATTAAACATATAAACAAGTCTTAGCATTATGTTTCTCTCACATTGTATATCTTCACCATCTAAGGTTAGATGCAGCTGATATAGCACAAGAGTATTCTGGTGCAATCTGTGCTTTTCCCTCTCAGTGGTGAGTTATTGAAGCTTACTGGCCTGAATGACTACAGAAACCCTATTTTGTGCAAATGCTTCAGTTCAAAGTTACAGCTTTGCCACATTAAAAGTTTGGTAACAAAGTTTTCTTTCACAGTTTCGAATCTTAGTTCATATTCCTGAGGTTCTAGAACTGGCAGGCACCTGTTCTCATTAACCAGCAAATTGCAGCTCAGTTTTGTTGGGCTCTCTGTGGATACAATCCAGTAAACTCTCAGTCGTGTTTCCCTGCAGCATGTGATGCTTCTGGGATTCAGTGGCCACAATTCGGAGACTATTTATTCCTGGCTCGGCTGTTGTCATAAAACAGGGAAGGGCCCATGAATGAGAGCGAAGCAATGGCAACTCTCATCACATAGAGTCACTGCAGTATCACTGTGTTCCTCCTTATGACAACTAGGTAGAAAACTCATATAACAATTTGGGGAGTGATGAACTTTGCACAGCGTGGACTTGTTGTAGTTGGATACTTGGATAAACCAAGGAGAGAGAAAAGAAGTCAGGTACATTGGTTCTTGCTTGCATTGAGGCCTACAATAGAGTAGCATAACAGGAACCTGAGGCTCAAAGTGTATCTGCAATAGTTAGATAAGACTTTTTTTTTAATGTTTAACATCATTTGGACTGAGCTGGCAGTGATGTCTATTGTCAGGACAATGCAGGAAGACAGAGGTCTGTACAGTTTAACTTTAGATATGTCTTGGGTTGGAAGAACCAGGATTGTTCGGAGCATTGAATAAGAACAAAGATCTAAACTCCCCAGGCCTCTGACTGTGGGAGATCAGGGATTTGCTGTTTGCCTCCACTCAGGTTGCACTCTGGACTTTGACCTGGAATAAAAATCAAGGCTAATGAAGGACAGTCACTCAGATGTATGCTAAACCTGATAGCTCCTGACTTCTGGCCATAATGTATCAGTGCAAGAAACCCAAACCTGATCAAGTCCATGTCTTTTACAACAGAAAAATGCACGCTCGTTCCACAAGTCAATCATTCAAGAATACTGGACACACAAAATAAACAAAGTCTGAAAAAATTTCAATCAATTTTTTCCAAGTCCTTAAAGTCCATCATTGAATCATATATCGGAAATAACAAGCACACATGGCAGCGGTTTTTCCTGCCTGCAGATCTCCCTTCAAACGATTCTACATCTTGTGCCCTCAATAGGTCAAAGTTCAGTAGCCTTAGCATTCCAGTAGAACTAACACTACAGAACAAAGCTCAAACGGAAACCCTTGAGCAAAACGCAAGGAAATGTTTAAAGGAAGTTTGTCATTCCAATAATGCCCTGGTTATGTTTGTTTACAAAATGCTATATTTGGTGAGAGCAGACCTGCACTTGATTAGTGCAGGGCACAGAGGGTATCTGTTAACCCCTGGAGTCTTTCGAAGTTTCCTGAATCAGGCAGGTCCGCGCATTCAGTTACAAATTGTTAATCGTAATTTGGAAAGTTCCCTAACAAAATCATTTGTCATCATGAGTTCAGAGCTTACAAGCTGACTCAGAGTAAACAATATAAACAATAACATACAACAATATTAATTAATCATTCCTGATTTTGGAACCTAAGCTGATTTATCTGCCTCAAAAAACCAAGGCAGATTTGGCATGGGGCAAAGAAATAGATTAAACATCATTGTGCTTCATTTTGCATTCATGTAGGTATTTATATCAGAATCTTCTAATAGTTGATAGATTTTAGTCAAATAGCTGGCATTGTCATCCTGATTTAGCAGTCCAGAGTTAAGGCACCATCCACTGAGCTTATCGTGGGTTCCATGTCATAAGTGTTTGGAAATTCCTAACCTTAACCAAAACTCAAAGAAATCACTAGCCATTCATTGAACAAATCGAAAATCATGGCATGGTGCAGCACATTTTCCATCCATAGGACAGGGCTACCACTCACTTTACACTGTCATATAAAGTCCAAATCGACCTGAGTGTCTGATGGTGTGCAGTGGAAGCATCACTTTTAGCAGTAAATAACAAGGCTGGCTTTGTTGCTACTACAACTACAGGGAGGCACAGTCAATGCACAAGTGGTAAGATCACTGCTTTCCACCAGAATCTTTGCAATATCCTTGTAGGAGGCAACACATTGCATTCTGAAAAACAGCCTTGCTAGACACAATAAAATAATCAATCCAGCAATATTATCCACTCTTTAAAATGTGTAGATCACTTCATGCAACTATAACTTTTAAGCAAAAACAAATTTGGCATACAGCTCTCCAAACAGTACACAGTTCAAGAAAAAGTTCGACTAATATAAAATACTCTAATTTAATTGTTGAAACGTGGCTAGCTGGTGTTTAACGTCACAGCTTCTCAAATAGGGACCGGAAACAAAGTAGTAGGAGAGGTGGACAGAAGGTGGAAATTGAGGCTGCGATGGGTCAGGCAAGTAGGAAGGTGAGGGGGACAGTGGGGGAAATGGAGAACACGGAATGGGAGGGGAGACATTAGCTGTGCTGACTTTCTGCGCCAGTGCGTTGGCAGGAGGGGCAGTGACAGAGAAAAAAAAAATCAGGCTTGCATTCACATAGCGCTTTTTCAAACTATCGATCACTATTTCACAACTTTTCTACAAAGTATTCTTGAAGTCTAGTCACCATTATAATGTAGGAAATAGAATAGTCAACTTGTTCTGAACAACTTTCCACAAACAGCAATGTAATAGTGACCAGATAATCTGCTTTTGTGGCATCGATTGAGGGAAAAACATTACCTGCCACACCAGGAACAACTCCCCTGCTCTTTGTTGAAACTATGCCAGAAGATCACTTAACTAGTTGGGAGGATAGAGCAATGTCTCATCCAAGGGACTGCAGTGCTAATATTGCAACACTCCCTACTCAGAAATACCAGCTCACTTATTTATTTGTGCTCAAAGCCTGGAATGCTCTTTTACTTAGAAACTTTCAGATCATAAGAAAGCATGTTAGCAATAGCTGATGCGCGATGCAAATGCTCTGTGTAATCCCATTGTACTTTAATGAGGAATGAGTTTTCAGATTTTCACACTTAGAATAAGCAGCTTTCTCATTTAGGGCCCGCACACAAATGATGTTTAGAACCAAACTTGACCAATGTAGATACTTTAAAACTAAAGAGATTGTCATTTTGTAAATATATATGAGAATCTGATTCAATTTTTAAATGTTGTCTGACAAACAAGAAATATAAGCATTAGTAAATAAATAGGTGCTTTTCGAAACTATGGTCATCTAACTTCAAACAAAGATTGTGCTGAACAGTTCTTGCCTATAAATTCTTAAATCCCTGACCGCAGTCTGACTTACCACCAAAGTATGTGACCTCATGATGACCTCCCATCAACTGAAGTGGTGATTATTAAGTCTGATTTTGAAAATTAAGCTCTTTGTGTGGCAATATACACAATCAGTGAGCTTATTCCAATGTGGCAAAGGTAATGCACTGTTTCAACTCATTCCTGTCAGACTTTTTTTTTGCTGCAAACACAAGTCCTGTAGGATCTCACACAGTTTGAAACATTTCCATGTTCATCAGCATGACAGGCTATCCCCATCAGTGCCACAATCTCATGCCCAGAACCACCCTCAGTGATTGACAGACATCTGAAGCTTCAGCTCTCTGTCAGTGAGCTAGCTATTTGAGATGTTGGACCATTTATGAACTTTCTCCGCTTATTTCATTCTTCACCTGGCTAGATTTCTTTGTATGAGTTATACTTTGGCCAGTGTTCCTTTCTCCCATCAACCTTCCTTGCAGGTAATGGCACCTACGTCACACGATAACAGCTAAGTTTAAAAAATACACAAACGTAATTTCTGCTCAAATAACAGAGATGAAAATAATAAATTCAGCATTTGTTTAACTGGATCTTGAACCTCCAGTTTTAGCAAATAGATACTCAGATTTCAGGCTTATTCTCTTAGTATGAAGATAAAGTCACCATATTCTTACTAACCTATAGGGCTGCTCCCTCATTCGAAAGAGAGAGAGAGGTGGTGGTCTAACCTGAGGGTCACCAAGTCTCAGGCAAGGGGAGAGGCTGAGAAGGGGTGCCCTTTGTGGCAAATTCAGCCAGTGCAAGAATTGAACCCACGCTATTGGCATCACTAACTGACCATTCAGTCAACTGAACTAACCCATCAGAAGAGATAACAAGGTGTGGGGCTGGATGAACACAGCAGGCCAAGCAGCATCATAGGAGCAGGAAAACTTGATGTTTCGGGCCTAGACCCTTCATCAGAAATCCTTCCCTGCCACTCATTGAATCTCTCATTTTTACGCATGTCAATACAGGACTTTCTACATCTAACTTACAAATTTAAAATGATTTTTTAAATGATTAATACTAATTTCTGATGCTGTGCTCTTCATTTTTCGCTTTTTATCTTCCATTCTCAAAACATGCGTTTTCACTACCAGTCAGTATCCTCCAACTACGCTTTCATTTAAGTCACTTTTTAAGAAATGGATGATAGTAATTTCTTCTGGTCGCTATGTGTTTGGGATATAACGCACGTTAAATTGCACAAGGCTAGCACTCTGGATATTAAAACTCACCATTCACAGAGTTATCAAATGTTCAAAGGTTTTTCCCAAAAGTCCCAAATTTACCCATGCACATCTGCTAATGCGGCCTATTGTGTACACTGTTCCCGATGTGGCCTCCTCTACACTGGGGAGACCAAGCAGAGGCTCGGAGACCGCTTTGTTGAGCACCTACGCTCAGTTCGCGACAAATGACAACACCTCCCAGTGGCAAACTACTTCAACTCCCCCTCCCACTCCCTGAATGACATGTCCATCCTGGGTCTCCTCCTGTGTCACAACGATGTCACCCGGAAACTAGAGGAACAGCACCTTATATTCTGCCTTGGAACCCTACAACCCAATGGTCTCAATGTGGAGCTTCAAAATCTCCCCACCCTTGATCTCATCCCAAGACCAGAACCTGCCCCGCCATCTCTGCCTCCTTGATCTGTCCATCCTCCCTCCCACCTACCCGCCTCTCCCTCCTCACTGACCAACGCCCATCTCAACTCCCTACCTACACTCACCTTTACTGGCTTCATCCCAGCCTCCTTGACCCGTCTCCTTGAATTGTCTCCACCTATCTGCTTCACTATCCGCCTTCTATCACCGCCTCCCCCTCTCTCTATTTATTTCAAAGCACCCTTCCCCTCCCCCATTTCCGAAGAAGGGTCCAGACCTAAAACGTCAGCTTTCCTGCTCCTCTGATGTTGCCTGGCCTGCTGTGTTCATCCAACTCCACATCTTGTTACCCCAACTCACCTGTCAGACTCAGACTAACAGAAAACACAGACCAGGTTGCTGCACGTAGCAAGAACTACTATTTATTACAATCGAACTGATTCTAGCCACTGTCGACATATAACCCGACTAATTAAAACTCAAAGCCCCTTATAAAACTCCCCTGTACACACATACAGACAAAAAAACTTTGGTGTTATGGTGGAGGGGGTAAAAAAACAGGAAAGGCTGCTCGATTGTTTCAGTCCACACGATTTGCTGAAATTATCCTTTTGCTTGCCAGAACTTACTGTCCTTTAATGTTTTATCTCTCCATGTCTTTTTCACCTTTCTACAAAAGGTACTGGCAATTGAGACATTAAATTCAAATTACTCAGTTACCGAGTAAAGGCTGCAGCTTACAGCAGTTGGAGAGGGATATTAACCTGGCTTTATTCAGGTTTTAGGTATTTTACTAAAGAGAAAGGCACACGATCTGCCTTCGCAGAAGTCTGAAGGCTTCCGCAATATTGTTCAAACTCACAAGCTGTTCAATTTTCCTGCAGCCAATCAGATAGTTGTCAGGCTGATGGATCTTGTCATCCACCAGTGGTCACAACTCCATAAGCCAATCAGTAACTTGTTGCTGACCAAATCAGAAACAGTCTCCCACTGTTTGAACAAAGTAACAGTGTAAACGCAAATTACAATAAGTTTCAATAATGTGCTTTAAAAAAAAACTGCAGTCATTCCTTCCTTAACTCTACTTCTTAAAACAAGCCCTTTCCCTTTTGAATCAAAAATACAGTAAAATAAAAAGATACAATCTTGACAGACAGGATCACAGAGCATGTATGGCACAGAGATCAGCCATTAGGCCCAACTGGTCTTTGGTCCGTTTGTATGCTCCACTTGAGAATTCTTTTTTAACTTTCCTCCTCTAAACATATCCCAACCATCTATTCCCTTCTCCCTCATATGTTTGTCTTAAAATTGATGTTTTTTTTTGTTTTGGTAACTCCTTTTGTCACAAACTTTGACATTCTCGCCGTTCTTTGGATCTAGAAGTTTCTCTTGAGTTCCCCATTGAATTTCTTTGAGACCATCCAGTATTGATGGCTTCTACTCACTGCATGTTGTAAACATTTGAATAATTTTAAATGTATTTTGTAAACACAGCAGGGAGGCTCACTCTGGTTTGTGTGTTAGTGGTAAGGTAAATGCATTCTAAAAGAACAAATTCTTAATTCCAATGAAAATAGCTATCATTAACGTTCATATATTGACCTCTTGCAGTGCAATAGGGAGTACAATTTAAAAGTGAACAATACCCGTAAGGATTTTCTAGGGTTGAAAATCTTTGGGAAGAGGGGGAAAGAGCGTAGTAAGACCAAGTGGCCCAATTACCTAGAGATATAGATTTAATGTGTTTGGCGAAAGACTTGGAAGTGACCTGAGGGAAGGCATTTTTCACCCAGAGAGTGCCCTGAGTGCCTGGAATTTGCTTCCTAGTTTGACACCTGAGGTAGAAACCTTCTATCATTTGAAAGGAACTTGGATCTTCACTGGAAGTGCTGTAACCTGTAAAGGTATGCACCAGATACTCGTCAGTGAGAATAGACGGGAGGCTAGTTTATTCAGCCACTCAGAAGTGATGGGTTGGATAGCCTCTTTCTATGCCATTACCTTTCTATGATTCTAAAGGGATAAGATATTGCATTTTATAGCAATCCTTAAGACCAGGAACTCTAGGAGCACTGGCCCAACTTCTCAACCTCTGTTGATCACGGTCTCTCTCTGTCTTTCCAGCACAACTTCAAACCTTGTCCCATCTCCACCAGTCAGTAATCTGCAACGTCTTACACGTCTCCAGTTAAATAATAGTCTAATTCCTTGCCTCCCTGATCTCCAACTATTCTTTCTTCAGATATGTCAGCTTTTCTCTCCCTGTCTACTCAACAGGCCAATCTTCAGCTCCTCCTTTTCTGGGACAATCAATCTCTCCCTGTTGCTGGGCACAGATCCCTGACCTCCTGCAATAGTTTTATTTTTCTCTCTGGATCTGCTCCTATGCATCAATATGCAGTGTTTGCTATTCTCAGTTGTCAGGACACATTGTTAGTGGTTCCCCAGCCCCAGCCTTCGGTCACAGGTTTTTTCATCCAGCAGCTACCCAGGCTGTCACTTTGTCTGAGTGCTATCTGCAAGCAAAAGGACAACATAGCAAGGTTTTATTATTAAAAAGCTCTCAGCTTCACTGACTGCACCCTTTCACCTCCTTCTTCCCTCTTTCCATTTTCCCTTTCAATACTAGAACTATAGAAAACCAAAACACAGAAATGTGTAGAGCAAAACTTAAGCCTGAAGTTTTCAAAATTGCAGTGAATATAGACCTAACCTATCTTCATACCTCAGTTCAGCCATCCCAGGAATCAGTCTGGTAAAATTTAGTGGTAGCCCCCCAATAAACTGAACACCCTTCTTCTGATAAGGAGAGCAAAACTGCACACAATACCCCAGGTGTGGTCTCACCAAGGCCCTGTACAACTGCAGCACAATATTCCAGCTTCGGTACTCGAATCCTCTCACATGAAGGCCAATGTGTCAGTTGCCTTCTTCACCAGCTTGTGCATCTGCATGCTTGCTTTCAGTGACTGGTGTACAAGGACACCCAGGCCTCATTTGCATCTCCTCTTCCCCAACTTGTCACCATTCAGATAACAATCTGCCTTCTCAGAACATAGAATATTACAACGCAGTACAGGCCCTTCGGCCCTCGATGTTGCACCGACATGTGAAACCAATCTGAAGCCCATCTAACCTACACTATTCCATTATCATCCATATGTTTATTCAACGACCATTTAAATGCCCTTAAAGTTGGCAAGTCTACAACTGCTGCAGGCAAGGCTTTCCATGCCCTTACTACTCTCTGAGTCAAGAATCTACCTCTGACATCTGTCCTATATCTATCACCCCTCAATTTAAAGCTATGTCCCCTCGTGCTAGCTCTTGTTTTTGCTACCAATGTGAATAATCTTGCTAAGCTTTCAGTAGGCCCCTTTTGGAATATTGCATACAGTTCTGGTTGCCACACTACCAGAAGGAAGCAGAGGCTTGGAGTGGGCACATAAAAGGTTAACAAGGCTGTTGCTGGTTTGGAGAGTATTAGCAATGAGGAGAGATTGTACAAACTTGGTTTGTTTTCACTGGAACGTCGAAAGCTGAGTGGTTACCTGATCGGAGTTCACAATATTTTAAGAGGCATGGGTAGAATGGATTGTTGGAGTGTTTTCCCAGTGTGTAAATGTCAACTACCAGGGACATAGGTTTATGATAAAAGGGGGTAAGTTTAAAGGAGATGCGAAAGGCAAGTCTTTTTCACATAGTTTTGTAAGTGCCTGGAATGTACTGCCAGAGAAGGCAGTGGAGGCAGATATAATAGCAACTTTTAAGAGGCATCGTGACAGATAAATAAATAGACAGAGAACAGAAGGACATGGGTCATGTGGAGGAAAAAGGTTTTTAGCTGAGAAAGATGACATGTCAGCACAGCTTGGTGAGCCGAACAACCTGTTCCAGTGTTGTATTATTCTTTGTTCTCTTTGTACATTTCTCCACATTAGATTTCATCTGCCATGCATTTTTCCACTTACTAAACTTGGCCAAATTACACCGAAGCATCTCTGCATCCACAAAACTGTTCACAGTATTCCAGCTGTAAACTCACTAGTGCCTTGGAAAGATGGAGCAAGACTTCCCTATTATTTCACGTCATTCACTTTGAAATAAAGGCTAATATTCCATTTGCCTTCCCTATTATCTGCTGAACTTATTTGCTAGCTTTTTGTCATTTATGAAGAAGGAGTCCCTTGTACCCCTTTATTGTAGCTCTCTGCAGTCTTTCTCCATTTAAACAATATTTAGCTCTCCTCTCTGCTTCCTGCCAAAGTGCATAACCTCACATTTTCCCACATCGTATTCCATCTGCCAAGTTTTAGCTCTTTTTTTAAACTATCCATTGCCTTGTGCCGACTCTATATGTCATCCTCATCACTTGCCTTCCCATCTATTTTTATATCATCCACAAACTTGGTGATAGTACATTTATTTTCCAAGTCATTAATATATTTTGTAAATAATTGTGGCCCTAGCACTGATCCCTACAGCACTACACCAGTTACAAGTTGTCACCTTGAAAATGACACCCAAATTATCCCAACTCTCATATCACTGGAGAAAAAAGTGCTAGGGAAGTGAATGGCTAAAGACCAATAAATCCCTTGTACCTAATGGGACACATCCTAGCATATTAAAAATAATAGCTATAGAGATAATGGATGCACTGATGGTAATCTTTCAGGAATCATTAGATTCATTGTATTCTATTTGATGGCCCATTCTCTATCTATGTTAATACAGGTATTTCTGCTGTAACTTGTGTTTCATCAAGGCAAATTAGCTGTAATGCGTTTGATGAATAGCAGACGTTGTTTGGATAACATGAACTTTCTACTACATAACATAACGATTTTCCCTATAACATGATTTTCTATGGTGTAATTTTCTACAGATCGAGTTCGCATAAGAACACAAATATTGTGTTATCGTAGTAATACCTGTATACTACCTCCAACATCATGCATTCTGAAGTTATTAAGTGGCCTAATGTGTGGCACCTTATCGAACACTTTCTGAAACTCCAAATATATTAGATCCACTCTTTCCTCTGCATCAATTCTGCATGTTATCTGCTCAGAAAATTCTAATTAATGTTTCCCCTTTGTGAACCCATTCTGACTGTGCTTGATCATTTCTTGTATTTCTAAATGCTCTGCTATTACGCCCTTTATAATAGACCCTAATATTTTCCCAAAAGCAGATGTTAATCTAACTGGGCTACAGTCACCTGTTGATTTGTCTCCTTGCTTCTTTTAAATAAAAGTGCTACATAGGCAATTTTCTATTCTCTGTGACCTTTCCAGAATCTAAGGATTCCTAGAAGATTACTACCACTATCTCTGTAGTTACTAATCTTATATCCTAGGATGCATCCCATTCGGTCCAAGGGATTTATTGGTCTTTAGCAATTCTTTTCCTTACCACGTTTTTTTAGTGATATTTATTCTATTTATTTCCTGTTCTCCTCTTGCCCCTTTATTATTTAGTAAGTTAGAATATTATTAATGTCTATTACGGTAAAGCCTGCTGAAAATTATTTATTCAACTCTTCTGCCATTTCCTAGTTTCCTATCATTATTTCCCTAGCCTTCTTTTCTAAGGTGCTTATGTTGACTCAGAACTCTCTTTGTTGCACTGTGAAATCAGGGACAGGATTGAGTTTTTAAATCAAAGACGTATATTTGGTCAAAGTTCTAAATGAGTTCTCTGTTTAGTTAAGTCATACTGCCTGTATACAGTCTATAGATGCTGTTTCCGTACATGATTCATCCATACTTATGTCAAACTGACATGACATTCGAAGTATCTCCCACAGCTAGTCGGTGAAACATTGTGTGATATATTTAGACTTCACAGTGGTACGTGATGTGTGTGGGTTCCTTCAAGCCTTATGTGATCAAGTGTGGCAGAGAATATTCATCTTTTTGGTCTAACTGGAAGAGTCTTGTTCAGTGAAGAAACTTTATTGCATCACTGCAACAACTTTGAAGTGACATAAACAACACCAATCTTAGTACGGAGACTGTTAGCTTCACATTCACGCCCGGTCTGTTTCCAACAAGCTTCTTCTTTACTCTGACCAAGTTCCTGCGGCATCATCACAGTGGGTGCTGCTACTGACCTTAATCAAATGTGAATCCTTTCACACCCATATGCAACAGTGCACTTTCTCCTGTGAATTCCAACATCTTTCCATAGCCACCCACCACCCCCACCAAAGAATGATCATATTGATGCACCTTTCGACACATTTTCAAGGTATAACTCATTTTGCACGCCATGTGCCATGTGTTTTCTCCCTGGAGTTGAACGGAAAGGATTTATTTACCCAAAGCAATAAAATGTTGATTAAAATTAATCCTATGCAGTACACAGCGTTGGTAGTAATGAAACTGTTGGCATATCTCATTCAGAAAGGGATTTCATGAGTGTAGATAACTGTACGGTGATTGTAAAGGTTGTTGGCAGTGAATATGCACTCACTGCTCACATTTACCACGTATTGTCCATCCTCTTGTGTGGTAGCTGACTGGCAGCAAATGATGAAATCCTGCAACAGGAATTAGATATAGCAACAGTTGGTTCATGTAAGTCGGCAGTGAATCATTTAAGGAACTACTGCAGTCATACTGGACTGGGATAGCACAGTGGTTAGCATTGCTGCTGCACAGTGATAGAGACCCAGGTTTGGTTCCAGCCTAGGAAGACCAGCTGTGTGCAGTTTGCACGTTGTCCCCGTGTCTGTGTGGGTACCCTCCAGGCGCTCCGGTTTCCTCTCACTGTCCAAAGATGTGCAGGTTAGGTAGATTATCCATGCTAAATTGCCCCGTAGTGTCCAGGGATGTGCAAGAAAGGTGGGTTAGCCACAGGAAATGCAGGGTTAGGGTGGAGAACTGAGGCTGGGTAACATCCAACTTCATTCATTAAGTAAGCAAACGAAGATAACGACACATCAATGTTGCTGAGGAGTTCAACTTTGAAACAAAACACTGCAGCTTTCTTCCGACTTTGTCACCTCAATGAGAGACAACTGAAGTAGTAGGTTGCTGCAAACTCACAGGATACATTAATATCATTGCTGCCTATCCTGCAATAGCTCACAATGACACTATTTGTTTTCATTTTCATATGCAAAGAGCTGGGTGGAATTAACCAAAACAGAACATTAGCCAAAATGAGGATATTGAAACACAAATGTTAGCCTTAAAATCACAGAAAACTGCATTAGTCAACGGCCATGCAACGTTTTGTTTGTACATGAAGAGTGTGTTTGGATTACTGTTCATAAAAGAATGGAATTTTTTATTTAATTAGTCTGCATTTTTAGATATCATGACTTGAAAGACAAATAAAACCGCAGTGACATTGACAATATAGTTCAAGTTTATAATTCACTTTGTTGGACAGTTTTTCTTAACATTTTAAAGGGTAACAAATGGGATAACAAATATAATGCATTGAGCTTAACACACAATTAAGGTGTAAAATACAATGAGCTTGTCTTAATCTTTGAGAAATCCATCTTGCTGTTATTTACACCTCCTTTCCTCCCCTGCTCACTATCACCCCTTTGTTAGTTCTTATTTTATACACTTCCCTTGTTGGATAGTGGAAAGGCAATCTATTTCAACACCCTAGTCAATGTTGTTATGGTCCTAGTTGATGATAATGCTGGACGAGTCAGATCCCAATGTGAAAGTTGGCTTGATAGACTCTGGGTTGAATATTACAGACTTTTGGCTAAAGTGACGTTGTGTCAAGTTTGGTGGACTGATGTTTGCCATGTGGCCCAGTGTATTTCCTCATGAGTCTTACCAAACCTGCCATGTCCATTGGAGTTTCAGCTTTTGTGGCAAATTTCCACCCCACCTTATCATGTGGCATTCCTGGAGTAATTTGCCACTGAGTAGAGGTCCTCCCAAAGACCAGCATCCCTTGTGGTCATGCCACTTTCCAAATCCTGCTGCACACCTGGTAACAAGTTGCCAGCTGGAAACAGCTGCTCGACTGTTGGAAGGAGTGAGGAGACATTAAGGAGAAGGGGAGGCCGTGTCTATACTTCTCTGACATGGACTGTGTGGAAAAGATGATCAAAAGGAGAGGACTGCTCTTCCCAGAGGGCAGAGGAGGCCGTGTCACCTCACATTGCCAGCCTGTTCAGAGATCATTACCTAGGTCAGTACCACCTTAAGAGTAAGGAGGACTGAACTGCCTGAGCTATAAGAAGGTCAGTGACTTTCTGCATTCCAGTAAGATAAGTGCAGTACTCTGCTACCTCACCCACCTCTCTCCAAAGCTTATTCTTGACACTCGCTCTCTCCACACCCTTCTTCCTCACCAATAACCCTGCATGCCCTCCCTATTGCCTCCTTGCTCCCTCAGAAACACCCCAACATCTTCACCATACTAGCACAATCACCAGCAGCTGTGGCATGCACTTGAGTCTTCCTCATTCACCACTTTTCTCTCATTCCCAGAGGAAACCTTCCATAAAGAGTTGAGTGATACAGCATGGGCAGGCAGGTGCTGGAAATGTGTGTCCTCACACTCAAGGGATGGTCAATACAGCAGAATAGTCAGTGGAGCATGTCTATGTTACCGAGATATCATGTATTGGAGGCCAGTGTTGTTTCCCCAGTGAATACCCAGTGAATGGTCACAGATGCAGACTCCTCTCTTATAAGTTGGTTCACTTACTCTTCATAGTCACTCCCTTCTCCTCAACATTGTGTGCTCTCCATGTGCTTCGCCAGTGGAATAACACAGCAAGTGGTCCTGTGCTGGTGGCATTCAGCATTGCCACACCAATGAGACCCCTGACATTACCCTCTCTGCCTTCTAGATGCCCATTGTGTCAACCCCATCAACATTTCTCACTTCCCCACATGAGGCTTACATTTGCCTATTTGTCACCCCAATTCCCCAGCTCCCCACGTCCCCCATCAGTTCTGCAAACAAAGGCGATGGAAAGGTTGTAGCCTACTCCCTCAAGTGACCTGACCTGCCAGCAACAGCCTTCACCTGCCCAAACCCCAAGCTGGTGAACAAACATCTCCCCGATTGTGCCATGCCCACCTCACAGATCTGCTCCCTGCAGTGTACAGATATGGTCCCCTGTGCAACACCACTGTGTCCAGATACTTGATTGTGGGCCAAAGCCTGAGACTGGTAAAGGGGGCTGTGCCTGACTAACTGTGCTGCACCTCCCCTGACAGTTGTTTACCCAACACCTTCACTGTGGAATACACCCCTCAGATGTTCAGACAAGCTTCACTACTTGCTGTAGTGTTTGGGGAGAATGCTGAGACATTGTGGCAGATAGAGGGACATGGCATACTTAGATATGAAAAGCAGTACACGCCTCTGATTGGGCACAGCTACTTGCCTGGTTGCGTGACTGTGCCAACTGTCAATGCAAGGTAAGGCATGCATTCTGATTGCACTCTGAGAGAGTAAGAGGGCAGCCCTAGTGGAATTGATCCTTATCCCTGTACAATAGCAGGTGCTAAACCAGTCTACCCTTGCAGGCACAGTACCAGTGCATAGGAGGATGCTGGGATGGTGGCAATAATCCCTGAAAGTGGAGTGCCAAAGCCCATAGCAGAGGCTGGTAGATCGCACCCCACTCTGTAATTTTCCCATAGGCAACATGAACATATTTTGGAGCAAGAAACCATCTGAACCCATCAAGATCCTACTCTGGCCTCCATGTTGAGTTTACATGCCAGCCATTTTGTAAGGAAAACTTGGTAAGATGACAATGGTGAGAGTCAATTGGGAACAAGCCACTGCCTAATGTGAACTTTGCTGGATTGCTTGTGAAAAGTTTACATGATGAAGTAAGATGATTTTGACATCAAAATAGGCTTCATTGAATAACTTGCCCAATTCTACTACTCCTCATGCCAATGACCTTGCCGCTTAGAGCCTGGTAACAGTTGTGCTCAATCAGCTTTATTTTTGCGGTTGTTTACTGTAATGGTCAGTCATTGAACATATTCATCAGAGGCTGCTAATGTTTACCATTAGAAAAGTTAGACCCAATATGTACAAAAGGGAAAAACAAACACAAACTATTTTTGCACGAGATAACAACTATTTGAAATGGTCTTATCACAATTATCATAAATAAAAATTCAACATTACTACCTTTACAAAAATCTTACAGTGATTCAAACTTCACTGAAGAATCACCTCTTGTTCAGTTGGCACAGTTGTATTTGGTTTCTTTTAGGCATATATCTTCATTCAATCACTGTTATCTGCTTTGATCAATTTGTCTTAATGAGGCCTTAAGGAAACTGCTCACACAGCTCATTTAATCCTTAACACGTGTTCCCTAAACACATACATTTAACAATCTTGTTTGAGATATCTTCCTGTCTGACCCCTCAAAGCGTTTGGTTTTCGTAGCTTTTCTTTTACTAACTTTTAATTACTCAGGACCTATTTTGCTTTGTACTGTCTTGGAGACTGATAAACTGTGCTGCTAATCTTATGGGTCTTTTGAAATCTCCGAATGGCCTGCTACTCTCTCATAATGAGACCTGCTTACTCGCTAATTTTCTGGTTGGTTCTCTCTTGCAGATAAACTTATTTCTGTGTCATAGAACACTACAGCTCATTTTTTTCTCTCTCTCTTTTACTCTCGCGCCCATAGCACCTCAAGGGCTTACTTTAAAGGGCTCATTTAAATTTACATAACAAATTTGCAGACAAACCAGCTTCACTCACAGTTCTCAGAAATGAAACTAAAATTATGTCTTCCCCTTCTTAACTCACAAAACATAGAAGTAAAAATCCAGAAAATAATCAAAACATAATACCAAAATCCTTCATCACAATGATATTCATCACAGTCAGAAGACTATTAAAGTGATTCAGTATTAGTCACCATTTAGTCAACCCTTTCACTTTTTGGATAAGTACACACCTGCCCCCAGACTCATGTACCTGCCCAGACTTAATTAATAACTCCAATGTAATTTAAATAGAAATCTTTCCACTTTGTATTTGACTCATCACATCTCTCATTGGCATTAAAGGTAGCTTGTATTTTATAGCACATCAAATGCTGTGAAAAATACACACTAATGTGCTGTACTAGGTTAAGGAAGGTGATCAAATACCTGGTGACAGATTGTGGTAGAGATCAGCAGTTGATGAAGTTTGGACCATTGAAAGAATAATCAGCAGGAAGACAAACTGCAGTGGAGGCACTAATCACAGGAAGGTACATCAGAGTAGATGACATGGGGCAGATGAGGAATTTTATTGAGGGCATGCGATATAGGGCAGAGATATAATGGAATAATAACGTAGAGTGTATATGAAGATGAAAACCATTTTTTAAGTAATGCTATTAAAACATGATGTCTTAAAGTGGGTAAGTTTCTTATTTCAGAAATACAAACGCAATTAGTCTGCTTTAACCGAAAACATAAACCTATGTCACAATCATATCACAAATCCCTTCCAATCTCCAGGACCAGAGGTTGATTTCCTTTTTCTGAATTTTTTTGGGGAATTGAGTTCTGAAGGACTTTGAATGTTGACTGAGATTCAGTACAAGGTAACAGCTTCAGTGCAATATATTTTCCATGCCCTTTGGACTATCAAATTAACACAGAGATTTATTAATTCTACCACTTTCCATAAATATATATCCCTGAGTTCTTTTAAAGCAAAACATAAACCTGCATTGGAGGAGAAAGATATAAACCCCCAGGCACATTGGCAAATTGTCAGTGGAATTGATGAATTTCAGATGCTCTACTCCTGAGGTGGAAATACATTATTTTAGTTTGTGACTTCCACATTGTATGCAATCAGCCAAGCCAGGGACTTAACCCCTGATCCAAATCCTTGCAGACTGCCACCCTATCTCCAACCTCTCATTCATTTTGAAAATGTTTGGAGATGTTGTCACTTCCCAAGCTCCCGTCAATCTTTCCTGGAAATCCATGTTCAAATTCCCTCTAATCTGATTTCCATTCTCTGCCATACTACCATAAAGGTTTTTATCAAATGCACAAGTTGCATCCTATCTGATTGCGAACAAAGTAAAAGAACTCGCCTCTGCCTTCTTGATCAGTATTTAGTTTTTGACATAGTTGACCACACCACCTTCATCCAAGGCCTCTCCATTATAATCCATCTGGGTGCAACTATATTTGTCTTGTTCTGTTCCTATCTATCTAATTGTGGTCAGGGATCCAATGGCTTCTCTTTCTACTGCTGTGCCATTTTCACTGGTGTATCTCAATGAGTATAGTTTATCCCCATTATTTCTAATCTACATACTGTCTGTCAGCAACGTCATTTGAAAACACTAAAGTTATGATATGCAACCTGATGACATCTATTTCACCATCAACTCTCCTGATCCCTCCATTACTTTTAAATTGTCACAGTACTGGATGACTAGGGATGTCATCCAATTAGCCAGCGGGAAGTCTGAACTCATTGTCTTTGGTTTTCACAATAAATTTTATGCCTTGCATTGATCCCATCCCTGTCTCTGGCCAATATCTGAAGCTGAACCAGATGGTTTCTTTGGTGTTAAATTTGACAAGATGAGCTTTCAATTACATATCTGTGCAGTTGTTAAAACCATCTAATTATATCTTTAAAATGTCATTCTCCACTGCTCCTGCCTCCTCTCCTGCTGCTGAATCACAGAAACACAGAATTATTATGGTTCAGAATAAGTCCACAATGTCTGCATATATTCTCAGGACTTTTTAACTTAGCTCCAATTCCTCACAACCTTGCACATTGTGTCTATTTAAATAACCACTCAAGCCCTCTTCAATGCCTCTGTTGAATCTGCCTCCACCACACTTCCAGATAATGTATTACAGATCCGAACTACTCGTTGTGTGAAAATGTTTTTTCTCACATCGCACTTGCTTCTTTTGCAAAATACTTTAAAATTGTGCTCTCTCGATTATTTTATTAGCCGGAAGAATTTCTTCCTATCTGTCCTGTTCAGACCATAATTCTGAAAAATTATACTACATCTTCTCTTAGCCTTCTCTATTCCAAGGAAAATTGTCCCAACTTCACCAATTATTCCTCCTATCTTCAGTTCTCCATCCCTGGAATAATTCTCATAAATCTTTTCTCCAATTCATTCACATCTCGCCTAAAGTATGGCACTCAGAATACGCCAGCTGAGATCTAACTATTGTCCTATATAAATTTATCATAACAATGCTCTTATATTCTATATCACTATTTATGAAACCTAGAATACTGTATGATTTATTAAACATCTTGCCAGCTTTAATGTATTATGTACATATACACTCAGGTCTTAGCTCTTGCACACCATTTAGATCAGTAGCCTTTATTTTGTTCTGTCTCTCCACAATCTCTTAGTACAAAGTGCAAACCTGCATTGAATTTCATCTGTCAGCTATCTGCCCAGTCCACCAACATGTCAATGACATTTTGAAGTTCTGCACTGTTCTCACAGTTTACAGTTCTCCAAAACTTTGTACAGTTCACAAATTTTAAAATCGTCCCTTGCACATCATGATCCGGATTATTTATATCTATCAGGAAAAGCAAGGGTCTTTTTGCTGACCCCAGGGGCGTCCACTACAAACCTTTCTCCAGCCTGAAAAACATGCATTAACTATTAAAACCAGCCCTTTGTTGCCTTCAGATTGACTATTCTAATAACTTGTGAGCTGACCTCCAACATTTTAAACTTGATATCCTCCAAAAACTTAGCTATTCCTGTCCTAACTTGGATCACATGTAGCTCACGTATAACTCTCTGCTCACTGAAACACCTCATGTCTGATTATAATTCTCATCCAGCTTCCGCATCTCTGTAATATCCTCAAGCTCTGCATGCCTTCGAGATATTTGCAGTAATCGAAATCTGGCCTCTCAAACGTCACTGACTTTAATTCCTTTGCTTATGTTGACTATTCGTTCTGCTTACTAGACTCTAAGCTCTGGAATTCCCTCGCTAAGCCTCTCCATCTCTCTACCTTTGTTTCCTCATTTAAGACATTCCTTACAACCAAGCTCTTGAACATCTGTCCAAAGATGTCCTAATATGGCATGGGGCCATAATTTGTTTCATAAATTCTCTTGTGAAGACCTTAGAAGTTTCATTATGTTCTAGGCAACACATAAATACACGATGTCATTATACTCAGGAATAAAATTACTTGGTGCTGAGGCAGGCTAGTTCTTAAGTGGATGGATCTCAAAAAGAGCTGTATATTTATTTGTGGGAGAACGTTCCAAGACGTGACCAAGTCACGGTGAGACTTGGATTGCAAAGACATTGATCCAGTCATTTGTTTCTGACCAAGACAGCCTTGTGCCAGTCATTTTCTCCTTACACCAAGGAAAGTAATTTCTCTGCTGCCCAGTACAATGCTGTTTACCAGGTAACATAGCCTGCACACAGCAATCCCTTATCCTGTAAAAAAACAATCTTAAAATTCTTTGCTATCATTGAGATTGATTCAAGTTCATATTACTGAACCAACACCAGAGCCAGCGCTGTTGTGAGACAACACATGGCTATGTTGTCACCTTGCTTTTGCATTTGAACTCTGATTCGTCAAAGTCTCTGTGTGGATAATGTCCAGACATTTGTACTGATAACTCCTGTCCGCACTTGAATGGCACTGCCAGAAGGACCAGAAATAGGAGACTGCACCTGAGTCTTAAGCTGGCTCCAAGCAGCACTGGAATATAGACAGAGAGGAATAAAGTTTGCCAAGTCACAGACTATTCCTCTTGGAATTACTGCCTAAGGCTACCAGCACTTCTTTTTTTCCGGAATTCTGGAACACTGCTTTTACTGTAAGCTGCTAAATTCACACACACAGTCTGAAAATAAAATGAGACCACAATCCAAGGTCGTTTTAATTTTTTTCTCATCATTTGGACAGAATGCCTCCGTCCTGTATAGGTTACCCATAATTTACTACTTACCTGCATTAACAGAACAGTTTTATAATTTAACTGGGAATCTGTTCAGTCGAAATAAGTAAAACCCAAATCAAATTAACATAAAATGAATAGGCCCCTATAGACTCGAGCTATTGAAGACAATAAACAATGTGGACTTTATTGTATAGAGGTTAATAGTGTTGGCACAGGCTGTATGCTAAAATTATACATATATTTTCCTCTATAGCGGAAATCGTCATTTTATAGCTATGTGCACTACAGTTTACTCAGGTAAATTAGACCAAGGTAGCCCTTCTGCAGATAATGGAGCAGAGAACAGTCACAAAATGCACTAATTAGTTACATGAATTGTGCTTTAGTTTACCTTAAAATAACTTAATACAATTCTGAAGAAGCAAGAAATTTTCAGTTTTGTGTGTGCGTATTGCGGAGGGGCGGGGGGTGATGTGGCAAAAGAAAGCCTTTTTTTCAAAATAATTTCAACCTATTCAGTTTCACCATGATTAGAAAGACTTACAGAATATGGTGCAACTGGTTTATTGCAAATTAATTTTTGTAAGAATTCTATCATATGTTCTAGTTCTGGTTTGTACCACACAGAAGATGATAATCATTTACATTGACACTTGGTGGAAAAGCTAGTCAACAGTGGAACTAAGTTAACTTGGCTCTGGAAGAGAAACTGGCTGACTAAAAGCTTGCTTGCAGTTAGACTTCAGGCCATCCCACTGTATTAAGCAATTTTGGAAAATCTGTCAGGTGGAAATTGGAACACATTGCACTCATTTTATTATGAATCAAATAGGGTGTTAGCAGTTTTGGGGAGCAATTTCCATATTTCCAAAGACTGAAAGATGTATAAACCAATATCGGATTGATCATTTTTCAGTAACCTGGGGTACACATTGCCTATGCTAATGAGTAAGAGTGCCTGTTTTGGGTCAGCAGTTTCTGCAAATAAAATAGGTCACAGCCCAATTTCTGGCTAAATTTGGGCCTTCCTTATAGTCCCCATCCAGGGTCATTGTTGTGAAGTAAGTTCTTTTGTGGACCTGATTGAATGTTAGGTGGTAGGCAATGTAGAAAAAATTTATCAACAGCCCCGTATCTATCTCAGTTGGTAACCCTTCGAAAAATGTTCTTGATAACTTGCCCTTAACAAGGATATTTAAACTTCTCTGATCAGTTCATATCTGATCAAGTGCTGTATCCCTCTTTACAAATTTTGGTATTTTCCACACTTACTGTTGGACTGGAGGAATTGTAGCTATGAGAATTTGTGGTATTGGATTTTTTGTGAATGATGAGGAAGGGAAGGAGCAAAGGAATGGCAGGTGACCCAAAAATCCCAGAAAGATAGGGGAGTTGCTGAATTTAATGAACATTAACATAGTTGGATCTATTTCCTGAAAAGTAGCTGGTTAAATTACCTGGTAGACTCCACTTACCTAGCAGGGAAGTCTGTGCAGATGTCAATGGAAATAAAAGTTTTGAAAGATGTGGTATAGACTTCCTATTTGCTGTCTCCCTTTTCGTAATATCAAACAAAGTCAATAATCATCCTCCCCTCACCCCCTTTCCCAACCACGCCCAGTAGATCCAACAATAGAGAATTAAAAGGGGAGAAGAATAAACATGTCTTTATGCAGTTTGTTTTACTTCTTATATAAGGATGTTCAAAAGTGCTTCAGAGAAAATAATTTATTTTAATGTGCAGTTAGTGAAGCAATGCTGACTAATGTGACAGTTAAATAGCATGGACCAACAGAATTAAAATGATATTGTAGTTAATCAGGTGTGGTGATTTTGGTTGAAGGATGTGTACAGAACCTTGGGATGTGCCCAAGCTGTCCTTCAGAAGAGTGTCAATGTATCACTTGCATGCAGACAGAGTCATAGTTTATGAAAAACAAAGGCAAGTTCTTTGATTTTTGAGCTGACGCTGGGGAGCACAGTAGAGCTACAGAACTGGAATGCTGATTACCTACACTCTTTTCCAGAGCATTGCCCATTGGAATGTCAGAATTATTGATTTTATCTGGGCACACAAATTTCAGTGTTTCTTAATACAATCCTTGAACATTAGAACTGATCAATCCATATCAAACATAAATTGGAGGTGGAAAGGATACAAGACTTTCATGCCAAAATTTGAATTGAAAAAAAAGTGAGGTTTTATTATTTTACATTTCTGCAATGTTTTGTTGCTCTTTACCTTTCCATTCATTGAACCTGAAAGCTATACTAAACATACTTATGCTGTTCAAAAATTGCAGTCTTCAGTATATCTGAAAACAAGAGAGAGACAATGAAGAAACGCAGTAACTGCTGTAATCCAGGAAATACAGCAACAAATTTGTGGACAGTAACTTTCCACTGTAATAAGGTGATAATGATCAGACAACCTATTTCAGTACTGGTCACTGAGTGAAAGATATTGGCCGTGGCACCACAAGTTTTCCCATTCTTCTTCATCCACATTCCAAGGAGCTTGACAGGAGACCGTTTACATTAAGCTGAAAAAGTAGACAGGCCTCAGTTTAATATTTCATCCAAAAGATACCCTTCCAACAGTGCTGCCCACCTCTCGTACTAGAGCTACTATTCTCAAGTCCCTGCTGAGACTTAACTGCATAGTTTTCTGCTTGAAAAACAAGAACACAACTGAACCACAGTTGACAAGAGCATCTGTGGTTCAGCTGATGTTGGATAATGGCACATGAGCAATTTGCTAAGGAAAATTTATCCAGGTCTAGGAGTTTAGCAAATCATTTTTATTTTAATGAGTAACTGTACCATGGCATTCTTTAAACTAACATCCTTCATTAAATAAAACAAAATGTATAGGTTTTAAATTGCATCTCTAGTTCACTGCAAAATTAATTATATAGTTTAAAAGATAAAAATTCCATAATAGTTTGATGAGATTTCTAAGGAGAAAGATCTGCTAATGTCATAAATAAATCTGGTAGAAATTCAAACTGACCTTCCACAGGAAAGTGAGGACTCCAATCATGATGCAAACAAAATGTGGGGTTACATTTTAAGACTTGTCAATCCCGCAGCTTTTATTGGACAGAAGTTCCTGTAGATTGTGGATTGGATGTGTTGACCTCTGCACTGAAACTCCGGAAATGTGAGGTTGGAACATGCATTTTAAAAAAATGTGTTTTGTAGGAACTGTCCAATCATGGATTCCACGCAGGGAAGAGGAAAATTTTTGATATTCATTTGTGGTATGTTGGCTCTTGCAGTGTTAAAGGTGGATGTGTTATGACTGGTTGATGGAATGGAACTAGTAATGTTTCTTCTCCAAGAATTACGAATCTGAAGGAAGTGTTTTCCCCTTTTTTGTCAGGTCAAAACAAACTTCTTTCCATTGTTCTAAAAGTATATGCCACTGGATATAAGTGATTGAGTATACCCTGAGTTAGTGCCATAGACTTAACATTTACTCATCAATTTCAGAGGCATTGGGAATTAATTATGACTTAATATGCCTCGATATTTTATCTCACAAAGTACTGATTTGTTTTTATTGCAGTTTGTTCAATATCCGAAAAGGAATCTGGAGAATTCTGAGTGAGATGAAATGTCTACTGATGTTGAGGGAGGAGTAAACAAGGAATGACTAAAGGAAGCAACTCATGTCTTTGCTAAGTGGTGGTCGATAAGTCTGACTTGGTGCCATTTTCTCAAGGAGGAATTGCACTGTTCATACATCAAGCCAGTGGCTTATATCAAGGCAAGCAGAGTTATTCAGGAGATCCACATTCCAAGGAGCTTGACAAATTGGAAATAGAATGTTTGGAAGATGGGATACTAACAGGGAGCAATTCAGAATGGTGGTCAAAAATGTGGTGGAAAGGATCAATTTGAAGAAATTCATTGGATGATTTGGTGAAATCTAGGACTAGATTACCAGCGAAAGATTAGCTGAGGCAGCTAAATGTTCTGCTGTTATTCATTGAAGTGACAATCAAAACATCAGAGCCATGAAATTATTATTTGCCAGCTTTTGTACTATTACACATAAATAATACAAATATATTTGGAAAAAATATTAAGACCAATTGGGGAGGGCTAAATGGGCTCTGCTCTTTGAAGTGCAGCCTTGGCAGGCCACAACATTTCTTTTTAGCAAACAGCTATTTCACTTCAACCAAAATATCATATAAATCAAAATAAAGGAGCGAATTATAAGCTCTTCTTGAGGGAAGGGAAGGAGAATTTTTTTCCTTAATAAGCCCGAGCAAAATAACACTGCAACATCAAACACACACAAACATCAGTAATAAGTTTAACACGAAGGCACAAAAAATAGAGGATATATAGTTTAAAAGTCATTAGAGTTCTTGGGATGTTAGATTTTTAACCTTAGACCACAATTGTTCAATTGTCAACTGGTATCCTCAGCAGTGGCAAAATTTGTAGTTACCTTTTAGTTCTTAGGAAATGGATGTTTCTCTGAGTTGTTTCTTTTACCAGGTGCTGTCCATAAAATACTGATTCATTTTTATTGTAGTTCGTTCAATATCTGAAAAGGAATCTGGAGAATGCTGAGTGAGATAAAATGTCTACTGACACCAGGGGAGGAGTAAACAAAGAATGACCTCAAGGAAGCAATCCCTATTTCTTTCTCTCTGTCTGCAGTTCTGCCGAGTAGCTACTAAAATTTGCTTCTTTACGTCTTTCTGAGTCTGTGCGCATTGTCTTTCAAAGTTGGATCATTGCAGACAACTTTCATGGCCAATATGTGCAACTTCTCATGACCAAGTGTATATTAAAGCAGGAAATATGATTTTCTTTATACCTGGCATGATTGACAGGGTTTGATGCCTTTAGTCAAAATGATATTTTCAGTTCGGATGATTTTGCTTATTCACATTCCTTACTTGAACTTGCCTTGCTCTGTGGTCAGGCTGTCACTGCTGCCATTTTAAGTAGGTGTTTTTAATCCATTTTAATCTATGAATAGTCTTACTATCACAAACGCAGAGAATAAAATCAGATGTAGAAAAGTTGAAAATTGATAGCCCCTGTTTTACTGCTATTGTGACAAAGCATAGGCTGGGATGGAAAGCCCTTTTAAGTCCTGGATCTTCTACTTTTATTGGAAATTAGTATCCACTTTCTTCTGTACATCTCAGTTTGAAGACTGTTCAACTATATTATTGCATAATTAATTCTCCTACTATCTTGCACCTGACTTAAATCCTATGCGTAGTTGGAAAGTCCATATTTCATTCAGTACAATTAAGAAAATATAGTGGAAAATGCCCAGACACACACAGATCACAGATTTAACTGATTGCAAAATTGAATTCAGCCCAAGACGCAAACATTGCCCATTCAGCTCAAGATGCAGGGAGACAACATTAAAAGCTACAGCTCAGAATTATTTTCTTCAATGTCAGTTGATATTTACCATGCTCAATAAAATAAACAATCCATGCAAAGCATTGGGAGAACATTTTTGCTTTCCCGCCCTGACGGACCATCACCGAAAGAAAAGCATTACTATGACTGACAGCTGGCGAGTGAGTACAAACAGGCACAGATTATTATTGGGATTGTAAATATGACATGGATTCAGAGAGGAAAAGATGGAAGGGGCTAGGAGCAAGTTGGAGGCGATTGTGAAAAGCTGGGACGTTTGAAGGCCACTGTCATTCAGATTAACATGGGTGACCGGAGCCACATTCTAGTGCTCAGCATTCTATTGTGAAGTATCCTTTGTATGTTAGAGAATAAACACAAAGAAAATGGTGCCACTTGAGAGGGTACCAGATGAGGTGCCATAAATATCATAGTCACTAGTAAATTCTATAGGGAGTTCAGGGAAAATGCATTTACGCAGACAATATGTTACAACATGCATCTTGTCACCATAAAGGAATAATTGAGGTAAATTGCACAAGATGCATTTAAGGGAAATCTAGATAAACACAGAAAGGAGAAGAGATGAGATTTACATGACAATGGAATTTATGTAGAACAGGAACACTGACCTGAATAATTGGCTAAATGGCCTGATTCTGAGCTGCATGTTCTACGTGATCCAGAGTTGTAGCTATCCAGAAGCTGTGAAGTGAATCAATGTCACACAGCCTGGCTGTTGTTTAAGTGGGGAGGATACCTGGAACCTGGAATTAGAAAGCCAGTCAACAGTTGATAGAGCTTGCCGTGTCTCGTTCCTGCAACGAGTATTTCAGTCTCTCAGACTCAAAAACAGCAAAGGCCCTGCATAAGAGGAGATGAAGAAAAAGTCAGCTCCAGTTTATGTTTCAAACATATAATTTGGTATATTCTGGTTAAAATGCAATTCCATTATAGTGTGCATGACCGAGCATATGACACCACATTCCTTCATATCAGTGGAGATGACAGCCTTCAGAATCTCAATGCAGTCTGTACATTTTGTGACATCCCACCTATTTCCCATATGTACTTGCTGAGGCGGCTGCTTTGGGTCACTGGTGTCAGGGGTTGTTTAGGTTTCATCAGTAAGGTTAATTACTCAGCCCTGATCATTTTTCATTTACAAGTTATTTTAATTTTATTTCAGTAATCTAGAATGATACCATCTTGTGTAGGCAAAGTTCAACTGATCAGTCACTTTTAGTCAATTGTTAGTGACCTAAAGCAACCCAGATGTACTGTGTGTACTTACTTGTCCTCTATAATTATGTTGCATTCTGTGAGTCTCATTTAAGACCAACACTCCAAGCCACACAGCAATACCCATAACAAGATTTAGTAATAGTACTAGTGTAAGTGAGCAGCAATAGAGAATCGTTAGCCTTGCTTATGTTTATCTCACTCTCTGTACCTTCCATGAGCTGTGATCTAGAAACGGCGTTTTCATCCATTCGCTATTACAATTAATGAAAGCTAAATGTTCATGATTGTCAATCACACAAAACTAATTTTTACAACACCATACGTCATCACCATCCTTCGAAAACTCCATCATCCCCTGGAATTCCAGAACTCCCATCTGTATTAGGAAGAGTAATACACATTGCGTATTGAGAAAGCTGAAAAGTCAGTTAGAGGAAGCAGCAAAGTCAGAGAACTGGAAGACTAAATTACAAAGGTAAAAGCAGAGATTGATGAAGGACTAATTCCAGAGATGGAGTGAATGTGAATGATGATGGGAGAAAGTCTGAGCCGTGAGTCTGAAAACACGTGATGAGATGAAAAGCTGGAGAATTAGCAAATGAATAACATGGTAAGATTATAGAATGATTCATTAAAAAAAAAAGCTTTTCAAATCAATTCACTGGGGTATGGAGACCCAGTAGAATCAGTAGAGATGACATTGCTGGACAACTGTGCAGAACCTGTTTCATGTTAGACACTTAATGGGGAATAGAGTTCATGAAGACAGAAGGAGGAGTTGAAGAACTCAAACTGGAATGATAAAGATATGGTAACATTTTAAGAAGTATTATGGTTAACACAGGAGGAATTAAGAAATGTTGATAAATATCAGATACCAGAATTCAAATGTCAATCCAGGTCAAACAGACTAATAAGATTGTGTGCAGTCTATTTCAGTTAGAACAAGTCACGTGAATGGGGACAAACTTGGTTGCAAAATTGCAAGCTATATTGTAGAGGCAGAAATAATCGCTCCAGTGTTTCTGATGGTCAATAATTGGGTAGGCTTATTACAATGGCCAGAAATCATAATGTTGGCATTTCAATAAGGATTTGTAGAAAAAAGAATTGACAGGCCTTGGTCAAGAAGCAGAGGTTAGACATGAATAGTCATATTAATAAATTTTAAAGTAAGAGAGATGGTGTCTGAATAGAGGAGGCTATAACAATGCTACTGTCTATTGGAGTCAGGAAGAATTAATAGGTGGTAAAGAACTGGCTTATGAATGAATCAAGGGGTAAGGAATTAATTCATTCAAAATTGCGAAATCTCAGAGAGGACACCCTTTGATTTTATTCCTCAGTGGGGATAGGTCAAATAGATGAATGAAATGGCATGCATAAATTCATCTCCATGCTTGTTACAATATGCTCACTGGCAGTTTTGTTGTTAAGTTTTCAGGATTTTATAGTAGAATAAGGACCTCAATATGATTTTAACCACCTAACACAGCAGTCACACACTGGCTTGGCACCTCAAGAAGGAACAGTAAAATTAGTAAGCTTCGTTGTTTATGCCTTTCCTTGAAGACTGCCTCCTCTGGACATCACCAGGGAACTGTGAGGTACATGTTATCTCCCTCTCTGGATTGTGATTGCCTCCAGAACCATGGCTCATTAATTATCTTTGGTCAGTAGCTTCCTGTCTTCCAAAATTCCACTTCTATTTACTAGCTAGTTGGTGATTCTCATGAAAGATTAATCTTCATAACAATCAGGAGGCCTATGATTATGATCAAATGTTTCAGGTCACATACTGTTGGGTCGGAAGAACAATTTGTCAACTGCCTTGGTCTTCACCAATTACAACCCATGCATGAGGTAAATCCAAGCTTGTTAATTTAGGAAACATAACTTGCTTTTGAATCAAACTGAACACTTTGAAGTCTTTAAGAATACGTGATGGCTGGTTGGCATGGAAACAAACTGTGTTCTCTCCTGTGGTTTAGATTTAATTGAAACTGGATAGACTGATCACAACTTCGTTTAGAGATAACTGTGAAAGGCATCAAGGAGAAGGATGTTTAGAATGCTTAAGCTTTTTCTCAATGAACGTTTCACTTTCTTCCTGTTACATAAATGGATGGATAACAGTTTTAGTGAGTGAATGATAGATTTCCATGTTTTGAAATCAGTGGCTTTATTTTTTCCTCTATATCTAGTTAACATAGTCCAACAGATTTATGTAATTGCTTGATGTTGAATATATTGCATGTCTCCGTCACTATGGACCCTTCATGAATTTATGTCTGATTCCTAGTTTTCCATAGGGAGAGCATGCAGCCATATGGTAATAGCATGTCTATGTGATGACTGGATGTCTACTTGGATAGGATTTACATGGTTTGGGATTGAAGGCTTGTCTGTGTGATACTTGTCAGTTTATTTGTAAGAAAAGGCTCTCGCAGCTGTCAGGCAATGTGGCAAACCATGTTTGGATAAGATTTTTGATTGTCGGTTCAAGAAGATGGCGTGTTGTCCCTTCAAACAGGAAATCTTACAGAATGACAACTTTGCTGACCATTTATGTCATCAGGCTCAGCTTAATACATATCTCAAACCCTGTACTGAGGTACCAAGAGCTTCTTGTGACCTCCAAAGGATTCACTTGCTACTGGCAAAAGTCTGCTTTGCACATCATGCAAACACTCCAGATGACTGACAGGACGGCACAAGGGCTTTAATTATTTATTGTTTCAAAAAATACACCATTTGACTTTCAACATTGCATCTATCATCTGAAATGTCAGAATATTTAAATACTGAATTTTAAAAATGTATGTTTTGGAAAGGAGTCAGTGTGTGTAAAGCACATCAGCATATTGCTCTGAAAGATAGCAAACAGAACAGTTCTCTTTTAACACTTTCAGCATTGAATGTTTCTTGAAACAAGCAAATGTAGGGTACTGTAGAACAGTAAAGGCCATGCTCTTCCCATGTATGGCAGTTATTCATACAGTTACTCCTAAACTTCTAACTTCTCTATCTGACAGTACATGGTGTAAATGCTACACTCAACCTAGCCTTACCGCTGGGCATGTTATCAGATATTTAAAAGGAATGCTACAGAAAGTGTAATCAAGCCCAGCCGTTTAGCCTGATTCAGACCTCCTTCCTGCTGTTCCGGTTTTCTATCTGCTTCTAATACATGGTGCGTGAGGCAGGCAGTAATTTGTTAAGTCTGATGCGCATCCTGCCAAAGGGACAAGATGCCACCTCAACAGGATATGGGATCAAATTCACTTTACATCACTGCTGGTAGATTTAAACAGATTTGATTTGCTAATTAAAAAGAGCAAACGTTTCCTTCATTATTCACTTCAGGGAACTGAATCAGGTTGTGATTGTGAACTAACATGTAATGTAAAACAAAAGGATACTAGCCTTCAGTTTAGGAGTGAGGAGCAGCCAGCAATCTGGGCTTACTCAAAAACAGCCAGTAAACACTTGTGTACATAAAACTAGATGTTATGTTGTTCTAATTATTATGAAGCAAATGATAAGTAGCAATTCAGCAATTAGAATGGGAGTTGAAAGTGTTAAACTTATCTTGAGTGCTATATGTCTTGAAGGATCTGCTGTAGCATCAATGTAGCTTCCAAAGATTGGAAGAGAGTTTCATGACAGTGTACAAAAGTTAAATTTTAATAATCTGCTGGGTAGGACATCAATTTAGTTATACACATTCACTAACTGCTGGCCAGCAAGTTATACAAAGTCTCCATGAGTATACATCAACTCTAAGAACTCCAAATATGAAGCTTAATCTTCTCAGCGAACTTGCTAATGTCATGTCCAAAATCAAAACTAGCATTTCATGGAGAAACAGTAAATAGTAACTCATGTTAAGAAGCTGCATAGCTCACTCATTCACCATTCTCTATTAATTAAGCATTTTATGTGTTTGGGCAAGATCACATCAGTATTCAGCATTCTCCTGTGATATCAGTGTTATATTAGGGAGAGTATTAATGTCACTGGACAAGTAATTCAGAACCCCTGGCCTAATGCTCTAGAGTCCTGGAGTTAAAACCCATCATGGCAGATGGTAAAAAATGAATTCAATAGAAAAAAATTTAAAATTTAAAAAGCTATCTTAATAGTAAGCATTGCCATAAAAAAACACACATCTGATCCATCCTTTAGGGAAGGAAATCTGCTGTCCTGACCTAGTCAGGCCTGCATGTGACTCCAGGCCCACAGCAATGTGTTTGACTCTTGGCTGCTCACTGAAGCGGCCCTAGCAGGCCAGTCTAATCTAGAGAAAGACAATAAATGCTTGCTCAGCAGCCAGTGGCACCTACAACCCATGAATTAATTTAAAAATAAATCTACTTAAATGTCAATTTATGTGAATGGGACCTCACATGGCCCCATAGCATCTCATTTGGTTTGGCCAGAATGCCTTGGATAAGAATTTTATTTGCTAGCTACAATAGATTCAGTACATGTTTTAAACTCTATACCTTGAATTTTATTTTCATTTTGGATGACTTCATGACAAAGATTTAAATGAAGTTGAACCAGGATTCAATGCAGACTGATTCATGCATCAAGGATTCCTGTTTCAAATCAGAAAGCATTCCAAACAAGTTTATCACATTTATTTTCCTGTCCTGGTTTGATATTTGAAGGAAGAATAAAACTCAATGTGTCAATTGGCAGCAAAACTGAATCAAAACTCTTACAAATAAATCAAATATTGATCGAAAATATGGAACAAATAGCAAAATTACTTTTATAGACTGCAAATAAAATTACGAATTAAAAGTGGTGCTGTCCATTTAATTCATCTAAACTTTACGGTCAATACTCAAAAAACATGTTAGTTTGTGATACATTTCTCTCAGTTTTAACCAATCTATGCCCCTCCGCTTTGAGCCTTTCAGCCTTTGTATGTGTTTCCAATATGCTGCTTCCTTAATGCAGATGCCTAACATCTGTTACGTATTTGTGAGGATAACGAAACCCCAAGCTAGGCAAGTGAAAGGTAAGTGACAAGGTTCTGTTTAATTTGGGGAAAAGTGGGAGAAAAAAACTCTTTCTGTCCTCTGGGATTGTGGGCGACTTCATTTTAAATACTAACGATTCCAATCTCTATGTTCATTCAAACAGTGGCAAAGAATGAGAAACTGACGAAATCTATGCAGCTTATGAATGGAATTCAAATCTTTTATAAGATATGGGTGCCTGCCTGTTAACCTGATCAGCGCTGTTTTGGAAGCACTTGCTTATTACAAATTCAAGTTCATCTTGAGATCAATTTGAATTTTCAGAAGAAAGAAAAATTTCTGTGTTTTAAAACAAAAGTGGACAGTGCTGAGGCAATAGGCTTTCTGGAAAACAAATCTCCTAACATTATAAAACGTGATTCAATTATAACGTTCTCACTCCTTCACCATCATTTCCTTGAAGCACAATCTCGGATGATATGAGAACATAGGAACAGAAGAGGACCATTTTATTTATGGAGCTTAAAGTACTGCAGAGCAGCAGTAAAGCTGCATAATGCTGGGTTCACTAATCTAATAATTGTGGTACACACCAATTGTAGAAAAAAAATTAAATCTAGCATCTTTCATAACATCAAACAGTTCCAAAGCACTTTACAGCTAGAGAAGTGCTTATGAAGTGCATTCACTGTTGTAATGTAGGAAACATGGTAGCCAATTTTTGCACAGCATGGTCTCCATAACATCAATGTGATAATGATCAGTTTTTTTTTACTACGTTGGCCAGGATCCCACTTAAAAATGTATCCTTGATTTTCTTCACAACAGTGTAATGGAATCTTTTATATCTGGCTGGGAGAGAAGATGGCTCCTCAGCTTAACATACTCTCTGAATGACGCTGCATCATAGATTGACACAGCAGCTTCCACCAACGTGCCTCTTTTTCTAAACACATTGTTCCAATGACGGAAGTGCTTTGGATCAGATTTTCAATGTACCGTCAAAATCCTGGTGCTCAGATCAATTCCAGGTCCCCAACCTACACCCACTACAAATAGCCGACTCAGCCAGGGGCCAAACTCAGCACCTGGTTATATGTGCTGATGCCTCTAGGAGGCAGGAACCACCGTCTTGGCACCAATGGCCATGTTAAGGTCTGCTTTTGTCTTGTCAATAGAGATGATAAAAGCCAGACTGCTTTTATCAGGAGGATGTGTCACTCAAGCTAAGACCTATATGCTAACATCTTATTCTGGGCATTTTCAAAAGCAAAGCTTTCAAGAGAACTATTTTATTAGAAGTAAATGCATTCGTAATTACAAACATGAGTTGAATAACATTTCGGAGATGTTTACTGCTAACATTTAAGACACTTAAAAATTTAATAACACTTTCAAGGCTAACTTACTGATTAATTCAGACCTAGCCATTGTTGAATTATGTGGCATAGTTGATTACATTGCTCAAGTGCCCAAGACATTGTAACTTTGTTCACTAATGTTTTCCTCTCCTCTCAATGAGGCAAATGAGGGCAGGGTTTACAAAGTTCATGGTAGGGCCTTGGGGAGTGTTACTGAACAAAGCGACCTGGGCATGCAGGTGCACAGTTTCTTGAAAGTGGCATCACAGGTAGACAGGGTGGTGAAGAAGGCATTTGGCACACTTACCTTCATTGGTCAGAGCATTGGATATAGGAATTGGTACATCATACTGCGGCTGTGCAAGATATTAGTGAGGCCACCCTTGGAGTACTGTATACAATTCTGGTCACCTAGCTTTAGGAAGGATGTTATTAAACTGGAAAGGGTGCAAAAAAAAATTTCAAGGATGATATTAAGACTAGAGGGTTTGAGTTATGAGGAGAGGCTAGATAGGCTGAGACTTTTTTTCCCCTGGGGTGGGGGAAGCTGAGTGACCTTATAGAGGTTTATAAAATCTTGAAGGGCATGGATAGGATGAATAGCCAAGGTATTTTCCTCATGGTAGGGGAGTCCCAAACTAGAATGCATGGGTTTAAGAAGAGAGAGAAAAACATTTAAAAGGGACTTGAGGGGCAACTTTTTCACACAGAGGCTGCTGTGTATGAAATGAGCTGCCAGAGGAAGTGGTAGAAGTGAGCACAATTACAACATCTAAAAGACATTTGGACAGGTAGTTGGATAGGAAATGTTTGGACTGACATGTGCCAAACTCGGGCAAATGGGACTAGTTCAATTTAGGAAACCTGGTTGGCATGGACGTGTTGGACTGAAGGGTCTGTTTCTGTGCTGTATGACTATATGACTCTATAACTTTTCGATAGGCATTGGAAGTGGGCCAGGGCAAAGAACAGCCATTGAAGAGTATGTTAGGTGCATTGATCATGCCAACTTTCCTTAGCTCCATGGATTAGATGCAATAATAACCCCAAAGAAATTTATTTGAGTCTCGCAGTGAACTGACAGCTGTGTACTAATGGGAACAAGACTACTCAGGCTCACTGGAAATGGACTGGCTCTTAAACAGCTCCTTGAGGAGCTATTAATTGGCGACAAATATATTTCGAGCTCTCTCACACCCATCCCCCGACCCCTGCTGCCTCATTGACTAAATAAACTCTCCGAAAGCCATCAGAATCGCAATACTTAATTCCTATCCAACCAAGTATTTGAAAATCTAGGCTTTTGTATCAAACTGACAAAAAAAAAAGTCAATTACATGTTGGCTTCGAGTTGAGGGTACACTTTGAAACCTTGGCATAGTTCTGAAACAGTACTGGGTAGTGTGCTAATGATGTTCAGATTTAGAACTAGTTCCTGGATTTTTGTTTTATTCACCTGTAAAAAAAAATCAAATATTTCACTCATTTCATTCCAGGACTTGAACACAAAAATCCAGGCTTCCATTCTACTTGAGTTCTGAGAGAGTGCTGTGTTGTTAAAGGTGTTACATTAGACCATGGCCCTTTCATCAACAAGATCCCATGGCATTATTTCGACGTAGAGTAGCAATTCTTCCAGGTCTCCACACCAACGTTCATTCCTCAATCAATGTCACAAGACAAATTATTTGTAACACTGTTGTTTGCTCTGCATAAGTTGCCTTTCTAATTCCCTGATTGAAAAGTATGTTATTGGTTTTACAGGTCTTGAGAATGTTCATTGGTGATGGAAGGTGCTACTTAAATTCAAATTCTTTTTTTTTAGCTTCTGAGTGCTGGATCTCCACTTGACAATTCATGCTTGTCTCCTTGGGTGATTTACTCAACATTATACTTGGTGGCAAAAGAAACAGACGTAAAGAGGTAATATATTGACATCAGCGACACTATATTTCTATCACCGTCGTTTGTCGACATATATTAACATTGCACTTTCTAAGGTTTCATTGGGGGAAAATAAATCAGGTAAAAGTCTCACAGGAACGGTCACTTATTTACCTTTCCCTCAGTGCCAGGCCCTCTGGCAAATACACAGTTACGTACAGAAGATTCAAAAAGAAAGAAGCTCATTTTTTTCTAAGCATTGCATTTGAGAAAGATGAAGCATTGAGTGAATTTTTCTTTCTAAATGTTTCAGACATCCAATCAACTAAATGGCAACACTGGAAGAGTTCAGTGGTTAGAAAAAGTACTGCCTGAAATTAATGAGATTTTTAAGGATTTATCGCTCACCTTTAAGTGAAATGCTTTGCTGGGAGTAAAGCTATTGTGTAAATCTAATGCACTTTCCAACTTAATTTTTTAAAATAATGCTTCGTGTCCAATTTAGTGTAAGACTGATAAAACATTTCATTTGCAAAACTCCATCAATTTCAAACAAAAAGGCAGACCAGGAGAGCAGAGAACAAACATACTTCTTTTGAGACCAGCAGAGTGCACTCTCTGATAAGCCTATAACTTCCTGGCTTCCAATAGTCACATTTCCTGTAAATCTCAAAAGGTTTTATTAACCTTGTGTTGCATTGTGATTAAAAAAATTAAATGGAACTTCCAAAATTGTCAAATGTATTAGACCAATTTACAAGGTACTTCTTGTTCGGTTCTGACTGTGGATTTGCGTCAGTGCTGGAAGAAAATGTCGATTGGAAATACAACTAATGTTATAACTCTAGATTACTCATTCCTGATTTAAAACTCAGATTAATTGTGAGTGCACTCAGATCAGGTTGTTGATATAAATGATAACATTGCAAACATTCCCTATGTCTATCGGTGAACCAGAGATTGAAACAGCCAAAGCCCAGAGTATTACATGATCTGAACAAGACAAATTGTTTCCTGAAGAAAGAATTCCCCTATTTGTATATATTCGGAATGTAAGACATAGCTTGTACAAAAATACAATGATAATTTTATCGAGTCTTTGTCAAACCACACAACAGCAAAAGTTAAATTCTGATGTGATTATTCTTAAACTTTTTCTACATGGTTATTATAATTAAGGGCGTGGAATTAACAATATTGAGAATGTGTAATTGAAATTGAGAGCTATTAGGAACTGCCGATGCTGGAGAATCTGAGATAACAAGGTGTAGCGCTGGATGAACACAGCAGGCCAAGCAGCATCAGAGGAGCAGGAAAGCTGATGTTTTGGGTCTGGACCCTTCTTCAGAGAAAAATGAAGGGTCTCTGAAGAAGGGTCAAGAACTGAAACAACAGCTTTCCTGCTCCTCTGGGGCCGCTTAGCCTGCTGTGCTCATCCAGCTGTACACCTTGTTATCTGTAATTGAAATTGGTTTGTTTTGTAATATAAAACATGTAAATTTTAATCATTCTAATTGGGATTGGTCAATGGGAAATAAATGACCAGGGACTCCAGGTAAAGCAGTGGGAGTGATGTAGTTAGTGTTTGCAACTTAGGATTGCAGAATGAAAATACTAACCAGAGCTCTTGTTTCTGATTACTATCTAGTGATACTTTACAGACTTGTAGATGGCGTCTAAATCAGGTTCATGCCTAATGACTACCACAGACAAACAGAGCGGTCTCCTAGGTGAGACACTGGAATGATATGAAATGCATCCCAGCATGAGGTACCACCATTAGGAGAAGAGAGCTCGGAAAAGTAACAGGGAAGAGAAAACTGTGAATCGTTTTGAAATAACTCCAAGGAAGCTGATGTCCTGTCATCAGTTCACCTTTTATTTACACTTGCACAGTCCATACTCTGACGAGCTTGCTCAGACCCAGGTCCTAAAATGAAGAGACTCCCTGAATCTTCTGTTTATATCTGTCAGCTACTCCCTGATTGGCCCAGGTTAATAAACCCAATTAAGGATCTCATAGTCAATGAGATCTACCTGCCTTTTGTTTCAATCACTACACCTTTAAACAAATATTTTGTCAGAGGAAGACTGCAACTAATGCCATACATGAACTAACACAACCAACTTGATGCTACAACTGAGAATTAACATACAAACATGAACAAGAGTAGACCACTTGGCCTTTCAAACCTGCTCCACCATCCAGTAAGAGCATGGCTGATTTGTTTTTAACCTCAACTCGACATTCTTGCGTCCCCTGATAATCTTTCGTCCCTTCAGAATCAACAATCTATTGACATGTGCCTTGAAAATATTTAAAGATTCTGCATCAGCTGTCTTTTGATGATGGGAATTTCAAAACCTCATAACCCTCTGAGAGGAACAAAATAGGTGTTTATTTACACTTTCGAGATGTTACATGATAGATATTTTTACTGGATGGTGATTAATGTTTCAAATTAAGTGCTGAGTGTGGCAACACCACTTTCTTTTAGGCTTAATATTGGTATATAAACACAAAACCTTCAACAAGGTCAAACCAAGTAAATTGCGGCTCCCTCTGCCTGTTCAGATGGTTATTTAAAAATGTTGTGGAAGAATTGTGGAAGAACAAACAGGGATGTTCTCTTAGCTGATATCAATACCACAGATAATGTTTTAACACCTCCTTTTCCACACTATTGTTGGTGGGATCTAGCTCTGTGCCTATGAAACCACAGTAATGTTACTTAAGAAGTAACTCTGAAGAAGGGTCTCGACCTGAAACGTCAGCTTTCCTGCTCCTCTGATGCTGCTTGGCCTGCTGTGTTCATCCAGCTCTACACCTTGCTATCTCATTGTGATGAAGCACTTTGGGATGGCCTAAGGACATGCAAGGCAGTGTAAAAGTGAAATTATTTCTTTCTTTAAAGCATGTAAATGTGGATTCATATTTATCTTAGAGTCTCTGGATAGAATCTTCTGAGTTACACCTCATAAGGAAGGCACTGGCCTAGTGGTATTATTGCTGGACTGTTAATCCGGATAAAGTTCTGGGGACCTGGGTTTGAATCCCACCACAGCAGGTGGTGGAATTTGAATTCAGTAAAATACCCGGAATTAGGAATCTAATGATGACCATGAACCCATTGTCAGGAAATACCCATCTGGTTCACTAATGTCTTTTAGGGAAAGAAATCTGTCATTCTTACCTGGTCTGGCCTACATGTGACTCCAGATCGACAGCAATGTGGTTGACTCTCAACTGCCCTCTGGGCAATTAGAGATGGGCAATAAATGCTGCCTGGTCAGTGATGCCCTCATCACATGAATGAATAAGAAGAAAATTACTGCCTGCAAAAGACCCAGAGACACCCACACCTCACTCTAAGAAAGAAGGCCTGATGGATTTTGTACTTAAATAGATATCAGAGCTTTCATCTTGACTGAGGACATTGGGTGGGATGCCTTTGTAACCTGAAACTACTGCGTCCGGAAGGAAAAAAAATCAGTAAGTCTACTGGTTCAATTTATCTCGTGTATTTCACGATGGATTGCCAGTATGACCAGTATGTTCATTTCCAGGTCTGACTGTTTTCTCCTTCTGGGCATCCAATAAGAGGCCAGTAGTGCTTTAGAGGAAACCAGTGGTTGCAGTTGGTATAGCAACCTCCCAGTCTCCCAGGAAAGGGTTACAAGCAGGGTCAATGTCTCACACAGTGAGCTTGAGGGCAATATGGGGGCTTACAGTAGCCACTGACCTGCCCCATGTCTCTAACCTCAATTATTCACAAATTAGGGAGGATCAAGGGATCCCTATCAGGCAGCCTACACCTCCATTAGGTTTTCCGCCTCTTATTTGTCCCACCTGGAGCTGAGCCAATTTTAGCCCAGTTGGGAATAAGCCCTTAAATGGGCATTAATTGACTGCTTGATGGTCTTAAATGAAGGAGTGCCATTTGGTGTCCCTCCTGGCTGGGAACTTAGATGGATGGAAGCAGGAGGGAGTTTTGGTATCAATCCTGATGACAATCTGAATAATTGTCCATACCTTCTGCCTCCTTTCCAGCTTCCTGTGAACCCAGAAGATTCAGCATTCATATTCTTGTGGCGCATCTCATGTTGCTAAAATAGAAATAGTTGCCAGCTTTTGCCGACAGCAGTGCAGTGTTGGAGGCAGTTTGTGAGGTGCAAGATAAAAGTGGTATTAAGTCAAAGATCTTCACCTATGGTGCGGCTCAAATTTCCAATTGGTTCAGCTCTGTCATTTTCACTTATTATGTAATGTTTATTTTCATGTGCTCTCCCTACCTTACTCTGAAATGCCCTTGTTCTCTCCTCTTTCCTGTCTCTTTAGGTTGAGATAAAGTGCTACAGGAATTAGATGACACTCCCCTTCTGGGAGCTGTCAGGGTTTTACAACTGTGTAAATGGTCTGTGTTGATATGGTTTTCTTATTTTACTCTACACTTTGCAATGTCATTGAAATAAAGATCAACCAAAATTCGCATGATAAACAATGGAAAAATCTGGAAACGATCTCTGCTACCCAGTTTGGGAAACCTTGTTCAAGGGAGTAGGATAAATAACTGTATAGAGAATTGCTGAATATAGTGTTTATTTTACAACTTTGCAAGAGCCTGAAATAAGTGAGCCTGACCTTTTAATCTGTTGACATTATCCATTTAATTCAAAAATAGCCTTAATTTCACCCTCTGTCATTTTCACTTATTATGTAATGTATACATTGGACAGTCTAATAGATCACTGGGTGTTATCATGTTACTATGATCGTAATATATAACATAGAATCACAGAAAACAGGAGTGGGAGTGGGCCATTTGGCCCTTAAAGCCTGTTATGCTATATAAAATGATCATGGTTGATCATCCATTTCAGCCCCTGTTTCTCAATGCCCTCTTTCTCCCCATTCCCTTTGATCCCTTTAGCCTTAAGAACTGTGTCTACCTCCCTGAAAACATTCAATGTTTTGTCCTCAACTACTTCCCATGACAGAGAATTCCAGGGGACCAGCTCTCTCTCCTCATCTCAGTCCTAAATGACCTATTCTGGTTCTAGGCATTCCAGTTGTCAGGAACATCCTACTTTTACCCTGTCTAGCCCTGTTAGAATTTTATTAGGCTTCTATGAGACTCCCCTTTCATTCTTCTAAACTCCAGAGAATACAGTCCTCAAAAATATAGTTTCTCTTCAAACATCAGTCCTGCCATCCCAGGAATCAGTCTGGTAAACCTTTGTTGCACTCCCTCCATAGCCAGAACATCCTTCCCTAGATAAGTAGACCAAAACAATGCACAATACTCCAGCTGTGATCTCACCTTCAATATTCCAAATTCAAGGGAATCTTATGGTGTTACTGTTTGAAAAGCTGAGTACATTCATGAGCCAAGGACCAGGATAACACCACCTCACCAGGAGCCATGAGGTCTCCAAGCAGCAGTTTGCTGGGCTGAGGATGTGTAAATAAATTCATTGTGACTGTAAATTATCAGTTAAGCAAAGCTGTATGAGGTTTGTTAGTGAAGTAACATGTGAATATGACAAATGCAAATCTATTTCAAGCCCTCATAATTTAACCTATTGTCCTCCCTTAGAAACATAGAAACTAGGAGCAGGAGTAAGCCTCTTGGCTTTTGAGCCTGCTTCACCATTCAATATGATCATGTTTGATCCTCTCCAGAAGCCTTGAGGCTTTAATGTCTGAAATATGTATCAATCTCTTTCTTGCATATATTCAGTGATTTGGCCTCTACAGGCTTCTGTGGTGCAGAATTCCACATGGTCATTGAAGAAGCTTTTACTCATTTCAGTCATTAATGGCCTACCCTGCATCTTGAGACTATGATCCCGTTTTAAAATCCAAGTGAAGGAAAAATGTCTGTCCAACCTTATTAGAGTGTCATATGTTTCAATCAGATCCCTTCTCTTCCTCTTAAATGCGAGTGAATACAGGCCCAGTCAAACCAATCTCTTGTTGTACAGTCATGCCTCACCTGATATCAGCAGAGTTAAATTCCACTGCCCTTTCTCTTTGGCAAGTTTATCCTTTCTTAAATTTTGGGAGACCAAAACATCCTGCAATACTCCAAGCGTGGTCTCCCCAAGGCCGTTTTATTGGTAGTAAGATATTCTTACTTCTGAACTCCTGTTGTGAAACTGCTCTGCTCTGTCTCCAACGGCAATCCTGTCCATAACTGAGACTCTATCCAATTGAACCAGAGCTTTGTCTCCTTTGTATTCCAATTTTCTTGAGATACAAGCCAACATTCCATACACCCTTTGAATTACTGTTTTTAACTCTGCACCAACTTTTAGTAATTGGTATGCGTTATTCCTCCAAAGCTCCATTTTTTGACATTAAGAAAGTATCATTTCTCTTGAATCGAAAATGGATGATCTCATGCTGGAGGAGTGGCGTGAACCTTGGGGTGATCCGCAGCAGCAGCAGAACATCCCGAAAAAAGCCTGTGGAATGGGGGGCAGATCACTCTCACTCAGAGCAGCAGCAGGAGTGCAACACAGCAGGTGGAACCTTCACTCAATCCAGGGATGGAGCTCCTGAGGTGACATTACAGCTCAAAAAGTGAAGTAGGGCAAGAGGATTGTCTGCTTAGGAATCAGCTTTAGAGACTCGAGGGTGACAGAGTGTAAAGTCCTTATTTTTGTGGTTTGTAGTTTGTTAGGAATAGATAGGGTGAGAGAGAGAAAACTCATTTGGTGAGTAGTGGATAATGTTGAGTAGTTGGCTCCTAGATGTTTGCTTGTAGTTGGTAAGGTTCTCAATAGCAGGAGAACTTGGAATGCTCCTTCTGCAGTATGTGGGAAATCAGGGACACTACCAGTCTCCATGGCTGCTATGTATGCAGGAAGTGTGTTCAGATGCAGCTCCTGATTGATTGAATGGAGTGCCTGGTGCTGTGGATGGGCTCACTATGGAACATCCATAATACTGAAGACATTGTGGTAGCATATTTAGTGAGCTGCTCCCTCCATCAGTAAGGGGTACACAGGCAGGATCCTGGGATGACCATCATATAGCATGGGTAGGCAGTGCAAGAGTCTGCTGTGGTCATCCCCCTCTCAAACAGATATCCCATGTTGAATTCTGTTTGTGGAGAATGGCCTCTCAGGGGAAAGCAGCAACAGCCATGTTTATGGCACCACGGTTTGCTCTGCTGCACAGCAGGGGAGGAAAATGACTGGGACAGCTTTAATGATGGGGAACTCAATTTTAAGGGGACCTGATAAGGGGTTCTGTAGCACTTGTGTGGCACAATGGCTTAGTGGTTAGCACTGCTGTCTCACAGCACCAGAGACCCACGTTCAATTCCAGTCTCGAGTGACTGTGTGGGGTTTGCATGTTCTCCCAGTGTATGTGTGGGTTTCCTCCCACAGTCCAACAATGTACGGGCTGAGTGAATAGGCCATGGTAAATTGTGGTGTTATGGGGATAAGATAGGGTAGGGGGCTGAGATTGAGTGGAACATTGGTGCAGATTGGGCCAAATGGCCTCTTTCCACACTTTGGAGATTCTATGACACTCAACTGATACGTTGTCTCCCTGGTGTTAGAGTCAGGGATGTCTCAAAGTGGCTGCAGGGGAAGGGACAGCCAGAAGTCTTGGTACATGTCAGTAACAACTACCCAGGTGAAAAAAAGAAATGAGGTCCTGCAACACAAATTTAGAGAGTTAGGTACTAGATTAAAGGGGAAAATACTAAGGTAGTAATGTCTGGATTACTTTCAATGCCGCACACTCAGTATAGGAATAGGAAGAGATTTCAGATAGACATATGGCTAAAGGGATGGTGAAGGAGGGAAGACTTTAGATTTTTGGATCACTGGGACAGTGGGGGACACTGGGGAAAGTTGGACCAATACAAGCTGATGGGTTGCACCCAAACTGGAGTAGATCCAGTAATTTTGCTGGGAGGTTTTAAGCTGATTTGGCAAGGGGGTGGGGCACAGAGTAGATGTAAAGTCAGGAGCAAGGTTCGATTACACATAAAAAGAATGCCAAGACATTCCAGTAGTTGGAGCAGACATGGGCAGGTTAAGGCACATGGGAAGATCGAAAAGCTAAACTGTATTTATTTTAATGTAAAGAACATGACTGGTAAGGCGGATGAACTTACAGCATTGATCAACACATGGGAATGTGATATTGTTACAATCTCTGAAACATGGTTGAAGGAAGGACTGTACTGGCAGCTCAACATTCCAGGTTATAGAAGTTTCAGGCACAATGGTTGGGGGCAAGGGGATGTAATGGAGTAATGAGGGATGATGACCCAGAAGACTTTTCAAAAGAGGCCATTTGGTTAGAGCTCAGGAATGAAAAAAGCACGATTACTTTGCTGGGATTATAGTACAGGCCTCTCAGCAGTTAGAGGGAGATAGCGGAGCAGATATGTAGGCAAATCACACAAATGTGGGGAAGGAATAGGGTTATAATTGTAGGGAATTTCAACTTTCCTAACTAACTAAGGTTACCTTCGTGTGAAAGGAGTGGAGGGTGTGAAATTTTTAAAATGCATCCAGGACAGATTCTTTGTGTCAGTGCGTCGATAGTCCTACTGGAGATCAGACAGTGTTTGACCTAATCCTAGGGAATGATGCCAATAAACTGGTTGAAGTTTCATTGGGTGAGCATTTTGGGAATAGAGACCACAATTCTGTAAGCTTCAAAATCATTATGGGAAGGGATAAGGCAAATAAGTGTACAATTGCGAAGTGCAAATCTCTTCAAAGTAGCATAGTGAGAACTCAGGGCCAGCATATTCGATTAGTGGAGGGCAAGGGCAGAAAGTCGAAGGAATCCTAATGTCTAGGTATATCATGAGTTTGATAAAGAAAAAGAAGAACGCATATGTCATATACAGAACATTGAAAATGGAGGAGGCCCTTCCAAAATGTGGAGCGTGTAGGGGCTTGCTTAAAAAAGAAATTAGGAATGCAAAGAGGCGCTATGAAACATATTTGGTAGATAGGATCAAGGAAAGCCCCAAAGCTTTTTAATAAGTATATCAAGAGCGAGAGGATTGCAAGGGAATGAGTGGGACATATCAGAGATCAAAGGGGAAACTTTTGTATGGATCCTGAGGGTGTGGGTGAGATGTTAAATGAATACTTCCCATCTCCACTCAAAGAGGAGGAAAAATATTGTAGCCTGGGATTTCACTTGGGATGGTAACATGCTAGAACATTTTAAGATTAACAAAGTAGAGGCATTAGAAGTTTTAGCAGGAATGAAGGTACATACCTCTCCAGGTCCCAATGAGATGTATTCCAAGCTTCTTTGGGAAACAAGGGAGGAGATTGCTGGTGCCCTGGTGGAGATTTTTGATACCTTACTGGCCACAGGTGAAGAGCCTGATGACTGGACGATAGCTCATGTGGTTCCTTTACAGAAAGACGAGCAAGGATAGGCCAGGTAATTACAGACCAGTTAGTCTGATGCCAGGGTAGGGAAACTATTAGAAAAGTTTCTGAGGGATATATTAACACTTGGAAAGGCAGGAATTGAATTAAGATAGTCAGCAAGGATTTGTTAAAGGGAGATCCTGCTTGACTAATTGAATTGAGACTTTTGAAAAGGTGTGACTAAATATATTGATAAGGGTAATACAGTTGATGTGGTTTACACTGACTCTAGTAAGGCCTTTGACAGGGTCCCATATGGAAGGCTGGTACAATATTTAAAAGCCCAGGAGATCCAAGGCAACTTGGCAAACTGGATCCAAAACTGGCTTGCAAATAGGAACAAAGGGTGATGGTGGAGAATTGATTTTGTGACCAGCGGTGTATCACAGGGATTGGTACTGAGACCTTGATGTTTGTTATGTACATTAACGGCATGAATGTGATTGTGGAAGCTTTAATTAGTAAACTTGCAGATGACATGAAAATTAGTGGTATTGTTGATAATGAGGAGGATGGTCACAGTCTGCAATCTGATATTGATCAGCTGGTAAATAGCAGAGCAATGGCAGGTGGAATTTAATCCTGACAAGTGAAAGGTGATGTATTTTGGGAGTTCCAGTAAGGGAAGGAGATACACAATGAATGGTAGGTCTCTAGGGAGTACTGAGGAAGAAAGGGACCTTGGGGTACAAGTCCATTGATCCCTGAAGGTGTCAGCAGGGATAGACAGGGGGGTGATGAAGGCATACAGGATACTTGTCTTCATTAATAAGGGTGCAGAATATAGGGGCAAGGAAGTGTTGTTACAACTTTATAAACATTGGCCAGGCCGCAGATGGAATACTGTGAGCAGGTCTGGCCACCACACTGTCAGAAAGACATGATTTCACCAGGATGCTGCCTGGGAGGGAAAGTCTCAGCTATGAGGAGAGACTGGATAGACTGGGATTGTTTTCCTTGGAGCAGAAGAGTCTGAGGGGGTTTGATTGAAGTATACAAAATTATAAGAGGCATAGCCAAAGTAGATTTTGAAAATCTGCTCCCTATGGTTGTCTAAGATCACAGGGCATAAGTTTAATGTGAGGAGCAGGTGGTTTAGAGGTGATCTCAGAAAAAAATGTCCACCCAGAGGGTGATAAGTCAATGGAACATGCTGTGACGGTTGTGGAGGCAGGTGGCCTTGCAACATTTAAGATGTTTGTAGATGAGCACTTAAAATGCCAGGGCTCAATAGACCATGGACCAAGCGTAGCTAAATAGGTGTAGAGCTGGATGAACACAGCAGGCCAAGCAGCATCATAGAAGCAGGAAGGCTGACGTTTCGGGCCTAGACCCTTCATCAGAAATGGGGGAGGGGAAGGGGGTTCTGAAATAAATAGGGAGAGAGGGGGAGGCGGATAGAAGATGGATAGAGGAGAAGATAGGTGGAGAGGAGACAAACAAGTCAAAGAGGCGGGGATGGAGCCAGTAAAGGTGAGTGTAGGTGGGGAGCTAGGGAGGAGATAGGTCAGTCCAGGGAGGACGGATAGGTCAAGGGGGTGGGATGAGGTTAGTAGGTAGGAACTGGGGGTGTGGCTTGAGGTGAGAGGAGGGTATAGGTGAGAGGAAGAACAGGTTAAGGAGGCGGTGACGAGCTGGGCTGGTTTTAGGATGTGGTAGGGGGAGGAGAGAACCACCCACCAAAGACATTTTTCTCTCCCCACCCTTGTCTACTTTCCGGAGGGACCACTCTCTCCGTGACTCCCTTGTCTGCTCCATACTCCCCTCCAGCCCCACGACACCCGGCAGTTTTCCCTGCAACCTCAGGAAGTGCTACACCTGCCCCCACACCTCCTCCATCACCCCCATCCCAGGCCCCAAGAAGACTTTCCACATCAAGCAGATGTTCACCTGCACATCTTCTAATGTGGTATACTGCATCCGCTGTACCCGTTGTGGCTTCCTCTACATCAGGGAAACCAAGCGAAGGCTTGGGGACCGCTTTGTAGAACACCTACGCTCGGTTCGCAATAAACAACTGCACCTCCCAGTTGCGAACCATTTCAACTCCTCCTCCCATTCCTCAGATGACATGTCCATCCTGGGCGTCCTGCAGTGCCACAATGATGCCACCCAAAGGTTGCAGGAACAGTAACTCATATTCTGCTTGGAAATCCTGCAGCCCAATGGTATCAATGTGGATTTCACAAGCTTCAAAATTTCCCATCCAGCTCATCCCCCCTCCCTAACCTGTTCTTCCTCTCACTTATCCCCTCCTCCTACCACAAGCCACACTCCCATTTCCTACCTACTAATGTCATCCCGCCCCCTTGACCTGTCCGTCCTCCCTAGACTGACCTACCTCCTCCCTAACTCCCCACCTACACTCACCTTTACTGGGTCCATCCCCGCCTCTTTGACTTGTCTGTCTCCTCTCCATCTATCCTCTCCACAATCCATCTTCTATCTGCCTCCCCCTCTCTCCCTATTTATTTCAGAAACCCCTTCCCCTCCCCCATTTCTGATGAAGGGTCTAGGCCAGAAACGTCAGCCTTCCTGCTCCTCTGATGCTGCTTGGCCTGCTGTGTTCATCCAGCTCTGCACCTTGTTATCTTGGATTCTCCAGCATCTGCAGTTCCTATTATCTCTGTAGCTAAATAGGATCAGTGTTGTTTGGTGTTTGTTTGTTGGCATAGACATGGTGGGCCAAAGAGCCTGCTTCACAGCTCTAACACTGTGACTCTATGGCTTTGACTCATTGAATTCCAATTGCCACAGTTTAATCCATTGGCATATCTCTGTCCCTTTTTTAACCTTCAGCTTGCACCCTGACACCTTACTGTGCCTTTTACCATAGGCTAAGCAATGGAACAGCATCTGGGCTGATCATACTCATTCAGGTTCTAAATTATGGACTATATCAGGATGAAAACAATAAAATGCTGGAAATCACAGCGGGTCAGGCAGCATCTGTGGAGAGAGGGCAAGATGACGTTTCAAGTCTAGATGACTCTTCATCAGAGCTGATCTGACTGTATCAGGATATCTGATTGTCATCTGCAGTACACTAAAATTATAAGAAGGCCCAAAAACTAAGACCAATTAAATATGTGGTCTCTCTGTACTCTGTGTTGCAAGTGTGTTGCCCTTCAGGTCTTGTTCCGTCTCTGCTTGGCAATGCCCCAAGATTAATATCAAAGTGTTAATATACGTTTAACACTGGATATGAGGCAAATTTGGTTAAGCAACAAAGTTTTAATGACACTTTTAATCACAAACTGGTCCCTTGTGTTCCAGAAATGTGGCATACACAAAATGACAGAAATTGTTTATACAAGATGTTAAGATCACAGGATTGAAATGTCTATGGAACCTCATTTGGTTCATCTTGGCTCATTCATCCTGAATCTTCAATCTCTCATCAACAGTTTATGACTCTTTCTTAAATAGTTCCTGGGGAATTACCTTCGCTTGTGTGTCTATTTCATGTGTTGATCATTCTTTGTACAAAGAACCCCTTGATACCAGTCCTGAATTTGGCTCTTTCCATTTGAACCTGTTCCCATTTGTCTTGAAGTAGCATTCCAGATTCAGTTTTACAATGTTGTTTACCTTAATGAAATCCCCTCTTGCCTGGTTCATATTCAAGAATTAAAATCTTATGTTTTTCCCCACAACTCAATCTTTGGGTGGCTGTGATCTTAGAGAGTTTCTGTTTGTCTCAATGACCAGGACTTTGTCATTTATTAAAGACTCAAAACCACTGTTCGCAATATTGGCTGCTGATGGATTGTAAATATTTGGATAACACCCTTAGTGTGCCATTTTAAGAGGTGTTAATATATTAAAAATAAGGAATATGGGAGAGGCATGTGATATAAATGTTTTAACCACTTTCAACAATATTTATCTCTAGTTTGAGCCTTTCACCCCCTTCCTCCCATTGTTGACACAGAAATGTTGCTGTGATACTCAAAAATGCTGATCCAAATTCGTGACTAGTTTAACAAAATTAAAAAGCTGTTTAGTGGAGGTAACCAGGATGACAGAATCTACTGTGTTTATTTTACATTTCAGCGAGTGGGAACTGCTTTAGGTTAAATAAAATAAATGAATTGTTAATTAATTATTTTCTTTCCAAAGCCCTGTCTGAGCTATTTTTCATTTTGTATATTTTTTATGAAAATGTGTAAATTTTTTTCTATTCAAAGCTTGTAGCTCTTGGTTCCAGAGGTGAGGATCAGGGCATTGGAGGGAAATTAGTGGCAAAGACCATGAGAAAGAAATGGAAGCAGAGTTTTTTAAAGACAAACTGTGAATGGATACGATTGTTCATCCTATCCAATGTGACCTTTCTGTATTTTGCTACCAGTGACGGGGGTGATGGCTTATTTAAACTGAAGTATAGAGCAATGCACTTAAGTGATTGAAACTACTAAAGTAGGGGTCATCTTAAGCACCTGAAAAAATCAAGAGAATGTAGTCAAATCTCTCTGACAAACGTTGGCAGCTTAATATTTACAGCTGTGAATAAGTAACAGTTTCGCTCTTGGTAGTATCTGCAAGCAATTTGCCAACTAACCCAGTGACCACAATTTACTGTTCCCAAGTTTTCTTTTCCATACTTCAGCCCTCCCCCACTATTCACATCTATGCAAATCTTCATTAAAAAGCAGGTCTACAGATCTTTCCTGGGATGCCCTGAATGAAATTCCTTGCCCATCTTTCTAAGAGGTAAAATTGAGCAGTCAGGATATGGATATATAAAAAGTCTTATCCAAACATATCCCCATCACTTGCTTACCTGCCCCTACTATGGTTCTTGTTCTTCATTCTGGTAGATAGGAGAGGGATGGTATGGTTATTTGGAAGGCAATAGAGAAGTATTTTACACGTAAATATACATACAAATTTCAGTTATGACAGTCCAACTGTTGTGATCCATTCAGAAGATGGATGTAGTCATTATCAATGCTTCTTGAATGTTTAATATGTTTGCACCAGATTACACCCACCAGATGCAAATAAATTTGTTCCCCATTACAGTAAGTGAGCTTGAAATGCATAATTATTTCCCATGATGTCCATGCCAAATACAAATCTCTTTAAATTAAATGATGGTGCTACTTTGTTTATTTCAGTGAATTTAATAATGTATGTCATATACTAACCATCTAGTAAGATGTTTGATGTTTTAATGCAGCAAGGTAAATAGTTGTACCACTATTGTCAGCCAAAACATTAGAGATGGGACAGGACTTGAGGTTCTAGTTTGCCGAGTCCCTGATGGAAAATCCATCTCACAGTCTCCTGCATAATTTCTTTGTCATTCTTGTTTCCTAGGATGTGAACATCACTGCAAAGGTCAGTTGCCCATCCCAAATTGTCCTTGAACTGAGTATCTTGATTAGCTGGCAACCTTGAGTCACATAGGTCAGAGCAAATAGGGGTGGCAGGTATCCTTCCCTGAAGGATATTAATAAACCAGGTGAATTATAATAACAGAAGATGTCATGGTCACCATGGCTCATACTAGTTTTCCAAAAAGAAACTCCAGAATCATGAATTGTTTTTAAATTCTACTAGCTGGCCCAGTGAGATTGGAAAGCACATGACCAGAGCATTAGCCTTGGCTGCTGGTCCTGCGATATTACCTCCACACTACCAATGCTCCAAAAGCAATTCTGCAATAGAGTTTAGGAATTGGATGATAGTTCCATAATTACATGTATAACCGTAAGTGTGGTGTCCAGCCATGATTGATGGTAAGAGTACCCAATGACCTCCATTCTATCTGGAACTCATGTTAACGTGTGTGGCCCTAATACTATAAACTGCTTTGGTAGGAGACTGAAGGAAGGCTGAAAGAGTGTGGCTTGCCTACTTATATCAAGTTATGAATTACTATGTGGCCTTCAAGCAGTTGCTGAATGACTCACAGTGTGAACACTCATTCAGCTTTTATTATTTTTCTGTAACAAACCCCGCCCCTCCAAATTTAGTAATTTCCGGTACTTAAGAAAATTGAAATGTGTGTAGTCTTGATATCTCTATACAATATGTACTGGCAAAATATACCTTGGCAAGCCTGAGTTACTAAAACAATCAATCTAAACAATCATTACTAAATGATTGGTTTACAAGGTAATCTTAAACTTTATTGTATGTTTAAAATAATCAGTGGAGGAATTTGACATTAATGTGGACTGCTGAAAAATTAATTCCACACGATTTCTCAAAGGAAAAGCTGTACATGAAGTATGATGCCGTCTATTACTTGCTGGAGGAGGAATCATGCCACTGTCAGGGTTTTTGTGATACATCGCATTGAAATTCATTTTTGCACAGGAGCGGGAAGAAGTCATTTGGAGTCCAACATTGCTTGTTTGAGACCACCCTTGGAGCTTCTGCTGTTGGCCTAGCATATATGTGGACATATGAGAAAGCTGAAGCAGAAGGGAAAAGCACAATACATCAGGTAAGAAGACTCATTAATCATCTGATAGACAAATTGAACTATGCTCGAGTGCCAGGAAACCCAGCATCAACAGTTCTATGGAACCTGCTTCTATTCCAATATATGAAATATATATTAGGAGCAAATTACTGTAGATGCTGAAATCTGCCCTGAAAACAACAAATGCTGGAGATCACAGTGGATCACACAGCATCCATGGACAGAGTTCTATCCATGGATGCTGTCAGACTTGCTGTGATCTCCAGCATTTGTTGTTTTCACTATGAATTGTCAATGAATGAAAATTCAAGAGCTGGGTTGCATAGATCGCTGCAACAGACTGATTAAAGTGAACTAAAGGTGGAAATGCAGTTGAACTCCTGAACTCAGACTATTTCGGGTATTCCAGTTTGTCATGGTATATTTAGTCATGGTATATTATCAAGGTCACAATCAAGGATAAGGCAGGATAGTCGGCTTGAGGTAAAGATTCAGCCATTCTCTTTTTGAATGGTGGACTTGGTTTAAGAGGTCACTTGGCTTACTCTGCTTGTAATTCTTATGGTTCCGACATTCAATGGATAAGATTCAAAAGATCTTCTACAAGTAAGGGGCAACTTACATCTGTGCTTTTGGAACAAATATCTAACATGGCTCATAGCAGTTGGTGAGTTATAGAGTCGTTAATTCATATAGTCTTAGGCACAGAAAAACAGACCTTTCGGTCCAACCAGTCTATGCCGATCACAACCCCAAATGAAACTAGTCCCACCTGCCTGTACTTGGCCCATATCCCTCCAAACATTTTTTTATTTTTACATTTCCATATATTTTTAGACATTGTAACTGTACCCATCTCTGCCACTTCCTCCGAAAGTTCATTCCACACATGAACCACTCTCTGTGTAAAAAGTTGCACCCCATTTATTTTTTAAATCTTTCTCCGCTCACTTTAAAAATATGGCCCCTTGTCTTGAAATCTCCTACCCTAGAGAAATGACACCTGCCATTCACCTTATCTATACCCCTCATGATTTTATAAACCTCTATAAGGTCAGGCCTCAACATCCTACGCTTCAGCAAAAAAAGGCCCCAGCGAACCCATTAAATTTAATTTCTGAAAGGCAGTCCAATTTTAATCAAATTGCCTTGTTTTTCTCTTGATTCTCTGAAATGCCAAGACCTTGAATGGTATTTTGTAGATTTCTTTGTTAAAAAACAAAAATGCCTTTGGATGTAAAGGAATCTATCAAGTCACAGCCTCACACAATCCATTAAGCCATTTATATATATCATCTATATCAGCTAAGCTTTTTTATAATGTTAAAGTATTTTATAACTGTACTTAAGGATTCTTGGCTTTGTTTCAGCTTCAGTCATCATTTTTGAGAAACAAACGCTTTGCTGTTGATGTGAATAATGTTGATAGTATGGTCTTGAAAATTTACTTAACTTATCTATTCAGTGTTAATTATAGAGAAATGGAATGTGATGGCTTTGGGTAAAATGGCCTTTCTTCTGTCTTAATATTATCTGTAAATATAGCTCACTGCAAACAAAAGAAATTTCTGTATGGCCTCAGCTTCTCGGATAGGCTAGACTTCCACATTTCTAATATTCAGGTCATTTGTAGTAAGCTTATTACTATTTATTTCATTTTCCTTGTTATATCACACATCCTGATGTGATCTTCAGAAGGTGACTGAATGCACATCTCATCAGAGAAACATGTAGCTGTCAATTTGCCTCTGAAGACCCACTTTAGCTTTTTTTTTGGATGGGGAGCCTATCCCTGTCAGTCTGATGGTTTCAGACAAGGTGTATAGTTTAAACCACCATGCTGGGAGATATATGTACTCCTCACAAATGAATTGTGACAAAGAAGCCTTTATTGTAGCTCCTCAAACACTTTACAGAGATTCTACTGCTTTCCTGCTGGAAAACCTGAAGCAAGAATGACCAGAGCCCTAGGAAAACCTCTGGAACCAAATGGTTGCTTCAATTTTCTGGGGTTCCACTGGCCTGACACTCAGAGAACCTGTGTGGAGTCCTTTTGGAATTTCTACACTGCCCTTTCAAAGACATCGCCCATGGTGGCGCAGTAATTGCTCACAAGTTTGCAATCAGCAGTCCTAATCATTTTTTAAAAGGTCGGGAAATCTCTTAGAGCTGCTCCCACTTTGCCGACATTACTCTGTTGGTCTCTGCCTCACTTTTTCGGTGAAGATGCACCAAGGAGCTGAAACTGCCCAGAGGAATATCCCAGCCACAAACATTAAAATGGATTTTTACATTTTCGTAACTGTTTTTTATTATGGGCATAAGGATTTTATAATGTGCCTAATGAGTATGCAATGGGTGCTGTGGAGCATGAATTAAATAGATTGGTTGGACCTTCAGGGGTTAAGGAAAACAGATATAGATTTCAAAAGGAGTGCTGTGATTTTTTTCATATGCTGCATTAGTCAGCCGATGTAAATAGATAAGTTTTCTTTTTAAAAACATTCTGCATTGAACAACACTGTTCTACTGCTCAACTCAGGGCCCAAAGACTGCACATTAAAACAGCTCAGCCACATTCATTAACCACTTGTGAATCCCAGTTGTACTGTTGTTTGGCATCCTTTTTCTGCAAAGTGTGTATGGAAATGACTGCAACCTGCAAAGGAACGTGATTTTTTCCCTCTAGGTACTGAGAAAGTTTGGCAGTCAAGGAGCCAGAACATTGCTTTTGCAAGGCATACAATCGCTGTAGAGTGCGTAGTGTGAACCCGTCTACAAATGCTTATTTTTAATGGATTAGACTGCTCAGTGAGTACCCACTTGTGTTTTTTAGACCATATGGCTCAGAAATATTATGTTAGTGTCAAGACACAAAAGCATAACAAGTGAAACCTTTCAACCTTTCCTGGCTTGTGTGCCAAGTGCTGTTTCTCCAACTCCATTTTATGGGATTTATTTTTGAAATGATATTTAATAATCCCTCACATGGTCACCAACAGATTTTGGAAGTGTTTTCAGGCCCTGCTGAACCTGAACTTTTCAATTTCTATTCAGTTCAGGAATGCCTTAATTGATTCTTTAAAAAAAAGAACCAATCCTCAGAGGTAAAATGCAAGGCAATTCAGCATTACTGTCATTTTTTTCTTTAAAATGTCCAGCTGTGTAATGCTACTGACGTCTTATATGGTGCACAGACCACCCATTTACTCAAGACAAGATTTTATCTACATTGTCTGCTTCTTCTGATAATATTGTGCCACCGTAAGCAGGAACTTTCTGCACAGATATTGCAAACAGAAAGTAGATGTCGTGCAATTTGCAAATATTTGTGTTGACCATTACCCATACTCCCACCCTGTCAAAGTCAAGGGGGACCCTGGCAGAGAGTTTGCTATTGCTGGTAATTTTCAGGAGAACTTTATCCAGCAGTAACAGCCCAGCAGAACAGTTTCCCCACTGACGTAGATGGCAGCGGCAGTCAGGAATGGGTTGCCAGGTTTACCATCTGGTTCCTGACTAAAACCTTTTATTTCCCATTTCCTTTCCTAGTTGTTGTTTCAAGGTCAATGGTAACAAGTGCTTTTGTAAGTTATAGCAGCTCCTATTGAAACAGCACTCTTCTTTCTGACTGGAGAATTTTTTTCAACTAAAATGCAGCTAGTTGGTGGAGGGAGCTGCACCTGAGAGCTTAGATGTTAAGTTCACCAAAGTGCATGCAGTCCGTGGAACTATACTACAACAAAAATGTTAAGTGTACATTGTCAGCCATGATTCAGTGGGTCAAGAGGTCACGGGCACAAGTTCTTTCTAATTCCTTTGAAGATATTCTGTCCATTCGTTATAAGGGTCTGGTGGTGCAGTGGTAATGCCCTCACCTCTAGTCCCAGTGGTCCGGGTTCAGGTCCCAACAGTAACTGGCCTTGTGACCTAACATCTCAGAACAGGTTGATTAAAATAACCAGCTGCAAGACAGAAATCAGGCTAAGGAAATCTGGATTCTTAAACTTTATTCACCAAGTGGGAGTGAGAAGAGGTCTACAAAGACATTTGTCAAAGTTTCAGTTGTTGGCAAGCCTTTCAACAACAGAGAGAATTATGTAAAGCATAAATAGGTAAGATCTCAGGTATAAAGAGAAGGTGTTTCAGCAATAGAACAAATGTGAGGTAGAAACTCCATTTCAAAATCAGACAGAATTACTCAGCTTTACCCAGGCTGAATGATTGTTCTAAGATGAGTCCTCATCATTTTGCTGAATTTTGGTTACCTTTTGTTGCCACTATCCTTCTTTTACATTGGTATCTACAGGGGTACTCTATTCAGAGTGGTAGAAAAAAACCATGAGGTAGTCTAATGGGAAAAGGCGCTTGTTTCAAACAAGATGTGGTTTGTTACCCGATAATAATCAGGTACAATGGTGTTTATTGGCATAGATTTTCTGATGGCCAATGGGTTGTTTCTGCAGCAGAGATGGAGATTGTGCAGTGGGACACTGTGGAATCCCTGATGTAGCAGGGTCTGAAGGAACTAATGACCAGGGAAGGAAATATGCCATCCTCACCTGGTCTGGCCTACATGTGACTCCAGATCCACAGTAATGTGGTTGACTCCCAACTGTCCTCTGAAATGTCCTAGCAAGCCATTCAGTTCATGGGTAGCTAGGGATAGGCAACAAATGCTATCCAGCCACATCCCACAAGACTTTCATTGAGTTCAAATTCCATCATCCGTCATGGCAGGATTTGAATCCTGGTCCACAGAACATTACCTGTGTCTCTGTATTAACAGTTCAGTCATAATACCACTAGGCCATCACCTCCCCACTGATTGTGTTCTCCAGTCAGAAATGTATAAAGAAATATGGGCGGAGTGGTAATTTACGTGTAACTTCCACTCTTCAGAAAATCTGTCCCATTCTCCCTGAGAATATGAGGAGGTATAGATGGTAGGCCTATTTCATTCATGATCCAGAGCTGCATCCCCTCTCCAAATCCTTATGAGATCATCACATTGGTTGGAACTTAATGCACGTCTCAGCATTAACCTTTTCAGAACCAAACACTTTATCTAATTATGACTTGTCAGTGAATCTATTGGTATTGACGCTAGACATACACAGTTGCTGGCAACAATCCACCAGGGCACCTTCATGATAAAGTGAGCCATAGTAAGTTAAGATACTTCAAAGACTTGACTTCAGACAAGCCATTTTAATATATAGCAAAAGATTCCTCCTATTTGAGAGGAGGTGGAGCTGGATATCAACATCATACATGTGGAAGCTTAATGATAATGTTACTAAGTGCCAACATTTTCAATAAATCATAGGATCCCTCCAGTGTGGAAACAGGCCCTTTGGCCCAACTAGTCCACACAGTCTTCCCTCCCAAGACCCATCTCCCTATAATCCATCTAATCTACACATCCCTGAACACTATGGGCAACTTAGCATGGCCAATCCACCTAACCTGCACATCTTTGGTCTGTGGGAGGAAACTGGAGCACCCAGAGGAAACCCATGCAGACACAGGGAGAATGTACAAACTCCACACAGACAGTTGCCCGAGGGTGGAATCAAACCCAGGTCCCTGGTGCTGTGAGGCAGCAGCGCTAACCACCGAGCCACCACGCTATCCCCATTCTTAATCCTCGAAAAGGAGTAAGAATACAACATTGTGCATGTTTAAGGTTGCAATACAGGCACAGCTGGACAAACACAGGAAATGTAGTGACTACACTGGGGCAAGGGAGGGAATGATTGGCACATGAAGTTTGCAATAGCATTGACAAAGGCTGCAGACATGTGCCTGGATGTCAAGACTAAATGCAACAAAAATACCTAAAAATTTATTAAAGGCTAAATGAACAAGAATATGTGTGCAGCCAACGTTGAGATCGCATAAAATGGAGTCACGTTGGACACTTTATAACTGATTAAGCTCAAACTTCCAGAAGAGACTATTCCTCCTCTCCCACTCACGGCTTTGATTTTATCTCACTTTTACCACTGCTGCACTACTTTGTTTGCATTCCATAATGTTTCAGTAGTAGTCCCCAACAAAGTGCGCCTGGGTCAACAAAATATAATGATCCCACTGTTGCAAAGAAAAGGCATTAATGTTTGAGTTAGCAGAGAATTAAATTCAAATAGAGATTCTAGCTGAGGTGACAACATGAACCCAAATGTAAACAATGCACAGATGCAGCATGGATAAAAACAGACGCAGAATGCACAATCCTGATGCAAACAAACCTCCACCATTCTTCTTTCAATCCTCAACTTCTATCTCCAAAAAACCTCTTGACACAGAGAATTACTTAACAAAAAACTTCATGTGCAGAATTCTGATTCTGTAACCAACATCAATCATTTGCATTCGTATCACACCTTTAACATATCGTAAACCAATTTACAAATATGCAGCCTGATACCAAACCAAAGAAAAACATTGGTAATCAAAAATCCCTAACCCTAACCTTAACCCTAACCCTATCGTAGGTTTTAAGGAGTATTGCGGTTTGTGGAAGATTTTCCAGAATATAGGATAAAAGAAAAAGCATTACTGGTGGGACAAAGGCAAGGTGCCAGAGGTCACAAAATGAGGAATGTGCAATTTTGGACAGATGAAGCTGGAGGAAGTTATAGAGCTAGACTGGCCAGAGCCATGAGATTCATGCATGAGGACAGAAATTTGAAGATATGGAAGCAGAGGCCAACATACATTAGAAATATCACTATTCAGCTGTTTTGGTGAAGATTAGGGAACAAGCAGCTTTTTAGAGGTCCTGAATTTTACTCAGTGAAAAGAAAGGGAAGGCAGCCAACGGAACAATGGAATTGTCGACTCTGGAGATAACAAAGACATGAATGGGATTTTTAATACATAGGAACTCAGGCAGAGGAGGAGAGGGACATGGTGAAAGTTATGATACAAGTCTGAGAAGAGAAGCTATAGTCGGAAATATACGACAATGATTACACAGATACAATCAAATAATAAACGTTCTTCACATAACAGAGTGGAGACACTGAAGGACAACCATACCAAAGTTTACAGAGAGATTGAGAAGAATGTGATGGAGAATATACCATGGTTATACACACACAGGTGGAAATTTGGGACTTTGTTTATGGCATTTTCAATGCAATTACTGTGGTGGAAACATGATTGGAGAGACCCAAACATGAAATTCCAGAAGCAGAGTAGACCAACTAGATCCCACATTCCACTGTTTCACGATGTGAAATTTTGTTTATTGACAATGGTGAGTGCAGAAGTTGGAGAAGAACCTATCTCTGCCATGTGTATCAAAACTAGTATTAATAGTACTGTAGCATAGAGCATTAGAGTATGAGACTGTTAACATGAGTTAAACTTTGCACCTTAAAACTGAGATGGAAATCTGTGTTAAGACAAGTAAAACATATTGAAATTTGCCTGACTTTTGTAAAATAAAATGACTGTGGTTCACTTATGGATGTCTTTAAGAGAGTTTGCCTTACCTAGATTAAATGGATTCATATTATTTGAGTGTTAATGTTTTCTGGGCTAATAAGTTGTAAGAGATAGGATATAAATTTCATTGCATGTAACTGGAGAAAAATCCAATATGCAACAGTGACTCAACATGATTACTTGATTTTCCATAGTTGTGAGGTATCTCGATGAGCTATGAACCTTGAGGATTAAGCAGCTGCACAAAAAATAGTGCATCATCAATACAATTTGAATCCTTTGTATTCCACACAGTCTGGAAATAAAATACAGTATATACAGGTAAGATAGTTCACTGAAAGGAACATGTGCAGCTTAGCTTTCACTACCAGTCACAATCAAACAAGTACCCCATATACGCTTTGATTTGAGACTGTGATACTATGCCCTTTCATTGTGCATGCAGTGTGACGGCAAATACAACCCAATGCTTCTGAGCGCTCATGGGTGTCACAGGTGACACTTCCTTGTACAATCTAATTGTACTTTTCTACAACCAATACTATTTAGTCACCAAGACACACAGCTTCCCTGTCTTCAGATGTTTCCATCTCACAACCTTGTCTAAGTCACTGCTAACTTTTCCTCAGTGCCCACTGTCGCCCAACATCTTATCATTGTCCAATGTGCGACATCACATACAATAAAACCTTTAAACAGTTAAAACATTCACTCTTATTCATCAACACTAAAAGAAAAATAAATCAACCAAACAGAAGCCGCATTTACCTTTCAGAACAGAAGCAGACTGTTTGCCTATTGAGCACCATCAAATTTACAGCTAATGAATGATCATTGCACCCAGCTCTCATCTACTGGAACAGAGTGTCAATTAGATTCTGTCTGGATTGAAGAATCTGACACTTCTGTGCTCTTTTGTCCAGAAGTTGATGCTTCTTCTGCTCAATGTCCTCATCCTACAATAGGCTCAGGGTTAGAGGGGTCAGAAGACTTCTCCTGCTTTCTTAGCTTGTTAGCCTCTATCACAACCCCTCGTTGCTTCTCCCCTTGTGCACAGCACAGCATACTAGGATTCTGTGGCATATTCTATCTGGGCCATATTGTCAGGCTCCCTCAGACTGATCCTACCAGTGGAACCTTATCTTCAGGAGGTCTATCATATGTTCCACCAAAATGCTGGTTAAAGAATAGGCTGCATTGTTGCATCTGTGCTCCGCTTCAGCAAGGGAGTTACCTAAAGGAGTCATCAGCCATGGTTGCCAAGCGTAGCCTTTGTTACTCCAGTAAGCATCCTTGCAAAATCTACAGCAACTCAAATGCAGCAGGAATGTGGGTTCCTACAGGCATTATGACAGCTGCTGCAGACTTGTAAGAAGTGTTTCCGAAAATCACAGAAAAATCGTACATTGCTGGAATGGAAATTTTTCCGCAGGAGCGTTAAGCGAGCTGGATTCTCCAGGTAACGGCATTGACTTTCACCTCAGGAATTCTTGGCATCTAGTTTCTATCCAGTGGGTGATAGAATGGGAGACTGCATATTAAAGGACAAAGTCAGAAGTCACAATGACATGAGGTTATAGACACCAGGTGATGAAGGAGCAGTGCTCTGAAAGCTTGTGATTTCAAAAAACATTTTTGACTACAACTTGGCATCCTGTGATTACTGACTTTCTCCACCTTAGTCTAACATCAGCACGTCCACATCATGGCATATTAAAGGAGTAAGATTAAGGAATAATGAAGATGATAATGAATGACAATTCATGTTAATGGGTCTCTCGCCACTCACTAATGAGATTCTCATCCTGCTTTTCAACACTTGGTTGGAAAATGTTGACTTTTTGGTCTTGATGTCAAGAAAGACGTCATTGGACATCTCAACCGATTTTCCCAAATTTCCCACCATGGTCTGCTTTGTTCAGAGGCTGGGAAGATTCTACTCTTGGTCTTTAGGTCATTGTGATAGGTCTGAAATCAGAGAAAGAACTTGCAGTACCTGGTGTAGAGTAACTCCCAGCCAATGAAGTACTTTTGAAATGTAGTCATTTTTGTAATAAAGGAAAGCAATGTGCGCTCTGAGTGGTGTTTAATAGAGGGTATTTGGATCTTGCCTGTTGACTGGAGAATAGAAGATGGCTTTGCTTTGCCATTTTTTGGGAAGGTACACTACATTAAGGGTCAATCAATGGAAAAATGTCCTTCTTTTGGAATCAAGGACCCGAGGTGAACAAGTCCCACCTGGTAAGAACTGCCTTCTGATTAAGGCCAGCAACCTTTCACTGAATGGCACTGCCACTAGGTGAGCAGTGGCTACTAATGGTCCCAGACTCAAGGCCTTGGACCATCATGGCCCCAGGCAGGGTGATGTGATGGGTTAGGTGCTAGGTTCCCTCAATCAGGAGCTGAGAGCTTGATAAGAAACATTCCAGAATCCCATCAGCAAACATAGTGTTTGAGTTTCTCTGCATGGTGAGTGCCAACCCACTATTAGGTAAATAGTGAGGAGCATAAAGGCCCTTAAGGTAGCCTGTAACTCTCTCTGGTGTAGGTGAGCCATCCACATTCTTTCCAACACAGGCTTAACCAGTGCAGAGGGGGTAGGGCTCCAGGGCCTCATCGGTCTGCCTAATTAAATACCCATCCCACCCCCATCACTGGAGAGTGCACTATATTTTACCCTATGTGCATTAACAAGTCATTGCTAATGGTATCGACAGCAGCAGCATATCTTGAGAAGCTTGATGATTTGCTCATTGGTTATTGTACTGAGCATGTAGGATGGGTTGTATTGCCTCTGTGCCCTGCTCTTTCATGGATGGATCCCAGGCTACAGGAAAGATTCCTTGAAGAGATGAATACCCAAGGGATAGTCCTTGATCACCTCGGGTCCATCCACACAATTCAGGGTTTGAGTGAAAATATAAGGCACTCTGGATTGATGGAGGAAAGCACCATCCCAACAGCTCCTAGGAAAGCATGCACACCTCTTGGAAAGGAGATGCAGAGCCCTCAGCCCCAGTGAGACCGTGTTTGTTGTTAAATAAATGTGCTGTCCACCTCTGAAGGAGAGGTCATCAATGATCAGTGAGTTGATCCTCACATGGCATCTGAAATGAAGAAATTTAAAGCCACAATGACATTGTTGGCCAATGACTTGGGACAGTGATCAGAGTTGTGAGAATTTTGGAGCCACACAGATATCTATCACCATCTGCCTTGGCACTCACCGTCTGCTGCACACATTCGTTCTCTGTCATCCGAGGGTGGATCCTGTGGAGACAGTTTGGCCTCTGTTATCTTCTTGCCCCTCTTTCCTCAGCCCTGCCTTCCAGGTGCCTGGGGTTCTGCCCTTCCTATGGAGTGTTTTGCCCCTCATTATCACTAGATCCCAAAATCTGACTCTTGTTCCTTCTACTGCCAGCTACTGCCTTCTTTCTGGGCAGATGGCTTGCCCTGCTTTCTTGTTGTCTGTGACCCTTGATTTTGTGCCCCTCTCATTGACATCACCATTCATAAGTTCTTCTCCAAGTGACGCTCTGCTCTGATTTGTAACAATAATGACTATCCTTCATTGTTGTTGGGTCAAACCCTTTCCTAACGGCACTGTAGCATGCAAACTGTAACATTTCATGAAGGTAGCTCACAGTCATTTTCTCAAGAAAGATGAATGATGGGAAATAAATATTTGAATGAATAAATATTTTAAAATTTAGAAGCACTGGTAATGCATTGATTGTAATTCTGGTAACAGCTCTTTGGTTTCATCATCCTTCTTCAGACAATTCACTTATGTTGCTTCAGACATTTCATCAAAGCAAGCTGCATTTGTCAGCTTCAGACAAATGGTTTCCTCTGTTATCTGGATGTCTCGCTCTGTAAGAGATAAAAGTGTCTGCCAGGGATCATGACTATTCTGTCCCACAGTCACTCTGGGTACAAAAATCAAATGAAAGAGCTTACAAATAAAACATGAGGAAAATCAAGAGCGCCAGTATTTTTTAAACCCACCCTGTATTACATCGTGCTCTTTTTAAAATCCTGAAATGGTTCAGATAAACTTAAGGATAAGTTGATAATCCCAGAAAAAAAATGCTGAATGGTTCTAACTGACTCATATCAGTTCAGGATCAGTACAGTTTGAGTTTATATATTTGTCTAGCTCCACAATCCAACTCAATCTTGTCTTCAGTTTAATTTCTTGTTGATCTGTCAGTGATGATCTGTGTAATTCAATATGTGCCACAGACGGTGCTGAGGTTCACAGTTAAGGTACACTTTAATGATTAAATAGAAAACTCTCACATTACTAGTTTGAGCAGGTGACATGCTGCTGGCAACTGTTCAAAGATTTTTGTTCCTGAACTAGGACCCTGGGATGTCTCTTCCAATGGTTGTTCGTAATACAATTCACAGTTGGCTTTCTAATGGAGCTGAAGTCACATGACATGAGCTTAACTAGCCATAATGAACCTGCTGTCATATAAAAAGCTTTAAACAAATATCCAGGACCTTTGAAAAGACAATAACGCCAGTCACTTCCTTTTTAGATGTGGCACAATGGTTCTTATGCAGCAGGTTAGCTTGCTAAGCAGTACATATCTTACAGGAACACAAATCCTGTTATGATTGGTACTGACCAAATTACAAGAGCAGCTTGCAGCCTGAGACTGGGAGCATATTTTGACTATTTATGCCTTGATTTCTTCAAATCTATCCCTATCTGAAGAAAAAGAAACAAAGACAGATTTTCTCTCCCTCTTTTTTTTTCCACCTTCACCACCACCCAGAAAGCTAAGGGAGAACAAATTTCATAAACATAGATTGAAAATGGAGCCCAGTCACTCATCTCTAAATCTGTTTTGTCATTTGAGTGGTTACAAGGCCAGGGGTGCACTGTACTTTTTAATCTGTGCCAGACATCTTTCCAGCACTAGATACCAGTGGCAGCTTCCATTCCAAACACCCAGTGATGCTTGTCAAAATAAATCTTAACTTCTGACCGAGCTTTAGGACCAACTACAGAGGTGGAAAAGGATTGCACCTGTCAATCATAGCCGAATGGACTGGAATTTGTGTTATTAAGTCCTATGTTGGTGGCACAGTCATAGGATAACAATTGCTCAGAGCCGCACCAGTCCAAAGCACACAAATGATCTGAAAAGTGGACAGAATTTTGTTTTGTGCTTGAGCATTTCCTACTTTGTTGAAAAGTACCAGTTTATTGAATTATTCTCTGGGCCAAGCCTGCTAGCTTCCGTCTAGCTCACTTTTCCAACTTAATAAGAATCTTTCTTTATGAAAGTGGAATACCATTTTCATCTGATTACTCTCATTGAGCTTTAATGGGATTTCTAATTAATTTGGCCTGCTTAAACATTACTGTGCATTAGCACTTGAAATGAAGACGGGCTTTACTAATTTCAGCCAGCTTTGAGGGGCTTTCATTGCAGAGATTTTGTTTCAATTTATTGCAGCGAGAAAGATTCAGAGGGGAAGAGGAGAACCGTGTTAATTGAGAGAGAAAAACCTATAGAAGAATCCTTTTAATCTTTGAGCCCTCATAAAACGGAGATGTCATTTTCCTACTACTAATTAGAGGGGACACTTCCATTTGTTATGGTGTAGATAATGAAATTATGTCAGACATTTCAGCTGTCATGCACATATACAGGAGGTAGTTATGACTAGATCCCTTACAGTTTATTTTAATTCCAGTTACTGCAAATGACCAGTTAACTAAACATCATGTCACCTCTCAGGTGACACCGAAAAATTCACTTTTCACAGCACACACCCTAGGAAACATTCTTCCAGAGCTTGTTTTAAAGAACTTTGTCAAAATACAGCTATTAAAAAAATTGAGCAGCAGTGAAAAGCAATAGGGCGAACAAGTCTGTCCTTTTATTCATATTTGGTTCTGATTGTTTCACCATAGGGTATAACTTGACTAGATCCATTTAAAAGGTGTCAGTCATTGCTGAGTGGTAATATTCACTGAGTCAAGAAAATTTTGACCTTAAATACAGAATCTAGATGGACACATCAGTGCAGAGCATTGGAAGAGTGTTGCATTGTCAGACTCTCATCTTTCAGATGAGATGTTAGGTGCAGGTAAATTATCCTGCAATAAAAAACAGAAGGGGAGTTTGCCTGCTTCCCTGGTCAATACGTATCCCTCAACCAGCTCTTAAAAAAGATAATCTCATTGTATATTCATTTGTCATTTATATGATGCTATACACTGTTTATTGGGCGTTTGGAGTTTAAATTCGTTTAGCCTCCCAAAATGCTGCTACTGGCATGCATCAACAACAACTCCTTATTTACAGCTTGATCTTCATATATATTCTCTTCACACCAAAGAAGGGAGGATCTTTGTATATATTCTGTTTACACTTAATTAGGGGTGTGCCAGTTCTGGAGTGGAACTTGTTGGGTCCTGAGGGGAGTAGGGAATGTTGGGTCCTGGAGAGAGGGATATGTCGATTCATGTAATGGGGTTCTAAAGGATTGAGGGAGGTGTAGTTGAGAGTATGAGTGGTGATTTGCAGGGATGCAGTTTAGTAGTTAAGCAAGAGTCAGACTAGTTTTAATACTCCAAACTTTTCCTGAGTAACTATTTACTTAATTGCAGAGGAATCCTCTGAATCCTCCAGTTGAAATGAATATTTTTGGAGGATTTCAGCCATGGCGGAATCTTCAATTTCTTGGGTAACTCCTTTGCAGTCTGCTGCAATAGGGATTCTGCATAGCCTCCACAGGCAACTCCCATTTACACTTCAGAAACTATTATCTGGCGATCGGAAAATCCAGGTATTTCTCTTTGGTTTTGACTTTTCTAACTTTTTGGTCAGGTTCTTCATTGTGGTTCCATCTATCTTGTATCTCTTCCAGGCAGCATATTGCACCATCATATCCTTCTGACGTATTGCACATTATTCTCTGAAAAATATCTGGTGCGGGTACATATACAATTCCAAAGTTTAATCTGCTAAAGCAATAAATGTCCAAAAGATGTAATAAATATAGTGAGCTCTCTGGAGTCTTTATCCAGGAGTAGTTGCCAAAATCCACTTTTAGGATCCAATTTAGTGAATATGGTACTCTTGGTTAGTTTTGCCAAACTTTCATCCACACAAGCTTTTTTGTTGCATTGGACACTATTCCCTTTAACATTGTATCAGTGTATGTGAATCTGTGTCAGCCCAAATAACTGCACAAAGGCAGTATACTTGATGTCATGTTTTTAAAGTTATTTTCCTCTGGTTTCACAGTTAATAAATTCACTCTTTATTTGAAACAAGAAAACATTGTGGGTTGGCTCCTTACTGCTCACAGCCATAGCAGTTTAACTGTATTTTTAATTGGAGAGAGTTATGAATATTTTGAATTAATCTGTTTATGCATGGTATGACATACCTGAGAACGAGGTAGGATTTGAACACAGTCCTTCTGCTGTCGATGTCAGGGCACTGGTACCAAGTCACATCATTGAATGGAAGCATAATTTGTACATGAAAGTGCTTGAAACCTTTGTTGTGACTGACTAAAGAGCTTAAATGGAGGGGAATCAATTCTCCACTTTTCAGCTGGTTATAAGAAAAAACGTCCATGTTTGTGATTCGGAGCTGAGCAAGTGGCCAATTCAGATTTGTATCACACCTGGAAGATGTCGATAGTGAATTAAAATATGTTTGTCAAACCCTGGACCTTCACATGGCTAGTGCTATAATTTTACACAACTAAATAAATGTTTGGGACAATCAAGTACTGGAAGTAAGGTCAGTCGGATTATTCAAAGAAACATGCAGCAGTTGTAGCATTAATAAGCTTTGAAGGATGATGCGCCTTTCTTTTATCTCACATCTTTTTTAAAACTTGGAATCAGGCATTTGGAAATATTCTTAAGAGGAAGGACACAACCAACACAAAGCCAAGATGGCGGCGCTGGCATCATGGAAATGATAGGGGTCCTGAACCCAGAGGGTCTAGGCTAGTGGTATTTCTTCCTTTCTCTTTTTCCACCCTTTTCTTTCTCTTTTCTTTTTTTTCATCTTCTGATGTGTGGGGAAGCCAAAATGGTGTTGGAGGGTTTTCGGTGGCAAAGGTGGTAGAATTGAGGACTCCTGGCTTTGGTAGGCCTGGAGCTGGACTCAGGAACTTGGTGGGCGGTTGGCTGTGAAAGAGCTTAGTGCCCCGGGCAGGGCTGCCACAGTGGGGTCTCGATGGGTTGTGGAGGCAAAGTCCCAATGCAGACTAGAGGGGAGATCTCGGAGTGGTCTGGAGGTGATGCCCAGTGCAATTTGGAGGTGAGGCACACACTGCAGGAAGGGCCTAGTGTGGTCTGCTGAAGGACTGTAATCATTAACTTTTTATTTCTTTATTTTTCTAATTTTTTTTACTAAGATTTTGTACCTAAGTTTCTTTTACCCAAAATGGCGTGAAGGACCGTAATGCTAAACTTTTTATTTCTGATTTTTTGATTTCTGAAGAAGAGTCTAGGCCTGAAACGTCAGCCTTCCTGCTCCTCTGATGCTGCTTGGCCTGCTGTGTTCATCCAGCTCTACACCTTGTTACTTCAGATTCTCCAGCATCGGCAGCTCCTACTATCTCTGAAACTTTTTATTTCTTTATTTTTCTAATTAATTCCTAAGGTCCTGTACCTAGGTACCTTCGTAACTAAGATGGCGGCATGAGTGGTAACTTTGTAAACTTTTCACTGTACTCGTGCAGGTATATGTGATAGTAAACCTATCTCTAATTCTAAGTCGAGTTTCATATATTGTTTGGGACAGGTTGTCCTCTTATTACACTTGGATTACTTGGGTGCAACATGGAAGAAAATGACAGCAACAGGATGGCTGGAGGCTGTTTTACTTTCCTTAAGTTTTGAATGGATGGGGATCCTGATGAGCTTTGCCACGACTTCCTCTTCTCTGTACCAAATCTCCTCTTTGGTCAGTGTCTGGGTCATCCAGTGTGCCTGAGAACAACATTAAGAAAAGCTGTCCCTTTTAGGTCAAGGATTTTGTGAAAGTGGGGAGTCACACTCTAATGTGCTGGGGGAGAGGGGAAGGAGGAAGTTTGCAATGTACAAATTTGAAGGCATCACAACTATTAAACTAATAAAAGCATTATAATTATATAAAGTAGCAGAAAGAGGCTCATTTAATAGGACAATGTCTGGTCAAATAAATGAATTCACACGTAGTGCTGAACATTACAGGTCAGAAAGATCCCAGGTTTAACACATCGTGTTAGCTGAGTTCATTGATACCAAATAGACAGTGATGGAGTGGCACAGATGGCCATAGTGCTTGGACAAGGGAAGAAATGGGAATTCTAATTAACCAAGAATCCTGTTTCTTATTGCTATAGAGCATCTCTCATTGGAATATATTCATATATAGATTTGATGGGGATAGCATCAGACTATGGTGGATCCAACAGTTGTGCTGATTGGCTGTATACAGACATGAAGGATGATTATCTGGGTACTGTCTATAATGGTAATGGTATCAATGGAGCTACAACCTAATACATAAATAAGATCATAAGCAGGCCATTTAGCTCTTCAAGCCTGCTTCATCACTCAATAAGATCATGGTTGATCATCTATCTCAACAGCATTTTCCAACACTATTGTCACATCCCACAATTTCCTTAGTATCCAAGCATTCAATCGATTTCTGCATTGAATATGCTCAATGAACAAGCATCCCCAGCTTTCTGGGGCAGGGAATTCCAAAGATTCAGGAGCCTTTGAGTGAAGAAATTCCTCCTTATCTTAAGTAAAATATCCTATTCCTTATCCTGAGACTGTGACCCATGTTCTAGATTCCAGATTCAGCAGAAACATTGGTGTTGAATTTTATGTTCAAAAATGGGGCACACTGTATTCTATTCCAATACAAAGTCTGGCATGATGACATCAGATTGCCAATCAGACGTAACATGTCAAGTTTCCAATAGTTTGGAAGTTGGGAGGCTGGAAATTTTGCTGCCTGTCATTTTTACAAAACATTACAATGTATATCACTGGTGAGATTTTGCAGATGTTGGATGGGAAAAGGTTTTTGTGTCATTAAGCAAGCTAAGACAAAGTGGCATAAGGTGGTGTAGCCAATAACTGCCATTGAGATCATTGCAGAATATAACAATGGTTTCTGCTAGCTAAGATGGCAGTTCTGTATGATTTTTCATGATATCTGTTTCTAGAATATTTTTTGCACCTTCAAAATGATAAATAAGGACTGATTCTGAGAGCAGGATGACTTTATCATTCAAGTTATGACCCTGGAATTTGTCCTCTACCATATGTCGTACTAGTCTGCAGTGCCAATTCTCTTCACACCAAGGTGTTATGCTTACCACAATGTGAATGTAGGTGCATCTAAAATTGAATGCAATATTGTTCACTACATTACTTGAAGTCACAAGAGCTTATGATGGTGTGGCACTTAGAAAGTTCCTTGATAAACTGTCTCAAATACGATTTGCAAGCTTGGAAAGGAGCAAGAAAAAGGGTTTCAGTTTGGGAGGCAGGACCGGCTAGCTTTCACCAGGCAGCTTCTAATTAATTGCATTTTGCTCAGTTTGCTGACCATAAAGGAGTCAGCATTTCTGAGTCTGCCTCCTGCAGGTCATTGCAAAACTTCAACTTTACTCCACTCTCTCATACCTAGTTTCTCAAGCCTCTTAAGGATAATTCTAATTAGACAGTCTTTCATTTTTCTGGGTTCCAGGAAATATCACTCAGCACAGGGCAATGTCCTCATTACCAGGAATCAGTGTAGGATACAATTATTGCAATCCCTGTAAGGCAAGTATGATGTTCCTCAGTATTCCAGGTGTGGCCTCACCTATGCTCTGCATAATTGAAGTACAACTTTTAAAAAAAAATGTTGATATTGCAATCCCTTTGTACGATAATTTTAAAATATCAGTTGCTTGATTTCATGTAATTTCCGATCTGAATTATAGGTCATTCAAACTCTGACACTATTGAGCCTGTGGAGCCAGAGCATGGGACTATATGGAACTACAAAGTTATTGGGCTTGTGGACTGATAAAGTATGAGCCAGTAATCACAGTTACTGTGCCTGTGGAACAACACAGATACTTACTTTCTTGTAGGATGGGATTATGAAACTACACGGTTCCTAGGCTTGTGGAATTCCAGAGATACTGGGCTAGTGGAACTACAGTGTTCACTGGACCATTAGAACTGCAGGGTTTACTGAGCCATTGGAACTGGAGAGTTTACTGGGCTATGAAACTGCCGGTTTCCCCAGCCTGTGGAACTACAAGGTTACTGGGGCAGTGGAACTACAGGGTTTTCTGGGCCAGTGGAATTACAGGACTATGAAACTACATGGTTACTGGACTTGTGGAACCATAGGATTACTGTCTCCATTGACCTACAAGGTTAATAGGCTTCAAGAAGAGAAGACTACTAGTGTCTTAGTAACTTTGGTTGAGGGGTAGATCAGATTGTGAGGTGCTGGAGGAGTTTCATTTGGGGTCAGCAAACATGAGCGATTGGTTTATGAAGTTGAAGGAAAGGAATGCAGGTTAGAAGTTCAGTAATTGGAGGATGAGTAAATTGGAACAGTTGGATCTGGATTGGACCAGCAGATTGAATGGATCACATAGGTGTTCAATGGAGTTAGAGACAGGGTCATGACAATTACCATCAATAGAGGGGAAGACTGGGGTTAAAGTGGCATCAAGTGGAGGCCAGTGGAATGATGAAACCTTTTAAGGATGGATTAGGAGGAGCAGTCTTGCTGGTCTAATTTACTTATCCAGTTTTAACCTGTATAAGTTTTTGCTGTAAGCGGTCTCTTGTGTTGGATTTTTTGAGTGGAGCCAAAGGTGACATTGGCTGCCTCAGGACAAACTAGTGTTGGGGAGGAAGCACGAGATCCCATTATGTGGCTATTTCAGGAATGGGTAAAGGATACACATGTCTGTTCTTACCCAAAACAGCTGGCTTCGCACTTCCAGCTGGAAATGTGTGTGCAGTTCAAGATTAAGACCTTAGTACTTGTGAGATCCGAGAAAAAGACAGCCCATGAACCAATTTCTAGGACTTAATGTGTATCCAGACAGACCACTCCACGTGAAATAATTTTTAAAGTCTCACATTACTCATCCTGCTGGGAATGAATGGACCAAAATGTTTTTGAGGTTCTCTGATGACTGGTTATAGCCCCGATGAAGTTTTAAGTTAGAAACAACAAAATTTTATATTGAGTTGCTCGGGTTAATTCCATCTTGACTTATTTGTATTCAGTGTAAAATAATTCAGGAAATAATCTGCGATTAAAAAATACGTTGAATTATGCTTTTCAACACCAGGAAAAGTTTTGACATTTACCAGCTAGTCCTTGAGAACCACCATGTTCAGTCTGCAGCAATCACTTCACTGAAGTAAATGTAGAGATGGTGAATGAGTTCTTGGCATTCATGGAGCTGAAGAGTGAGGACCCAGAAACAGGAGGGATGCCAATCTGCCTTCCCACAATGAGAGCTATTCTTTGACTGATCCTGAAGTACGTCAATGGCTCAGTTCCAGTGGGGAGATCCAACATGCGGTTCTCCAGAATATTGCTCATGGGTGCCCATGAGAGAAAAAAACCATTTTTTTTCAACAAATTAAAATGGACAATATCCAGTATCTTAGACCAAAAGTACTTACTTGACATTTGACATTTTTGTGTTGTTGGATTGTCAATAATTGCAGGTCTTGGGAGTTTTAAAGAATGCTCAAGGAATATTTTAATAAACTTCGCCTCAGTTAGCAAGGTTAAAATTTATAAAGCTTAAAGTAAAATATTTCAACTTCCCCAATATTTTCAGTTTGGCTTCTAAATGTCCTGTATGCATGCGATATGCTTCTACAAATACTGACTACATCCCAAGACCTTGTCCTGGTCATGGAGTCATAGCATTTACTGTGAACAAAAAGATTAATTTTTCTATTGGCCCTCTGAAGGAATTGTTTACCTCATCTCACTCTGCTCGCTTTGCACATATCTTTTTCGATTCTTGTGAGTTAAAGACTTTTGCCAAACATTTCTTTCCATTCTTTTGTTGATTACCTTAAATTAACGTCTCCTAGTGACTGGGCCACTCATGAGTAGAATTAATATTCCCTCCTTCATTGAAAACATCAGTTAATTTTGTGTAATTCTGTCAGATCTCCTCAGAATCTCCTCTGTCCAAAAACATGATTTGGAATTCCTTTAGTGCCTTTAATGTCATAAAACATTGCAAGGCACTTCTCAAGAGTGTAATCAGGAAAAAAAACCTGCCAAAGATAAAGAAGAAAACACAAGTGAGTAAAAGCTTGCTCATAGAGGTCGAGTTTTAGTAGATTATTAAGGGAAAAGAGGTGGAGAGGGACAGACGTTTTGGGAGGGAATTTGAGCTGAGCTACTGAAGATGGAATGAGATGCAGGAAATGGGCCATACTTGAATCACACCTAGGGGAAGAACATAGCAACATAAGGAATAGAAGCAGGTGTATGCCATTCAGCCCTTCAAATTTGCTGTAGCATTGAAGGAAATCATAGTCTCTAATTTTCCCTAACTTCCAGAACTGGCGTGGTCATGCAAAAAACACTATGTAAATGCAAGTTAACAAGGTGTAGAGCTGGATGAACACAGCAGGCCAAGCAGCATCATAGGAGCAGGAAATCTTGATGTTTCGGGCCTAGACCCTTCATCAGAATTCTGATTTCTGATGAAGGGTCTAGGCCCGAAACGTCAGCCTTCCTGCTCCTGTGATGCTGCTTGGCCTGCTGTGTTCATCCAGCTCCACACCTTGTTATCTCGGATTCTCCAGCATCTGCAGTTCCCATTATCTAAGTAAATACAAATATTTCTTTTCTCCAATGTATTACTTTGCATTGAATTAATCTGACTTCAATCAGCCGCCTAATTTACCAAGCAGTATGTACTGTTCTGACATCACTTTCAGTCTCATTCTGAATTAACAGTGCTGCCTAATTTGATGTCATCTTCAAACTTTGAAATTGTGCCACAGGTATATAAACCCATACTTTATTGTGTATATGTACACAAAATTATAATAAAATATATGCAAAGTGATACCAAGGGAGAGAGAGGGTTGTGGGCTACTTTGGGTAGATCAAAGGTGCCAAACTGGCTTCTAAGGATATCATGTTTGCAACCTTCTAGTCTGAAAAAAAATTATCTGTTTGCAATGGATTTTTGTTCATACATTTTGTTCTTATATTTCAACTTAATGCATTTCCTTTCACATCAAGTGCTTTAATTTTATCAACAAGTCATCTATGCTGCACCTTATAAAATGCCTTTAGAAAATTTATAGAGACAACACATACTGCATTTTGTTTATCAACCTGTTATTTCTTCAAAGCATTTTATTAAAATCACACACAGCTTAAAATAATAAGCACTCTTTATTAACTTATTATCCTGGCAGGAGGATTTGTGACAGAGATAGTAGGAACTGCAGATGCTGGAGAATCTCAGATAACAAGGTGTAGAGCTGGATGAACACAGCAGGCCAAGCAGC
>JAHRHZ010000082.1:9698926-9730094 GCA_024137785.1 Ginglymostoma cirratum | reverse complement strand
GCTGCTTGGCCTGCTGTGTTCATCCAGCTCTACACCTTGTTATCTCTTATAGGAGGATTTGTGAGTTCTATTTCAGAGTCTTTAAACTAGTAGGGGGATGGGAGCAGGGAGTCCTAAGTAATAGTGAGAATAGAAAGACAGATGAAGATGCCTCTGAAGTTAAAGAGAGTAAGATAGTTAGAAAAGAGTAAGTCAGAGAACGAAGTAACTCTTAAGAATTAAACTGCATTTATTTCAATGCAAGGGGTTGTATAGGTTAGGCAAATGAACTCAGGGTATGTATGGGAACATGGGACTGGAATATCATAGCTTTTACAGAAATGACAAATGGCTGATGGAGGGACAGGACTGGCAGCTCAATGTTCCAAGGTTTAGATGCTATAGGAAGGATAAAAAGGGAGGCAAGAGAGGAGGGGAAATGGCATGTTTGATTTAGGAAAGCATTACTGCTGTGCTTAGAGAGGATATTTCTGATGAATCATCCAGTGAAGCTATATGGGTGGAACTCAGAAATAAGAAGGGGATGATCACCTTGATATAGGCACCCCGAAATCTGAGGAGAAAATATGGAGAGAGATCTCAGATATATATAAAATAATTGGGTTGTAATAGACTGGGACTACTATGTTAAGTGTTTGGATGGTGAGGAATTTATTAAATGTGTTCAAGAAAATATTCTTTATCAATAATAGAGAAAGAGAAAAACCTTATTTTCTCTTGGGGAATAAGGCAGAGAAAGTGACTGAAGTGGGGGAGCACTTTGGGAACAGTGATCATACTTTGATTAGTTTTACAATGGCTATGGAAAAGGATAGGCCTTCTCTAAAAGTTAAAGTTCTTAATTACCATAAGGTAAATTTTGATGGGATGAGACAAGAAAGTTCAAGAGTTGATTGGAGTAGTTTGTTCACAGGTAAGGGGATGATTGGCAAGTCGGAGACTTTCAAAAGGGTGATAACGAGAGTTCAGAGGCATTATGTTCCTGTTAGAATGAAGGGTAAGGCTAGTAAGAGTAGGGAGCAGCAGATGAATAAAGATATTGAGGCTCTGGTCAAGAATAAGAAGGAGGCCTATGTTAAGTATAGACAACTGGGACCTTATGAATGTCTTGAAGAATATAACAGGTTAGGGGCATTCTTAAGAGGGAACTCAGGAGATCAAAAAGGGGATACGAGATAATCTTGGCAAACAAGGTTAAGGATAACACAAAGAGATTCTACAAGTACATTAAGAGCAAACAGGCAACTCGAGAGAGAATAGGGCCCCTTAAAAAATCAATGAGATCATCTATGTGTGGGATCACAGGAGATGAGAGAGATATTTTGTGTCAGTTTTTACTGTGGAGAAAGATATGGAGGTAAGGGAACTCAGGGAAGTAAATGATGTCTTGAAAACAGTCCACGTTACAGGAAGGGAGGTGCTGGTGGTGTTAAAAATCATAAAGGTGGATAAATCTCTGGGACTTGATCAAGTGTATCCCAAGTTTGTTGTGGGAATTTAAGGAAGAAATTATGGGGGCCTCTATCAGTAATATTCATATCATTTGACAGCCCCAGATGAGGTGTTGGAGTGCTGGAGTGTGGCTATTAAAGAAAGGATGTAAGGGGAAGCCTGGGAACTATACAACAGTGAGTCTGACATCAGTGGTGGTTAAGTTGTTGGAGGGAATTCTGATGGTGAGGATTTACATGCATTTGGAGGGAAAAGGATTGATCAGGGATCATCAGCATGGTTTTGTGCTTCTGAAATCATGTCCCACAACTTGATTGTGTTTTTTGAAGACATAACCAAAAAAATAGATGAGGGCAGAGCAGTAGACATGGTGTACATGGAATTTAATAAGACCTTTGATAAGGTCCCATCCAGTAGACTAATTGGACACAAAATTGGAATGATGGTAGGAGATAGAGGATAGTGGTGGAGAGTTGTTTTTCAGTTTGGAGGCTTCCATAGGGATCAGTGCTGGGCCTACTGTTGTTTGTCATTTATACAAGTGATTTGGATGGAATTTAGGAGGCATGGTTAGTAATTTTGCGGATAACACCAAAGTTGATGGTATAATTCAGTGAAGAACGTTATCTAAGATTACAAAAGGACCTTGATCAATTGGGCCGATGAGCTGAGTAGTGGCAGATGGATTTTAATTTGGATATATGCGAGATATTGCATTTTGGTAAAAGAAACGAAGGCAGGATTTATACAATTAAAGGTAATGCCCTGAGTAATGCTGCTGAACATGACACCTAGGGGTCAGATGCATAGTTCTTTGAAAGTTGCTTCACAGGCAGACAGGGTGGTTAAGAAGGCATTTAGCACATTTGGCGCCATTGCTTAGACCATTAAATGTAGGAGTTGGGGTTGTACAGGGGATGTCACTTTTGGAGTATCGTGTATAGTTCTGGTCACCCTGCCATAGGAAGACTATTATCAAATTGGAGAGGGTTCAAAAAATATTTACCAGGATGTTATTGGGACTGGAGGCTTTGAATTATGAGGAGAGGCTGGATAGGCTGGCACTTTTTCACTGGAGCTTAGGAAGTTGAGGAGTTACCTTATAGAGGTTCGTAAAATCAAAGGGAGCATAGGTAAGGTGTATAGCAATGGTATTTCTACTAGGGTGGGGGAGTTCAAGGTTAAAGGGCATATTTTGTGCTGAGGAGAGAATGATTTAAAAGGGACCTGATGGGCACTTTTATCACACAGAGAATGGTTTGTATGTGGAATGAACTGCCAGAGGAAATGATGCAGGTACATTTTACAACATTTAAAAGACATTTGGACAGGTACAAGAATAGGAAAGGTTGAGAAGGAAATGGGCCAAATGCAGGCAAGTGGGACCTATTTAATTTGGGAAACTAGGTCAGCATGGACAGTCTGGGCTGATGGGTCTGTTTCCACGCTGTATGACTCTATAAATGATTACAAATCATAGTCCTTTATATTGTCTCTAGAAGTGTGAAGTGCGTCAGTTATCACTGTTACATTGATTATTCTTTATGTAGTCTGGTTTATCCTTTTTGCACACCTTGCACAGAAAGATTACACAGGCGTTGGCAAAACGTTTAGTCTTCTCCCAGAAATGCAATATTGTTATGATCTCAGTAGATACAAATGACTTATGAAAATAAATTCAAAGTACCTGCTAATGGCTGATTTCTCACTGCCCAAAAACCTAACAATTTTATAGAACCCGTTCTCCTTACAATATATGGTAACAAAAGTAAAGAATGTTGAACATTGTGGATGTGGTCGAAATCAAGCATGTTGCTTTTTTATGGATAATGTTGAGCTTCTTAAGTGTTGTTGGAGCTGCACTCCTCCAGGCAAATGGAGAGTGTTCTGTCACACTCCAGAATTGTACCTTGTAGATGTTTGGTAGGCGCTGGCGAGAGAGGAGGTGAGTTACTCACTATATTCAAAGACTCTGACCTGTTCTTATAGCTGGTTTAGATCAGTTTCTGGTTAAGGACAACCTCCAGGTTACTGACAGTGTGGAATTCAGCAATGATAATGCAATTGAATGTCAACTGCCAATGATTAGATTCTGTCTTGTTGTTACGGATATGGTGTGCCACAGGGCCTGCTCCCTTGCTATAAAGAACAAAGAACAAAGAAAACTTACAGCCCAGGAACAGGCCCTTCGGCCCTCCAAGCCTGTGCCGATCCAAATCCACTGTCTAAACCTATCGCCCAATTCCTAAGGATCTGTATCCCTCTGCTCCCCACCTACTCATGCATCTGTCCAGACGCACCTTAAATGAATCTACCGTGCCTGCCTCTACTACCTCTGCTGGCAACACGTTTCAGGCACCTACCACCCTCTGTGTAAAGTACTTTCCGCGTTCTACTTTTCCATGTTCTACAGCCATTGCCTGATACTTGTGGCATGTGAATTTTATTCACTATTTGTCAGCTCAAGCCCAGATGTTGCCTGTTTCTTGCTGCATGTGGATTCAGATTGTAATGGTATCTGTGGAGTATCGAATGATGCTGAGCATTGTACAATCATTAGCGAACGTTCCCACTTTTGACGTCATGATGGAATGAACATCATTGATGAAGGAACTGAATATTTTTGGCCCTTTTACACTACCATAAGGAACTCCTACACTGATTTCTGGAGTCTGGGATGATTGACCTCCAACAATGGCATGGTGGCTCAATGGTTTGCACTGCTGCCTCACAATGCCAGGGACCTGGGTTCAATTCCACCCTCAGGTGACTGTCTATGTGGAGTTTGCACATTCTCCCCATGTCTGTGTGGGTTTCCTCCCACAGTCTGAAGATGGGTAGGCTGGGTGGATTGGTCATGCTAAATTTTCAATAGTGTTCAGGGATGTTTAGGTTAGGTGGTTTAGACATGGGAAATGCAGGGATAGGGGAGTGAGTTGGGGTGGGATGCTCTTCGGAGGGGTGGTGTGGGTTTGCTGGGCCGAATGGCCTATTCCCACACTGTAGGGATTCTATGCTCTATGAACCACAACCATCTTCCTTTGTGGAAACTATGACTCCAAACAGTGGAGAGATTCCCATTGACTCCAGCTTAGCTAGTACTCTTTGATGCCGTGCTCAATAAAACGCTGCCTTGATTTCAAGGACGGTCATTGTCACCTCACCTTCCTTCTAAAGATCAGCTATTTTATCCGTATTTTAAGCTGTAACATGGCCAGGGGCACAAATGCAGAGCCTTCGTGAGCAAGTTAGTCTTTTACATGTGCTGCTTGATAGAAGTGTCACCCACACCTGATTGTCGTGAGTAGACTGATATGCCAATAATTGTCAAGGTAGGATTTGTTCTACTTTATGGACACAGGATATACCTAGGAAATTTTCATCATGTAGATACCGGCAATTTTTTTATTATTCACTCATGGGACATGAGCGTCAATGGCTGGGCCAGTATTTATTGCCCTGTGGGGTACTGGAGCAAGTTGGTGAGGAAATTGTTAGTTTCGGGTCCACAAGACTTCAGTACTATTGCCAGAATGTTGCCTGGGCCCATTTCTTTGCAGTATCCATTCTTCAGCTGTTTCTTTCTACAATCTGGAGTGACTCAGATTTGTTGAAGACTGCATTTGCAATGTGGAGAATATCAAGACGATGCCAAGACGGACCATCTACTGGTACTTCTGGCTGACGATCGATAGGCCTTGTCTTTTGCACTGATGTGCTGGACACCCCATCATCAAGGATGGGAATACTTGTAAAGCCTCCATTTTATAGTACTTTTGTTTTTAATTGTCCACAGCCATTCATGATTGGATTTGGCATGACCGCAGAGCTTAGATGTGAATTGTTGGTTCTGGGATCACTTAGCCCTGTCTATTGCATACTACTTCTGCTGTTTACCAAGCAAGTAGTCCTGTATTTTGATCATGGGGTTAACACCTCAGTTTTAGATACACTTTGTGCTGTTCCTGGACATGACCGTCTACACAGTTCATTGAAGTTGGGTTGAACTCCTGGTTTGATGATAATGGTAAGATCTGAGACATGCTGGTTCATGAAGTTGCACATTTGTATTGGGAAACAGTCTTGCTGATGTTGACAGTCCAGAGATCCTCATAGATGCCCAGTTTTGAGTTGCTAGGCTTGTTTGAAATCTTTCCTATTGAGAGTGGTGGTCCTCATCTCCATCAGTCTATTTGTGGCACATGCAGCTGACCATGACAGTATTGATAGAACTGACCAATGCACTCTCTTGGAGATGAACGTTGTAGTCCCCTGTCCAGAGTACATTCTGTGCTCTTATCACCCTCAAGAGAGGATGATGTATGGTAATCATCAGGAGGTTTTCTTCTCCATGTTTGGCATGATGCCATGTGTTTACAAGGGGTCCAGCATCAACACTGAGGACTCTCAATGCAGCCCCTTCATGACTCAATGCCACTATGCCACCATCCTTGGTTGTTCAGCCTTGCCAGTGGACAGGACATGGCCAGGGATGCCAATGCTGGTATCAAAGACACATCTATAATTTATACTTCCATGAATATAAACATATCAGGCTGCTGCTTGACTAGTTTGTGGGACAGTCACTCAGAATTTGGCACAAACCCCAGATATTGGTAAGGAGGACTCTATAGGGTCAGTAGGCTGTTGCTGATTCCAGTATCTATGTTGAAGCCGCATAATCCATCTAGTTTCAGTCCTTTTCCTAGATGTTGCAGTGGTTAATAATAACTAAGCAGTTTGATAGGCCACATAGTTGAAAGTCAACCGCGTTGCTGTGGATCTGGAGTAACATGTATGGCCAGGCGAAAGATGAGAGATTTCCAGGACATTAGTGAACTAATGGATTTTTAGAACAATCCACAATGGTTTCACGGTCATCCTTAGATCATTTCTTTTTCTAAATGCCAAATTTTATTGTATTGAATTTTTACCATCTACCATGGCGGGATTCAATTACATATCCATGGAATATTTGCCCTGGGGTTCGAGATTACAAGTCCAATTGCGTTACCACTATGTCATTGCCTTCTTTGTTAAGAATACAACAGTACAGAATGCTTTAGGGAAGACGGTTGTGGATCAAAAATGTGGTCTGGCAGCCTCATGAGAAGTAGTAAATGTATGCCTGGTGGTTTCTATCCAAAAAGGGCCTTAGATTAACAACGCTCTCAACCTGCACTCCCACACCCCTGCCCATGAAAAAATGTTGAAGTTGTGCTGCATTGAGAATTTCAGATCTGAGATTGATCATTGTTTGTTAGATACAGGTGTGGAGGATTATGAAGACATGCAAATGGTAATGGATTTCACTGGCAGGGCCTGTATTTGTTACCTATCCTTAGTAGTCTGAAAGGTGATAGTCAAACATTTTTTCTTCCATAGCGGGATGTTACAATTCGTATAGGAAAACAGAACATGCAAATATTAATGGTGCCGTGATGGTGTAACTCTGACATCAGCAGAACAGAAGAACTGAGAGAGAGAGAGAGAGAGAGAGAGAGATAAGGGGCAGAAATGACACACAACACTAGAAATCTAGGTTCAGAAAAGATTTACAAGGATGTTGCCAGGGTTGGAGGATTTGGGCTATAGGGAGGGGCCAAATAGGCTGGGGTGAGTTTCCATGGATCATCGTAGGTTGAGGGATGACCTTACAGAGGGTTATAAAATCATGATGGCCATGGATAGCATGAATAATCAAGGTCTTTTCCCCAGGGTAGGGGAGTCTAAAACCAGAAGACATAGGTTTAAAGTGACAAGGGCAAGATTTAAAAGGGACCTTAGGGGCAACTTTTTCACGCAAGAATTGGTGCGTGTGTGGAATGAACTGCCAGAGAAATTGGTGGAGGTTGGTACAATTACAACATTTAAAAGGCATCTGGATGGGTATATGAATAGGAAGGGTTCAGTGGCATATGGGCCAAATGCTGCCAAATAGGATTAGATTAATTTAGGATAGCTGGTCAGCATGGACAAGTTGGACCAAAGGGTCTGTTTCTGTGCTGCACATCTCTATGACTTTATGATTCTATATGTGTGTATGATGTAAATAAGGAGTGCTACAGTATTAAAAGGAAATTAGAGAAACCTACTTTATGATAATGCCAGAGTGCGAGCCTAGTGACAAAGGAGCTGCCTCAAAAGTATATGTGTGACACCCAACATTCAGAGAAATGAGATGATCAGTGTGCCAATGAAACAAGACAAGTGTCCAGCAGGGGGAATTTAGTTCTATCAGTGTGGAAGAATAGGACACCTTAAAATCTACTGCAGATCAGCACCTTCTGTATCACTTCTATATCAGAAACAGACAAGTCTCAAGAGGGGAAGCATTTATGAGTATTTTCTATGAATACAGAAGAAGTGGTTCACCTTCATTTCAATTGTGCTTTCAAGTTACAAGGTGATAATTCAGTCAGACCTTCAGTAGCAGACGTTTGTACATGTAGACATAAGGCATAGACCTTTATTTATGCACATAAACATCACATAAGATGTCTCACAATTTATAAGAGAGGGGAACCCTGATTAATTTTCCTTTGTTAAACAAATTCTTGCACACTTTTCCTAGCTAATAGGAAAATTGTTGATACCCCCAACGACAGTCCTTAAAAGTCATCTTTCCCAATTAGAATTAGGGTTTGATATAGGCACAGCAAGTAATAAACTGTAATACTCTGAAAAATCATTTGCACATGCTGTGGTTGCCTTGTTTCCATTGATTTTCTCTTCCTGATAAATCTCAAATGATAAAATGTCACCTTAGATTACAGTAATGAAAACCAGACATGGCAATAGTCTCCCAAGGGGGTCCTGCACCATCAGTGGTACCAGTCTCAAGAGCAGCTGGCTCAAGATTATTGCCTTTGGTTTTTATCTGTGTTTGCTTTCAATTACAACACGACTACTGCTTGAGCAAATTGGGAACTAAAGAATCGTGAGATCCAGGAATCTTATATACTCAAGATATGACATTCTTTGAGAAATATTCTGTTTTATTTTGTTTTGCATTAATTTGCTGTAAACACATTCAGTAGTAATACCGTAAGTGGTCACATGTGAAAGATTCATTCAGAAGACTTTGGTCTAGGATGCAGAGTCTATCATAAAACATAAACAGAAGTAATTTCTGCCTAAATCAGCAACTATTATCAGGCATGCAAACGTCAAGTAGCAATGATAATTTGTACGATAATTTGTAATTCTCTATTCCTTTCCTTCTTTCTGCAAAGGATAAAAGAATTTTCAGATAAAAATACATGTTGTTTATTTCTGTGTGTCATATTTACTCTTTTTTTTCAGTTATCACACTTTCCATTTCAGAATTATTCCTCCTGCTGTGTGCTTTTGGGAACCTTTCCCAGTAGTGTTTGGTGTCAGGAATAAAGTATGCGCTGAGCATGATTTTTTTTACTGATTATACGTAAATATAAAATTGTGCATGAAAGTGTACTGCTTTCTTAGCATATGCTTTTGCTGGACAGGCCACAGGTACACCCATGTGAAAATCATTTATTATTTCTCTTCCTTTACTCATTCCTTTTCTTCCATTCTTTGTTACTTCAATTTTTTGCTTTGCTTTCTTGTGCCTTCCTTTGTTCTCTCATTTATCTTTTGCAAATTTGTTTGATCTTTCTCTCATCCTCCTTTGCTTCTGTGTGACTTATTTCTTGCTTGACAGAGCTCGTACGTCACAGAGACTATCTCCAGTGTTTATCCTATCAATAGTGAACCTTGGCTCATCCTGTAGACACTGCTATTGTCATGTCACAGCAAAAAATAATTGCTGATTCAATCCTATTCTGTATCAGTGCACATTTTCAAATACATTACATTGAGAACTGGTAGAATGTTTTCGAAATGTTAAAAAGCAGCCACCAAAAAAACAGAATTCAACATTTACGCCATGGGGAGGCGATGCTGTAGTGGGTATTATCGCTGGACTGTTAATCCAGAGACCGAAATAATGTTCTGGCAACCCAGGTTTGAATCCCACAATGGCAGACGATGGAATACGAATTCAATAAATATCTGGAATTAAGAATCTAATGATGACTGTGAATCTATTGTTGATTGTCGGGAAAAACCCATCTGGTTCACTAACGCCCTTTAGGGAAGGAAACTGCCATCCTTACCTGGTCCAGCCTTCATGTGACTCCAGGCCCAAAACAATGTGATGGACTATTAATTGACCTCTGGGCAATTAGGGATGGGTAATAAATGCTGCCTGGTCAGTGACACCCTCATCTGGTGAATGGATAAAGGAGAACAAAAGAGTGAGATAGTCATAAATGCTTCCACAGAGAATTCTGGAGTAACTTAGTAAGTGGCTAGAATGTGGAACTTGCCCCCACAAGGGAATAGTTGAGGCAGTGGTTTGCATGCACTTAAGAGAAAATAAGATAAGAGGAGGAAGAAAGGAATAGAAGAAAATGTTAACAGGTTTAGATGGTGAATTGGGTTGGGAAGAGGAATGAATGAAGCATTAATACCAACATGGATGGACCTGTTGGGCCAAATGGCCTATTTCTGTGCTGTAAATACTCTTGCCATGCAATACTGAAGGCATCTACATGTTCCATTAGTGTCACACAGTTCAGATGGAGCTCAGCACATATCCGACCAGTTTCAATGTGAAATGTATATCATGCCAATAAGGATCTGTTGCTTGTCACAGGTAAATGATTTTTAAATGGAGCCAGCCCCATGTGTGTGTTTATAAGATTGTGATCACTTTTTAAGTCTGACGCTGTCCTGTGAATGCCAGAAGGCAGTGGAAGTATACTCCCAGGTAGAATGCCATTGCATATGGCATTGCACAAAAACCTCATGGAAACCTCAAGGTGGCTCCAATTTCCTGAAGCTAATTCATTTCCTTTTTCATACTAATATAATGTTATATTTCCTGTTTTCCTGTCATTCCAAAACTAAAACATATTCAGAAATACACAAAGTCACAACACATCTGTTATATGGAGTTCTGAGGCAGGGTCTCTGGACTCAAAACATTAACTCTGATTTCTCTCCACATATGCTGCCAGATCTGCTGAACTTTTCCAGCAATTTTTGTATTTGCATCTGTAATGTACGATTGTATTAAAGAGAAACAAAGTATTCCTCTGTCTTTGTTTCCTGTTTGCGGGTTTCTCAGGATAAGAAGGATAAAAAGAGGCATGCGATTTTCCCCAAGGGACAACAATGAGGACATCTTTAAAAAAAAGACCCTTGCTATTCACAACTTACTATTTTAAGCATTTTGTTTTAAATATTGATTTGTCTAATGTCACAGTGTGCTATTTCTCTTTAGGGAAGAAAATTGCCATTCCAACCAGGTTTGCCCTACATGTGACTCAAGATACCAGCAATGTGGTTTTCCCTACGCTGCCCTTTTCACAGGACCTATCAAGCCACTCAGTTCTAGCAATTATTAGAAAAGAAAAGGAATGAAACCACACAGATCACTTGGAATCAACTAAGCCACCAGAAATAACAATGACAAACACATCTTGTTGACCCTACAACGTTCTTATAGGTGCTAGTGCCAAAATTAAAATCACTGTTTCACAGACTAAGCAAGCTTCAGCCTAACATTGTCATACTCACAGAATCACACTTTAAAGACAACATCCCAGACACCACCACCATCATCCATAGGCATGGCCTGTCCAACCAGCAGAACAGAAACTGTAGAGGTGGCAATGCAGTGGTACACAGTTGGGAGGGAGGAGTCATCAACATTGATTCTGGACCTCATGACGTTTCATGTAACAAGAGTGAACTCAGTAAAGTAAACTTCCTGCTGATTACCATGTACCATACAACACTTTACCCCCATCCCTCTCCTTCAGATGATGAATCATCACTCCTGTGTTTTGAACATCACTTGGAGAAAGCACTGAGGCAAGTGTGCGGAATGTGCTCTGGGTTGGGCATTTCAATGCACACCATCAGGAACTCATTAAAAGCACTACCAGTTGAGCTGGTCGGATCTTAAAGGACATTGCTGCCAGACTGGGTCTTTGGCAGGTGGTGATGGGAGCCACAAGAGGGAAAACATGCTTGACCTAATCCTCACCGCTGCATGCCTCAAATGCATTTGTCCATGATGGTATTGGTAAGAGTGACCTTGAAGAGGTGAAGACCCATCTTCACATTAAGAATAATTTCCATCATGCTTTGTGACATTATCATCATGCTAAATGGGACAGATTTGAAATAGGTGCTGTGAGCCATCAACAGCAGAAGTGTACTCCAGCATAATCTGAAACCTCATGGCCCAATATATCCCCCACTCAACCATTGCCATCAAGCCAGTGAAGCAACCCTGTAAGGTGGGGCAAAAATCCCCATCAGCGTATGGATATACTCTGCACTTAAACCCTCCTGAAGACATAAATTTGTGGAAATTAGATTGGATTAAAATTCACTGAACTTTTGAAATTGGGAAACCATGGGCTTTACCTGAATCAGGAAAAGCCTGGCTGGGACAGACTGGTTAATATGCAAGCCCAGGAGCAGATGTCTGGAACAGGGGGTAGCTTGCAGAACTAAAGGAAGACCCCCATTCATACCCCACTTTAAAACAAGAGAAGCCAGTCTGCAGGAAAACAAACAACTTCAGAATTTCTGGAGCCTACAGAGGTACAAAGACTTTCAATTAACAACCAGTGCTCAGGCAAAGGAATACCGAACATTCCACACCATTGTGCTCCATGTAAACCTGTTTCACCTTTGGATGTAAGAGCATTCACTCTACTATGTGAATACCCGTCCAAGGGAAATACTGGACATTCCAAACCATCGAAACCATTCACCTTAATCGAAAAGCTATTCACACCTCCTCCAGTGATCAGGAAGCTCATCCAGTCCCGAAAGGAAAAACAGTAGGTCGGCAGCTGAAACCAGGTTTGGCAGGAGGTAAGGGGGCTGCAGTTGAGAACAGCTGGAGACCCCGAGCCCAGCACTGTGCACTGCAATGCGCAATGATTTTAAATAGGTGTGGGTGCTCCGAGGATATCTGCGCGTGCCTGGTGTGAGCGTTTCATGAGAGGGGCTTGAGGGTCCGAACAAGAAACAACCCTGCACACAAAGGAGTACTTGAGCCAAAGCTGCGACGAAGAGAAAGGAGATCGGTCATCTTACCCACCAACAGGAAAGTTCCTACAGACACCTCCAAGTCAACGACTCCACGAAACCTCCACACCAAGAGTAACCCTCGCAACCACCGAACACCATCAGCCAACCACAACCTCTAATCAATGCCTGCAGGTGACCGAGAACATTCAGAGGCAAAAGACACCGACCAGGGCAACACCAGCAACATCCACCACCATTTAAGACAACAACCTGCTCACAAGGCCCACCAAGAAAGAAAAGGTTCTGATGAAGGGTCTAGGCCCGAAACGTCAAGTTTTCCTGCTCCTATGATGCTGCTTCACTTGCTGTGTTCATCCAGCCCCATGCTTGTTATCAAGGTACTCACCTGTCAGGCACAATGCACCTAACCACATCAGCGAGCACCACTAGACTGACTGTTAGCAGCACTTGCGGCCCTCCATGGAGCCCCAGCTACGGGGAGAAACTATGGACAAGAGCCAATCGAAATTGCATTTTCACTCCAGTGGTGAGCCTAAGGATATTGAGACCCTCTAGCCCAGCTTGGCTAGTCTTAGGGGAAGGTGGGGTCTGGGGGCTAACAATGTAAGGCTTTCCTGAGAAAGGGAGGTGGGGTAGGACTTTGGGTTAACAAGTAATCCAAGTAATACCACTCACTGTTACTATTAAACCCACTGTACCAAGTCTTGACTCTAAGGCTTAACTGTGGGTCACGCTAATTGGGACACAGGTCTCACTCATTAGTAGCCGGGTTTGATATTCACTTTCTTGTTATCCTGTAAATATATGTTCAATTTGCTTGTTTTTCAATAAAATCAGAGTTTTCTTCACCTCTGAAGCAGCTGCCTCCTGTGTTTTCCACCACACTCCATTCCACTACATAAGCCCAGTGTCAGAACCAGCGAGCTGGTGAACCATAAACCAGGCAGCACTCCCTGAAGGGAGTTTTCTGAAGAAGGGTCTAGGCCCGAAACATCAGCTTTCCTGCTATTCTGATGCTGCTTGGCCTGCTGTGTTCATCTAGCTCTACACCTTGTTATCTCAGCACTCCCTACAACCCTGGTTCAAAGAACAGTCCAAGAGGACACGTCGTGAGCAGTCCATCAAATCTATATCCGCTGTCTAAACAGTATCCCACCCAGACCTAGCCCCCAACCTTCACATTTAACATGGCTAGTCATTGTAGCCTGCACATCCCTGGACACTATTGAGAAGTCTAGCATGACCAATCTACCAAACCCGCACATCTTTGGACTGTGGGAGGAAACCAGAGCACTTGGCAATAAACCACCTCAGATACAATAATAATGTGCAAACTCCATGTAGATAGTCACCCAAGGCTGGGATTGAACCCAAATCCCTGGGCTCTGTGAGGCAGCAATGCTAACCACTGAGCCACCATGCCACCCATTGGGCCATCACTGCCTGCAAGTTCCAAAGTTTGCATTAATACTTTGGATGCAAACCCAACTGGGTTTTCCTTATTTGCAGAAGGGTTGCTCCAGGCCTTGTCTCCTTGGCGTCCTTATTGCAAAGTAACTTCTTCAATGTCATTGTAACACCTTAACATTTAGCTGTCACTAGTTGCCTGATTCTGGTGAAGGCTGGTCTTTTGGTCTGTGTCTCGATAGCACCACAAGTCCTTGTGTAGAGGTTCTCATTGAAACATGTAAGATTCTGAAAGGGCTCAATACTGTTGACACTGGGAGAGGTAGTTTCCCTGATAGACAAAACCAGAATTTCAAAAATAGAACTGTCTCCCAATGAGGAGTAGGTCATTTATCACTGAGATGAAAAGAAATTTCTTCATTCATGGAGTTGTGAATCTTTGGAATTCTCCACCTCACAGGACTGTGGGTATTTCATTGCTGAATATACTTAAAGCTGAGATAAGCAAATCTTTAGCCATTCAAGTTGGGAATCAATGGATTTGGGGAGCCATTGGGAAAACAGAGTTTAGGTAGAAGGTCAGCCCCATTCATCTTGGATTGTAGAACAGGCGCCAGGCACCATATTGTTGACTCCTGCTCCTATTTCTTATGTTCTAAAGTCAACTATGACATGAATGCCAGATAGGCCCTGAGAAAGAAAGGCTGATTCTCAGCTCCATCTCAGGTATTGTCCTACTCATGCATTTTGAGAAAAAGGATTCAGGGCTGTCCTAAATTGTATTTTGTCTGCTATTTTCCTTCTCTGCATAATACTCACATCTGTGTAGCATTAAGACAATCAAAAACACATGAGGTGCACATAATCCAACAAGGGCTTGAGCAAGATTATTTAAAAAATTAAAAATTATGAAAGTAAAACTTCGAGCTTGGGGAGTTGGGTGCGAGTGTCATGCTTTCAGTAAGTTCTTTGTTCCAATGAAGGAGTTAATCAGCCACCACTTCCATTACTTCACCTTCTGATGATTTTGCCTGCATGATTTGTGCAAGCCTTCTGCGTCACAAGCTATTCTTAGCACCTGACACCTCCGCCCAGAACATAAGTCACGATTGAACCTCATACATCAACTCACTCTCTTTTTACCATATTAAATTTATGGCAGCCAAATCTTCTAGCCTGTGTATATGAGGAAAGAGAATACAAATGGCCTGTCGGCAAACAATGATGACATGACTTGTCAAATATAGAAACCCCAACGTCTGCTTGGCAGAAAACCACCAGTGATCTGGAGGCATTGCGTCAGCACAGGCAATTTACACTTCCTCCAAACTGTTTTAAAAAAAGCTTGTTAAATGTCACCATAAGTTGAGGTGCCTTAATCAAATATTTTTAATGGAACACAATATAAATTTAGAAAACAGGTAATTACGAGTAGTCTCTTCTCTCTAGTTTATCTGGGCAAAACTTTTTGACTGCAGTAAATAGTTTAGGGAAAAGATCCTTTATAATGCTGCTTGCCAGCTTCGCTCTGGCCAAATCTGGTTTTGAAAGCAAAATCATGTCTCAACCTACCATTTCAACAAATGTACATGAATCCAGAAGAAGCTTCTGGAAGTGATTTTCTGCATTATTCTTTCCAATAAGTCTGAAATAAAATAAAAATACAGTACTTCCTTGAACAAAACCAGGCGGGACCATTTTTTTCAGACAACACATTTGCACTGGTTGTAACTGGAGACTTAGTTTATTGGAGACATTTTGTTTTTCTTTAAAATTGCTGTATATGACTAATTTTTCTCAACCACGAGTATGTGCTGACAAATAGGCTGAATTTATTCACAGCGAATGTCTATATTTACAAATAATGATTTAACCCTTTCCTGTGAGGGCAGTAGTGATGTCTGATAACTAGTAAATACAAAAATCAGTTCAAATTGCTGCGGATTTGTTTGAAACATCTTTCTAATGAAGAGCTGACACACTGCAGGGAAAATAACTCTAAATTTCAAATGAATATATAAAGTTCAACTAGTTTTACATATGTCACTGGTTTTATTTCACAGAAATATAAGATTGTCCTTACTTGAAAATCTAATTCTGGATAGAATGCTTTTGCTATATGGTAAGAACTGTTTTATAGTCCTGGAGATCATTTTCTTCATTGTTTTCTTCGAAGTAAAGAGCCTTATTAAGCCTCAATTGGTTCTGAGAATGAAATATCTCTGGCCCAATCTAGGAACATTATCAGGATCCCTAAAAATGAACAACAAGCAAATATACAGGCAGAAAGTTCTGTGAGTCCCTTTGGATATTATCTCCAGAATTTATAGTCTTTGACGCCATTGTCTTTATATAGAATCTTTAACATTATAGAACACCACCAAACCCTACTTCACAAATATGTCATAAAGCCACATTTGACACCAGAGCACATATGGAGATTCATAATAGCTTGGTCAAAGAAGTAGGTTCTAAGGGATACCTTAAAAGAAGAAAAGGGTAGAGAAATGCAGAGTTTCAAAGAGATACTTTCATAGCTTCGACCCAAGCCAGCTGAAAGCACCTGCGCTAATTGTGCTGCAACAGAATTCAGTGATATGCTGAAAGCCAAAAATGAAAGGGCGCACAATGTCATGAACAAATGAGAAGGGGTAAATCTACTCCTCTCTTTTCAACCTCCTTGGTTGGTTTAAACAACGCTTATTATCCCTTTTTGTATAAAGCTATACCTCTTTCTCACAGAAAGGTAGTTATCTAGTGCCTACTATATCAGCAAGTAGCCAAGTACAACATTTCCTTGAGTGAAAAAAAGAGAATTTTATTTTCTGCCGACACCAAGAAAAGTTATAAAGACGTGACATCAACCATACTAACACACAGGTACAAAGTTAAAAAGGGATAGGGTGATGAAAGAAATGTATGGTTTAAAGTCTGTAGTGTGTTCTAAGGGCATAAAAGCTTTAACTTGAGGTCACAGTTGCTTAATTAATATCTTTTATCCTCAGCAGTGGAGAATATTTCAGGTCTCCTTTGAGCGTTCAATGTTCTGATGTTGCTGTTTAATCAGTTCTATCAGCACACATTTTGTCTTCTTGAGAGACTAAGAGAGCAATTTCTCCAGCCTCTTCCAGTCACAAAATTATCTCTTTGCTCTGCCAAAAGCAAATCCTTGAAATACAAACTGATTTATTGACGTTTAGTGTCTGAGTTCATTGTTTCTAAGCTTGATAAGTGCAAGTGACATCTTTCATCTCCAAGATATGAAAGTTATCATACAGATGCAAATCAAATCAGGAAATGAAGGCCTTTTCATGTGTGACTGGATGAATTAGTTTCAAAGTCATAGTTCATAGAATCCCTACAGTGCAGGAAGAGGCAATTTAGCCCAGTGAGTCTACAACAACCCTCCAAAGGGCATGCCACCCAGTCACAGCCCCTACCCTACAACCCCATATTTACCATGGCTAATCCACCCAGTCTGTACATTACAGATCAATTTATCACAGCCACTCCTCCCAACTTACACATCTCTAGGCTGTGGGAGGAAGGCAGCCAGAGCACCTAATGGAAACCCAAACAGACACAGGGAGAATGTGCAAACTCTGCTCAGACAGTCACCGGAGGCTGGAATCAAACCCAGGTCCCTGGCACTGTGAGGCAGCAGTACTAACCACTGAGCCATCGTGTCACCCACAAACTTTCTGGTAAAATCAGTTGGGTAGTCAGCTAATTTCTGTGGCCATTTTAATTTAATGTTGTTCCTTTCTAAAACTATTTCAGCCTATAGAAGTCCCAGGCAATAAAATCAGATGATGAAACTGAAAAATCAATAGTCCATATTTGGATAGTTTCGTGGCAGATGATTGCAGACGATTGTAGACTAGACAAGGATATCCAGATAGAAAGGGGGTCAGGCCATGTGGTGTTGAAAACATGGATGACAGATTTAAAATCACAACATCACCAGACCAGGAGTCCATCCAGATAAGTAATCACAGTGGGTCATGAGTGAACAGGACTTTGTGCAATGAGCAACAAAATTTTCAATGAGCTCAAGTTTTTGGGCAGTGGAGAGTGGGAGACTGACTATTGATGTATTGGAATAGGCAAGTATAAAGGTAACAAAATTTGCATAACAGTTTCAATAGCAGATAAGCTGAGGTGGTGGCATGGCTGGCTAACATTGTGGAGATGGAATAAGCAATCTTGATAATAGAGTTGAGGTAGGGTCAGAAACTCAGCTGAAAGTCAAAAAAGGTAAAAGTTCTGAAGAAATCATATCTGACTTGAAACATTAACCCTGTTTCTCTCTCCACAGATGCTGCCAGATCTGCTGAGCTTCTCCAGCATTTTCTGTCTTTTTTTCCATTTCAGGTTTCCAGCATTCGTGGTATTTAACTTTTAATTGCAAGGGGAGATGTCCGATTTAGCCTCAGAGAGATGCCAAGCAAAGGAATAGAATTGATAGCTAAGGATTGAAGTTTGTGGCAGGAATCAAGGACAATAATGACTTAACCAGCCGTAGTTTGATCAGACATAACACTGATAACAGCAACATAAGAAAATGGAACTGCTCACTGTCGTTGGAAATGTTCATTTCTGGTTCTTTTATATGTTCCTTTTCAAACTTCACAACTATGTAAGGATCGCTGTGTGCAGCCTGTTTGATTAATTGATAATAATTTATGTTCCCTTTCCCCTGAACAGATTAAATATTGATGAGAATACCTGAGTGTGAGTAAATGCTTCTCATTTCAGAAACCAAAGGAACATTTTTTGAATGTAATGAGCGCTGACTGTGCTTTTCACATACAAAAACCTATTTCAGAGAGTAGGACAAGGTTGGCCATAGCCACAGTTTATTTATGTTACTACTGCCAAAAATGTTAATAAATTACACAAACTGGCTTTTAAATCTTGGAACCTGCTTAAGATGAGAGTGCAGGCAAGGACTAAATGAAGATCAACATCATTTTCATCAGGGGGTGAAATGTCTACAAGTCTTTCAAGGTTTTTCACATAGCAACTACTTTTCTACAATCTTCATTGACAGATGACCAATGCTTTACACATGCAGTAAACTAAATTCTGACGATCCCACAAGGCAAGACAGCTTTACCTCATTGGTTCAAACTGTGACAACTACAATGACACTGGGAATGTTCCTCCTTTCTTGAGCGACCATTCCTTAGTGGCAGACCAATGAAGATTGCTTCCTAGGATGGGAGGGTTTATATCTAAGGAGAGATTGGTCAGAACGGGGTCTATGTTCTTTGAGATGTACAACAGCCTAAGTTGATCTGATTGAAACTCTTTGAGAAATTTACAGGGTAGATGCTGAAAGACTTTTCATCTGACTGGAAATCCTAGAACTAGGGACCATTGTCTCAAGGTGAGGGAGCAGCCATTTAGCACTGAGATGTTGAGAATTTTCTTCAGTCAGAGGTACGCAAGTCTTTGAAATTCTGTACACCTGAGAGCTATGGATGTTTAGTCTTTGAATATGTTGAAGACTGGCGACCATAAATTATTGGAGATCAAGGGACATGGGATATGACTGGAAAGTGATATACTTGAATATTAATGATCTAATTGAACGGACAACCTGGCTCAAGGTGCCACAGAATCTAATCAGACTCCTGTTCTCCATGTTTTTACTTCAGCAACAGTGTTCACTATTCTGAATTAGATAGTAATGCCCTTACATTTTAGTAGTTGAGGTTGACTGAATGGTTGGCCTACAATACAGAATGATGCTGACAGCATGGGTTCAATTGTTATACTGGTTGAAATTATCATGACTGACTCACCTTCTCAACCTTGCCCCTTGCTGAGGCCTGGCAATCGTCAGGTCAAATCACCATCAGTCATCTCTCTCGAATGAGAGAACAGCTTATTGTCTGCAAGGACTATAGTGGCTTTGCCTTTTAGGAATAGTTTTGCATTTGTGAACTGTTGTAAAAAGATGATAGTCAAAATCCAACTCATAATTCCCTGAACAAAAATCCGAAAGAACTGCGGATGATGAAAATCAGAAATTGCATGTTTTTGTTTTTGGTCATAATTCCCTGTGCCTTTTGAGTTATTAAATCTCCACCAGTGATTTGTAATAGGTTTGGATGCTAGGAGGCCACACTGTCAAAAACAAGAAACAGCAATGCAAGGGAATCTCTGACGTTCTTGCAGTGATACACTGAGATTGGGGGATTCAGAGAAAAGGGTGATTAAAGTTGTCCTAACATCTCATGTCTTACTTGTGTCCTAACTTTTCATCATGACACAACAATGAAGGACAATTCAGCAACAAAATATTGTGCCATATTCCACTGGTTCACTGTGCTGTGCATGTTCATGCAGCACCTCACTGTTGGTAATATTATTTCCTGAGAGAAGTGCTATTTACTATCTGATGGGTGTCTCCATAAAACAATAATTATTATAGATAGACACTACTGCAGCAGCTAACTTCATGCCAAATAGCAGTGGCATTCAGAATAAATGTTGTTTATATGTCAGAATTGAGCTTCCTTCCTACTATTGAATGCAACTGAGTGACATCTAATCTGTGAATGCATTCATCTCTCTGCAAATTTGACACGATACATATTTCACATAAAACAGACATTCTCTACATGAGTGTCATATGTAATCAATTCTATTTCAAAGAGCGTTAAGACAGTAAATCTTTTGGGTGTGCTGACCAATTTGTATTTTGGCGGTCTTTGTCCCATGCCACACTTGTGCTTGTCCATTTCAAAATCAAATGATGCATGTAGCAAAGATGACAAATTGAACACCTTGACTGGAATTAGACAACCAAATGATTGTTGTGACCTCTGTTCCTTTGATTAGGGCTTAGACCTCAGACTGTGCAGTCGTCATCTGTGTGCTCTTCTATGAAATTCACATTCTTGGGGTATTCTCAGAAATATATTCAATTACAGTTTTGAAAAAAAGCAACTGAACAATCAAAGCCGTTACAAAAACGGAAGTTGCTGGAAAAGTTCAGTAGGGCTGGTGGCATCTGTAAAGAAAAATCACAGTTAACGTTTTGGGTCCAGTGACCCTTCCTCAGTCGAAGCCATTTGCCTGAAAAGTTTTGCCGAATTTCAAAAGAGGATGATTGAGTATACCTTCCAAATCTAACAATATTAGTGTGACACCAGAGACACATTCACAAGTGCTTTTGTAAACTGAATAATGTTTGAATGGAATATTAAAAAATACAGAAACCTGGCATAATTAGAAATTAGTAGAAAATGTTGTAAGTGTAAATTAACAATAAATGTTGGAATACTCAGCAGGTCAGGAGAGAAACAGAATCAACCTTTCAAGTTGGTTTTTGTCAAAATATTCACATATACTGTAATACACTGATCAATTTTTTTTTAATGTCTCAGAATAATACAAAAATGAGATTAATTTCTAAATGTGCAACAGGATTATCTGCTGGTGTTTTAAATGAGAAAATGTCTGTACTCTTTGTTGCAACCCTATTTCTAGTCTTTGTGAGGCAGAATCTTACAGGAGCCTAAGCAACACGGGCGATAATGTGGCAAAATCACACAAAAAGTCCAGTGATGACTACCTCAACTTGGGAACAACTGGCCGTATCTTTTAGCTAAGTTCCAACATCAAGGCAAGATTCTCACTCAGCAGCAACAAGTTGCTGATGAAGGGGATTATTGCTTGTTAACAACCTAATTAACTGCCTATTTCACCTCATTAAAATGTAAGCAAACTACACACTGAGAATTTTCAGCATTGAAGTCAGAGTGGGTACCAGGTGACTTCAGCTTGCTGCTTGCTCCAGAATAACCTCCTTTTAAAATTTGAACACAAGGAGCTTTTAAAAATAGCTTCTAGAAGTTATTTGACTTCTCTTGTGGCTTCAATTGTGATTGTGACCAAACTCTATATATTTCAAAAAGGATCACAAGAAACATCCGAAATTTAATAAGTACCTCCATGAGTTAACAGAAACTCATTGACAAGGTAAGAGATGTGAGTAACACTTCCTATGTCACCAAGCTCAAAAGAATGAAAGCTATCAAGTTAATGCCTGACTGTTAAAAAGTTAATTTTTGCAGCAAAATAATACAACGGATGTGATTATGTTCCAAACTTGGGCCAACCTCATACCTAATATGGAAGCAAGATTCAATCATTAGGATAGCAATTATCCTGAGTTTTGAGCTGAACAAAAGAATGGCTGGGTACAGCTATTTTTGCAGAAATTGAAGACCACATTTTACCTCATTAATATGCAGCTTTCCAACCTACAATCTGTTGTGAGCAAACTAGGCAGCTTGTATTTTCAGCATGGAAGTCAGAGTGAATGCCTGCTGATTTTCAGCTCCCCGATTGAACCAGAAGACCTCCACAATGGAGATTGGTCATTACATCTCAGGGCATGCTCAATGGCACACACACCCCCCACATTCACAGTCATTGGCATCACATGGGTCAACTGTTCTGCACCCTTGCAGCACATCTTCAATCCACTTACAGGCTTCTTCACTGCAATGCTGCACCTCAGACTACAATGGTAACTATCAATGTTATGCTGCAGCAAGGGCACTGTGTTCTCAGGGATGCAGAGCCATCTTACATAAGGGACCAGGATGCATCTCTGCATTGTTTGCTTGCTCTCTTAATGCTTAGTCACTATGAACCATCATCATCCCTGCCTTGCATTGACTTTTTGGCACATTGCTCCTCAACCAGAGATATCAGGCTCACAATATTGATATATTGCCTTGCCGTTTAGCATCGACACAAAGCTTGTTAAAGTTGTCAGCAGTCTTCAGTTGAGTCAAGGGAGATAGGCTTCAGTCAGTGGGTTCCAGGAGTTTGGACACAATTGGTCAGCCAAAGTCGAGATCTACTCCACATAAGGGGCAAGGAGCTGAATGTCAGGAAGCCCACTGCCTGTCTTGACTCTTTTTGCCCTTTTGAGGGTTGTTTTCCTCCTGGAATGAGAGAAAGGCAATTAATAAGGAAGAGGAAAGTGGGTGACCCAGTACTGGTGCTGGTGGGAGATGGCCTGTGTGAGTGTGAGTAGGCAGCAGAGAGGGCATGCAGGGTTAGTGGTTTTCGAGGTTAAAATGGGTGACAGTGAGTGAGGGAAGATGTTGTAGGCAATAGTGAGAGTGGTAGAGCATAAGCCTTGGTGGGCAGTGGGTACCATAGCAGAGATGGAGTGAGTGTGAGCTATTCAAGAGAAAATGGCCGCACTTACATTGGCGGAGCAGAGAAGAACATTGACCTTCTTCTGACATTTACCATGTTTCTGATGGCTCAGACTGCACTGATCCCATTGGTAACCTCAGACCAGGCTGGTATAGTCTGGTGTCATAGTGTCCAATGCTGGTCTTAGGGGAAGAGAACATCCTGTGTCTGCACCATCCTGGTTTTCTGTAGCTTGGGTTTTTTTCATTGTGTGCTCTTAGGTTGTTTTTCCAGTAATTATTGCATGACATTTTCCAAACAATGGACAAGTGACTTCTGTGGTGAGCACAGTTAGATAATAGGTCCCCGCGAGCAAAACAGGGCACTAATTTCCCCGTGTTTGCCCTGTCCAGGGCAAATGTGAGGAATGTACAGGGCAGTTCCAGATTGTCAGTGCTTGGTCTGGGTGCAAAACAGCCTTTTAAAGATGGCTTGGGTGCCTGGGATGTCAGACCATTCCAGGTTATCTCAGCAGTGGCAATCTGGAGCTAGAATTGGATGAAAGAAGCTCCATCAACATTCCCTGTGATATTTTTTTCTGCTGTGCAGATCTCCAAGGCTCGTGTTTGGCAGCAATTTCTGCAAATACAAGCCAAAGTGTCAGTGCCAATCAGCACACGCAGAACCTCCCAGTGAGTTTCACAGCCACACAGCTGAGGTAGACATCGGGTGTCATAGGGACAGTACAAGTCATAAACAAGGCAGGTTTTGTAAGATGTTGTAAAGGATCTTGTTAAGTCTTGTGGAGAAAGTGTCCATGAAACACAACAAAACTGAAACTTAGCCAAAAAAAAGTAAGATTCAGCTTCTGATCTCCATTTACGTTGCTGTGAGTCTGCGCTTAATCTTAACCAATCAAGCCCAATCAGCAAACATCAGTTACCAAACTCTCAGAATCAAACTCAGAACAGCTGAATAACTGAACATTACCAGTTGTGTTGGCACACTAGAGGTTAAGCAAACCTTCTTGTTTGGAGATATTAGGAACTGCCGATGCTGGAGTCTGAGATAACAAGGTGTAGAGCTGGATGAACACAGCAGGCCAGGCAGCAAAAGCTTCAAAATCTCCCCACCCCTGACCTCAACCCAAGACTAGCCTACCTCATCCCTGCCTCCTCGACCTGTCCATCTTCTCTCCCTCCTACTTTCCCCTCCCACCTCATTGGCCAACTTCCATCCCAACCCGTTATGTACACTCACATGTAGTGGCTTCATCCCTGCCTCCTTGACCTCTCTGTCTTCTCTCCACCTATCTGCTCCTTTATCCACCTTCTAATATGGCTTCCAACTCTCTCTATTTATTTCAGAGCGCCCTTCCCCTCCCCCATTTCTGAAGAAGGGTCCAGACCTGAAACATCAGCTTTCCTGCTCCTCTGATGCTGCCTGGCCTGCTGTGTTCATCCAGCTCTAGACTTTCTTGTTTCATCTGTACTCCTTCCATAAAATCTCCATATTGATATGATGGTTGTTTTATTTGGAGGTAGAATCAAATCCTGGCTGCATAATATCTCCTATTTACAACCACATGTCTCTTTACAGCCCCTCAGTCTCGGTTTCACCAAGGGAAGATGTGGATAAAGCAATAACCTTTTCAGAAGCATATCCACCAATCAACCTTTCTCAGTCCATAGGGACCCAAAGTAGTCAATTGGACTGTTATCTTTGGCATGTTTCTATGTCAACAAAAGTGTCTGTCATCAACTGAATAAACTAATCTCATTGTCAGTGGCAAGTTATTGCATGAACTGATTGACTACTCTTAGTCTGACAGCATCTTGTGCCCCAGGAAGGGCAATCAGAAATTTCATCCACTGGCCCTCCAAAGGGGGCCTACAGGCCCTGATGCATGAGCACGCAGAGAATATGGGTCTTGAGTAGCCACTCAACCAAAGCTTCAACAGAATGCAAGCAGACCTCATGTTACTTGCTACTTGAACTTTTTGGTGCTGAAAGTTGGGTCATTTGGATGTACAAAGTCCAGCTTATGGATAGGATCATTTCTTTTGCCCAGTCAGCCATGTATCGTGCTGATGTGTCATAATGAGAGTTATGAAAAAAAACTGAGACATTTAGACCACAGTCCTAAAGGGAAGACAAGTAAAAGAGGTTATGTACACAGCTGTATCGGGAAATGCTGCCACAGTTTCATGCGTATATTACAGAGTCTGGGCACCCAGCCATTGGGAATTCATCCAGATATTTATTTTAAACACAGGCGCAAGCTGTCAAGCGCAGTTTGGTATGAAATATACAAAATATCATTTTCCAATACAAACACATCTGCACCCTATGGCAGGTCAACCACTAGCTGGGTGTACACTGTGGCTGCCATGCTACTGTTTAAGGTGACCACAGTGCGGATGTCTCAAGCCTAGTCAGGTAACCAAGTTACAGTCACTTGGCCCAGGACCACAGGGTGGAAGTACAAATCTACAAATCAAAGAAACACTAAGAAGCTTGCTCCATCATTAACCAGCTTGTGTCCAAATCAGGACATCAGACTACAAGTTGCGAAGAATGACTGAGTGTCATTTTATATAGCTTCGATTTTTAAAAAATGTGCTCTGAGGTTGTTTTTACAGTAGTTATCACATTGCATTTTTCTGAACAATGGATAGATCACCCCTGTTAGGGAGCAAAATTATAGAATATTTCTGGTTAGCCACATGTTTCAATTAAGTCCTACATAAACATCTCTTTACTGCTGAAAAAAAATTACAGACAATTTTAAGAAGGAAAAGAATTGCATTCTACTGTACATACGTTGCATAGATATGTTCCTGCAGAGATCAAATGCTTCCCTTAATTCTGGTCACATGTCAGTACCCTGAATTGAAGTGGAGGATTTTCCTTCTTGATTCATGGGTATCAGAGCTGGATGGGTAAGCACTTATTGCAAACTTAGGTACAAACTGCATGTGATCTTCTTCCCTATAGATTATGACCAAAGTTACAACAAGTAACATTACCTCACCATCACTTTCTTAAGCATTAGATTTGTGTAACTGTTGGATACCCTGGTGAGTAGCAATAAAGCAATAATGAAAAGCTGTTGTAAGGAGAGGTGAATGGTTGCCCATCATTGTCCAAAGCATAATGCATTATTGCTTGTGCATTATTGCTTGGTAGACTGCACAAGTAAAGGAATGACTTCCCATGTTATACCGAACATTTAGTTACATTGCTAAGAAAGGGTGTACCATTTTAAAACACCAGGTTGAACTGCTGCAGTTATTTTAATTAAAAGCTCATTTCTCTCATGAACATACAGAAGTCACGAAAGAAGATTTCACAAATAGTTGCATTGTTGTACAAAACTTCCATATTGCTTAAAAGGGAGATAATTTGATGAAAGTTTACGCTCATCAGAATAAATATGAGAATACCAAATTTTAAATAAGCTTAATTATTTACACAGCACAACAAGAGAAAGTGGTGCTGACTGGTTAATAAGTCTTCCCAACCGATCAGCACCCCTTTCTTTCATAGTAATTCAAATTGAAGTCAAGACTGTTGCATAAGGTAATGGTTCTAAACGGGTTATTTGTCTATGTTACATAGGCCCCATCCATTGTATTGACGTTGTGAGCAGTGTGTAGGTGGAGATGAGGGCTCTGAATAATGTGGGCTATGGTGAGATTTGCAGCAGAATCATTTGAGTCCATCATGGCCTCAGGAGCGACTCCCTGCATCTTTTATGCATTGCCAAGTGGAATGGCAAGTATCTCCCTAGGCAGTGGTGAGTTGCCAATTAAGGGCAATTATTGCCTGTTAAACAGCTATTAATGCAATAATTTGCCTCATTAATATTCAGCTCCCTACCTTTCAAAATGTGCCAAGAACGCTGCATGTCGAGAATTTTTGCCCTGTATGGCTACCTGGCGATTTCACCTGGCTCCAAAGGACCTACACTGGATAACAATATTTCAGGGTATACTCCATGGGCACCATCCACATGCACTCCATGTCCAAGCAAATTGGCATCCAATCTGTGTCAGCTTCTAATTACCCCCATGGTACAGCTCTGGTTAACATATGGTACATTTCTGCACTTCAAAGCTGAGCCTTGAGCTGCACTGGTGACATATAATTGGAATGTTGCCACAAAGACACTATACGGTCAAGGACATTCACCCAGCTCATGGACTGGACCAGGCCACATGTCTGATATGTTCACTTGCTGACTCATTCTGAGCATACCTGAAAACTCATAGAGTCCCTTCCTTGCCTTGCTGTTTTACACTTTGCCTCCTCAGCCAAAAGTACGAGGCTCACATTACAGAGACAGTAGGAACTGGCGATGCTGGAGAATCTGAGATAACAAGGTGTAGAGCTGGATGAACCCAGCAGGCCAAGCAGCATCAGAGGAGCAGGAAAGCTGACGTTTCTGGTCTGGGCCCTTCTTCAGAAAATCTCACATTACAAATGTATTGGCTTGCCAATTAGTACAGTCACAAAGATAGGAAGTTTGTAGGTAGTCCTCAGTCAAGTCAAGGCAGATAGCCTTCATTCAGGGGTCTCAGCACAGCAAATCAAGGGAAAAGGCAGCCTCCAATCCCTGGCAGGCGCTTGGACATAGTCCATCAGGCACTTCAGACAGCCAGAGGCATGTTCTTGCTTTCATCAGGGGTAAAGTGCCAAACGGTGGGCAGCCCATTACCCATCTTGACTCTTTCTGTCCTAGCGAGGACAGTTAGACTGTAAGACCATAAAATATAGGAGCAGAGGCAGGCCATTCAGCCCATCGAGTCTCTCTGCCATTAAATGAGATCACAATTGATCTGATAATCCTCAATGTCCAATTTCCTGCCTTTTCCCCATGACACTTGGTTCCCTTATTGATTACAAATCTGTCTGTCTCAGTTTTGGATATACTTAATGAGCCAACCTCAACAACACTTTGCAATAAGGAATTCCACAGATTCAATCCCATCTGGGAGAATAAGTTCGTCCTCATCTCTGTCCTACATTTGTGACCCTTATTCTGAAATTATGCTCCTAGATTCTCCCACAAGAGGAAGCAACCCTGCCACACCTGCTCTATCAGTCTTTTAAGAATTTTGAATGCTTCAATAAGATCACCTCTCATTCCTCGACAACCTACTCAACCTCTCCTCATAGCACGAGTTCCTCCACACCCAACATCATCCAGTGAACCTTCTCTGGACTGTCTCCAATGTCAGGACATTTTTCCTCAGATAAGGTGCCCGAAACTGTTCACAGTATTCCAGCTGTTGTTTGACTATTGCCATGTAAAGTTTTAGCAAAACCTCCCTTCTTTTATACTGTACTCTCTTTGAAAGTAGGGCCCACAGCCGACGCCAAAATCGCTCCACCCACCTCCTCCACAGCCAGCAGCTCCAGAGGAGACAGCAACACTGAGCCCTGCCGAGCTTTCACCATCCCCCCAGACCTCCCCCTTACTGAGGATGAACGGTCAGTCCTCAGTAAAGGGCTCAGCTTTGTCCCCCTCCACCCACACATCAACAAATACCGGTCACGTTTGGACATTGAGCAGTTTTTTCGCTGCCTCCACCTCCACGCTTACTTCATCAACCGTGAACCTAACCCTCCCTCTACTGACCCCTTCTCCCGCCTCCAACACAAACCCTCCTCCTGGACACCACCCCAAGGCCCCCTACCCTCCCTCGACTTCTTCATCTCCAACTGCCATCGAGACATCAATTGCCTCAACCTCTCCAGTCCTCTCAAACACTCCAACCTCTCCCCTGCAGAACGTGCAGCCCTCCGCTCCCTCCGCTCCAATCCCAACCCGCGGACAAGGGAGGCGCAGTTATAGTATGGCGCACTGACCTCTACATCGCTGAGGCCAGGCGCCAACTCTCCAACACCTCCTCCTGCCGCCCCCTGGATAATGACCCCACCCCCGAGCACCAAACCATTATCTCCCAAACCATCCACAACCTCATCACCTCAGGTGACCTCCCACCCACCGCCTCCAACCTCATCGTTCCCCAACCCCGCAACACCCGCTTCTATCTCCTTCCCAGAACCCACAAACCTGAATGCCCTGGTCGACTCATTGTCTCCGCCTGCTCCTGCCCCACCGAACTTATCTCCACCTATCTTGACTCCATTTTCTTCCCCTTGGTCCAGGAACTACCTACCTACATCCGTGACACCACCCACGCCCTCCACCTCCTCCAGAACTTCCAATTCTCCGGTCCCCAACACCTTATATTTACTATGGACGTCCACACCTGCATTCCCCATGCAAATGGCCTAAAGGCCCTCCGCTTCTTCCTGTCCTGCAGGCCTGACCAGTCCCCCTCCACTGACACCCTCATCCGCTTAGCCGAACTTGTCCTCACCCTCAACAACGTCTCTTTCAATTCCTCCCACTTCCTACAGCCAAAGGGGGTGGCCATGGGTACCCACGTGGGCCCAGGCTATGCCTGCCTCTTTGTAGGTTACATGGAACAATCCCTCTTCCGTACCTACACTGGCCCTAAACCCCACCTCTTCCTCCATTACATTGGTGACTGTATCGGTGCCGCCTCGTGCTCCCATGAGGAGCTCGAACAGTTCACCTATTTCACTAACACCTTCCACCGCAACCTTAAGTTCACCTGGACCATCTCTGACGCCTCTCTCACCTTCCCGGACCTCTCTGTCTCCATCTCAGGCAACCATCTAGAAACCAATATCCATTTCAAGCCCACCGTCTTCCACAGCTACCTAGAATACACCTCCTCCCACCCATCTTCCTGCAAAAATGCCATCTCCTATTCCCAATTCCTTCGCATCCGCTGCATCTGCTTCCAGGATGAGGCATTCCACTCCCGTACATCTCAGATGTCCTCGTTCTTCAAGGACCCCCTCAGTGGTCGAGAACACCCTCAACCATATCTCCCGCATTTCTCGCAACTCATCCCTCACACTGCGTCCCTGCAATAACAACTAAAAAAGAATCCCCCTCATCCTCACGTATCACCCCACCAACCTCCAGATCCAACGCATCATCCTCCGACACTTCCGCCATCTGCAATCTGACCCCACCACCAAAGACATTTTTCCCTCCCCACCTTTGTCTGCTTTCTGGAGGGACCACTCTCTCCGTGACTCCCTTGTCCGCTCTACACTCCCCTCCAGCCCCACCACACCCGACACTTTTCCCTGCAATCGCAGGAAGTGCTATACCTGCCCCCACACCTCCCCCCTCACCCCCATCCCAGGCCCCAAGAAGACTTTCCACATCAAGCAGATGTTCACCTGCACATCTGCTAATGTGGTATACTGCATCCGCTGTACCCATTGTGGCCTCCTGTACATCGGGGAACCAAGCGGAGGCATGGGGACTGCTTTGTAGAACACCTACGCTTGGTTCACAGTAAACAACTGCACCCCCCCGTTGCGAACCATTTCAACTCCCTCTCCCATTCCTCAGATGACATGTCCATCCTGGGCCTCCTTCAGTGCCATAACGATGCCACCTGAAGGCTGCAGGAACAGCAACTCATATTCCGCTTGGAAATCCTGCAGCCCAATGGTATCAAAGATAACAAGCGTGGGGCTGGATGAACACAGCAGGTCAAGCAGCATCATAGGAGCAGGAAAACTTGACGTTTCGGGCCTAAGCAGTACCTTTTATCTCTGATACATATTTAAGCCCAATGGTATCAATGTGGATTTCACAAGCTTCAAAATCTCCCCTCCCCCTACCGCATTCCAAAACCAGCCCAGCTCGTCCCCGCCTCCCTAACCTGTTCTTCCTCTCACCTATCCCTTCCTCCCACCTCAAGCCGCACCCCTATTTCCTACCTACTAACCTTATCCCACCCCCTTGACCCGTCCGTCCTCCCTGGACTGACCTATCTCCTCCCTACCTCCCCACCTACACTCACCTTTACTGGCTCTATCCCCGCCTCTTTGACTTGTCTGTCTCCTCTCCATCTATCTTCTCCTCTATCCATCTTCTATCCACCTCCCCCGTCTCCTTATTTATTTCAGAACCCCC
>JAHRHZ010000082.1:9577532-9698826 GCA_024137785.1 Ginglymostoma cirratum | reverse complement strand
CCAAAACCAGCCCAGCTCGTCCACGCCTCCCTAACCTGTTCTTCCTCTCACCTATCCCTTCCTCCCACCTCAAGCCGCACCCCTATTTCCTACCTACTAACCTTATCCCACCCCCTTGACCCGTCCGTCCTCCCTGGACTGACCTATCTCCTCCCTACCTCCCCACCTACACTCACCTTTACTGGCTCTATCCCCGCCTCTTTGACTTGTCTGTCTCCTCTCCATCTATCTTCTCCTCTATCCATCTTCTATCCACCTCCCCCGTCTCCTTATTTATTTCAGAACCCCCTTCCCCTCCCCCATTTCTGATGTAGGGCCTAGGCCCGAAATGTCAGCCTTCCTGCTCCTATGACACTGCTTGGCCTGCTGTGTTCATCCAGCTCTGCACCTTGCTATCTCGGATTCTCCAGCATCTGCAGTTCCTATTATCTCGGATACAAAGCCCCCAACATTCTATTTGCCTTCTCTATCACTTGCTGAAGATGGATGCTCGCTTTTTGTGCTTCTTGGACAAGGACCTTCAAATCCCTCTATTGTATAGCTTTCTGCAGTCTCTGCTCATTTAAATAGTTTCAGCTCCTGTAGTCTGCCAGGCATTATTGTCCACGTTATATTCCATCTGTTAAGTTCCTCCTTGAATGAGAGAAAGTCAGGTATTTGGGGAGATAATGTCAGGTGTTTGAGTGGATGGCAGCAAGTGAGGGAAGATTTTACAGGTGACTGTGAGATTGGCAGAAGATGATGCTTGGTGGGAGATGGATACAGAAGCAGAGAGAGCGCAGCGGTGAGGTACTGGAGAGAAGATGGTTACACTTACCCGGCAGAATGGAATAGCTCTTTCACCTTCTTCCTACATCACTGAGCATTTTCCCAAACAGCGGAGCTTGCACTAAGCCAGATAGAAACCTTGGACCTACTAGCGATGTCTGGTAAATAAATGGAAAATATTGTGGATTCTGGAAATCTGAAATAAAAACAGAAAAAGCTGCAGAAACTCAGCAGATCTGAGAACATCTGTGGAGAGAGAAACAAAGTTAACATTTTGAGTCCACTGTGACTGTTCTTTGGAACTGAAAGGACCTGGGAAATGATGGTTTTTAATGCCATTAAGAGAGAGGGAGGCAGAAAAAGTGGACCAGATTATGAGAGTACCCAGAGCAAATGTCAAAGGCAGTGATCATGATGGTAAAGGGAAGATTGAAATGTAAAATGGGTGTAAATGTTCAAAGTGAAGGAAAATGTGGGTTAGCTCTGTTGAGAACAATAGTCAATACTCAGTCCTCATTTTCCATTTAGGAACAGTACAGTCTTCAGGACTCAATATGCATGACAGAGTATGACCTCTGTCCTCCACTTTTATTTGAGTCCACCTTCTCCCAGCTATGACTCAGTTTTGCCTCCTGGCTTCGCTCTCAATGTAGCAGACCTTTTCTCCACTTTTCATTGTAACATTACTACACCAACAGGGTGAGATATGTAGAGGGGTAATGAAGCGAGTTTGCTAAGATACAGTGAGAAAACTGCTGTGCTTCCCGGCAAAAGCCCTCCAAAAAAAAACCACATAACTAGTACTTAGCCTAAACAAATGAACAATTCAGTTCAAGGAGTTCTGACCTCATTTTAGAGAGAGCAGACACAACTGTACCAATCCTAAGGTCCTATTAATTATGCTTGACCTAATTTATTTGTACTTGTTTTAATGCCACAGGTTTTCTTATTATCTAGGAACATCGTCTCTCCTATAAATACAGTATTGTATCTGCTACTGAAAATTGCCAGATATGTCTGAGACAAAGCAAGTACGAAGGAGGATTAATGGCAAACAACCCTCACACAGTATCACATACTGTTTAAGGGATAAATACCTTAAGATAGCAGGAGTTTTCATCTAGGAAAATTCAAGGGCCTGTGGTGATCTTGTCTGGGTTGTTTCCAGCTCCAGTTGGGAACTGTTAACTGCTTAATTTCAGAAATACTTTCCCTGGGACCAATTTTTGTGGTAAAGGGTGAGAAGTGCATTTTCTCATAAACTGATATTCATGTTACATGCCTCATCACAATATCAACTTGAGAACTGGATGAAATATGTGGCCTTGAATCACCTGTAGAAATTGTTGTTGACATGCTGTGGTCCATGTTTTTTCTTCAATATAATTGAAAACTGCCCACGCCATATTTTTAAATACCAATGTTTAGGGCCTTTGTGAAAACATCCCACAGACCACAGTAAGTACAGCAGATCCAACTCCATTCTCCTCTCCTGCAGGCGTCAGCTCCTAATTAGAATGATTATTACTCATGTGTGAGACGTAAGAGTGAGAATTTGTGGGCTATTTGACTTCAGAAGCATCATAATCGCGGGTTCCAATCCTAATCAAGGGACTTAATCACATGATGCAATTTGATATTTCAATGCTGTGCTAGGGATTGCTGTCCAATGCTGATGACACATTAAACTTAGACCCTATCTGGCTTCCAGGTGGATGTGGACGAGACCAAACACCTTCAAAACATTTCAGGGAGATAGCCTACACTCTAACTTTTATCTTACTTAAAGGCAAGCGTAGGGTGCTGCATTCCTGATGTGATTTGATTGGTCAAACTACTAGGCTTTGAGCAAAACTTATGCTATTCTTACACCACAGGTAAAACAGAAACAAAAAAAAGAAGTATTGGCATAACTTTAACTCTATCAAAATACTTTACAAGATAATATATTGTTTAACTACTACTCATCTACTGTTCCAATATAGTAGCATCCCATAATTGCACCCTGGGCAGAGGCAAATTCAGTGAAACAGGTTTTTCCACATTATCTCCACCAGTCCGGGAGAAGGGACATCGACAGAGGGAATTGAACAGCAGAGAGAGAACTCAAGCTTTTTGCGGCAGCAGAGAGAGAGCTGTATTTAGCAGCTTCAAAAATCCAACTTCAACAACTGAAAGCAAAACTAAAATCCTTGAACTGTGTAAGCCTGACTCCACCCACTCATACTTCTTTTGTCTAAGTTAAGAAAAACTCAAAGCTATTTACTCTGCTTTCCATGGAGCGGATAGCAGGTTTACAATGCCCCTCTTCAAGAGAAACAGGGCAGAACGAATCCCTCTTAAAGGCACATGTCATCACAACTTGAAGGTGAGCAAAGGTGTTCTGGTGCTTTGACACAGATTTTATCTTATTTATATTTACAGACCTTGCTGTGCACAGATTATCTCTCCTACATTGCAAATAAGACCATGCTTATTGACTGCACCACATTGACTGTGAGTATCCTGTGATTGAACATTATATTCTATCATAACAGATGAGTCAATTGTTCACCCTGAAAAGGACCTTCTGCTACTTAATTCTAAATGATCACTCAATGACTGTGGTGTTACAGCCATGTTGCATTCAGAAGTCGTGAACTAAGACAAGAGTTTTAATGAGCTCTATATCTTTAATTTTAGCTGAGAAGACCTGATTTCCTACATTGTAGCCATAATATTTACTTGTTCAACATGACTGTATATGTTCTTTGGCACTGTGTAGCACTTTGATTTGTCCTGTATTAAGAGAGTGTAAAGTGATAGGGAGAATATTGTGTTTTTAAGGGACAAATAGTCTTCAACCATTCTCTTTAAAGCTATCACTCATGTTACTCTGAACACTGTCTTACAGTACATATGAAAATATGTTTTTCATAACTTGATGTTCCTCAGTTTTTTATGTTACGTTAACCATCTACGCTTCCTAATAAAATCCTTTCAAAATTCGACTTTTCCACAAACCTATGTAATGATGTATGTAACCTGCTGTGGAAGATATGCCTCATTCATGACTCATTCAACTCACCAGTGAACTGGAACCACTATTCATGTTAAATGTGAGCTATTTTAATGATAACAAGGCCTCCCACATTTTATGTTCCATCTGTGTTCCATCTGCCCCCAAGGTATAAATCATTACCATTTTTTTCTTTTAGCAGAACCACAAGCAGCACCTTTTGTGCCATTTCGTTTTTACATTGCCTTCGGACAAGCAAAGTGAAGAGATGATTTAACTAAAAATTATGAAGGATAATGCTGCAAAGTTCGGGTTCACTGAAGGTTGTGTTATGTATGCTAATTGTTCTACTGGTGGGATGAGCTGTATGAGATGTTCATCCATTGAGTCCCATGCATCATTAAGTTGAGAAGGGCACCTTCATGAGCATCAGACCCATGGAGGGTACTACTATGGTGTCCGACCATCCTATACCGGCTGGTGCAATGTCAACATCCATATTTACACCGTTGGATGAATTCGCTTGTCAATCACTAAAGAACAAACGTTCAGTCAGAAGACCTTGTACTGGTGTTATTTGAAAGGTCAGGCACTCAAAATTCTGGTAAGATAATTTGAATAATTCCTATAATATGTCTCTTGAAGGACCTTGGGATGCTCTTGGAAGTGTCGCAGTGAGTTCCTGGATTTGGCAAGGAGTGTAACTACAACTGAGGGATGGGAATTCATACGAAGATTCCAACTGTGTGGAGAGCAGTTGCAGTGTATCAGAGTATAAGGCATGTCAGACAAATGCAGCAGAAACTACAGAGAAGGAAAGCTCTGTCTGATGTCCCTTGTCAAGTTGGAATTGGACTCGTTCATTCTTCACTTTTCTAACAGTCTAACCAATGTAACCAGCATCTCGGTATGTGTGCCCATCCTTGTGTTACTCAGTTAAGGGGCTTATCTGAGTCCTCTGTAGTAGGACTTCTCTGTAACCTTTGATTCCGCTGATCTGGAAAACAATCTATCCTTTTCCATGTGGTTGCAGCCCACTTATGCCCAATGATTCACAATGTGCAATTCTTAACTCCATACTATCATTTAAGGTACCATAAATTGAAGCTTGTGAGTTGAGCCAGAATATAAAGTGACTCTTATTTTCCCAACCTCCAATGTTCATGCTCTTGCAAGTACTTGCTGAGTAAACTGATTCCTTTTTTAGCCACGTTATGCTGGATAAAGTCAGCCTCAATTTTCTGCCATAGAAATGCATGTATTACTTACTGGTATTTTAGAATTGTGTGTAAGGGATCAAGCAGATGACATGAGCTCTGTTGCAAAGATGTGCAGGAGTTAAGGCACACCCACTCTTTGTGTTAAAAGTAGAAGACAATCAGAATGGGTTACAACTCAAATTTACATTGGCATTTCACATTTGTATTCAGCATGTGAGTCAAGCCCTGTTTTAGAAGGGAATTTTTGAGGGTTCAGACTTTTACAGGCTAACATCTATGGCATGTGTAATGCCAATATCTGAATTGGTGACATTGAGCTTAAGAGAGCTTAAGATCAAGCTTTAGAGCTTCTTTATCATTAGTCTGTTGTTTTGTAATCTCCTCAACCTATGGTCCTATAGTTGGGCAGACAGCAGTACTTGGATTCCTGCAAACTGAAAATCAGAAAGGTTGCTGAGGGAAGGGAGTGGCGTGGAAAGCAAAAAGTTCATAGTTGTTTCATCTGCAGCTACCATATAATGCTTGATAGCAGGATGAGGATGAGTTTACAGGTTGAAAAGGACAGGAGTCAACAACACTACTTAATCTTTATTTTTGCAGAAATGCTGGATGCAATGTAAGATGTTCTGAGGTTTGTAAGGGTACAGAATGTACTTTTGATGGGTGGCTGCAATACCAACATCAAAAGTGACTGGGTAGCACCAGTACTGACCAACATAGCCATGTTTAAAAGGACATATCTGTTTGACTGGATCTGCAGCCATTAGCAAGGTGACCAACAACACACATGACCTCATCCTCACAAAGCTTGCAGATCTGTCTGCCCATGTCAGTGGAGAAATCACCATGTACAGTCCTTGTGGAAACATTATCACACTGAGGAAACCATCCATCATGCTAAATGGGCTAGATTTCAAAAAGATCTAGCAACTCAACACTGAGTATTCATAAAGCTGTAGAACTGCATTCAATCACAATTTGTAAACTCCAGGCCAGGCATATCCTACACTTTACCATTACCAGCAAGCAGGATGATCAAAAATAAAAACAGTCCAATGATCCTTCTTCAAATCTGAAATGTTAACTCTGCTTTCTTTCTGCAGATGCTGCCAGACCTACTGAGATTTCCCAGCAATTTCTGATTTCTAGAATCCTCAGTTCTTTGCTTTTTAAGCAGGGTGCTCAACCCTTGTTCAATGAAATATACAGGAAATCATATACCAGGAGCAGCAGCAGGCACTCCTCAAAGTGAAGTGCCAATCTGGTGAAGCTATGTTAGGACTACTTGCCAGTCAAATATTAGATGTAGCATATAAGTAAGAGAGCCAAGCTCTCTATCAAGGCAAGGCAGCATTTGACCGAATGGGACATTAAGGAGACAGAGCAAAACTTACATCAACGGGAATCAGGCACAAACTCTTTGTTGGTTGGAGTCATACCTTGCTCAAAGGCAGACGATTGTGGTTGTTAGAGGTCAATCATCTCAGACCCAGGATATCAGACAGACTTCACAATGGTTAGGTTCTCGTCTCATCCGTGTTTAGTTGCTTTATCCATGACCTTCCCTCCACCAGAGTTTGAAATAGAGTTTCTCACTGATGAATGCACAATGGTCACCACTATACATGACTTCTCAGATACTGAAGCAGTCTATGTCTTAATGCAGCCAGATGTGGACAATATTTCAGCTTAAGCTGATAAGTGGCAAGTAAAATTCATACCACTCAAGTGTCAAGCAGTAACCATCTATCCACCACACCTTGACATTCAATGGCATTACCATCGTTGAATCAGGTATATTGAAAGGAGTTGAAAATAACTCAAGGGGCTAAAGGGATCAAAGGATATGGGGGAAAAGCAGGAACAATCTATTGAGTTGGATGATCAGTCATGATCATAATGAATAGTGCAGCAGGCTCAAAGGGCTGAATGGTCTACTCCTGTTCCTATTTTCTACGTTTCTGTGCATTTATTTATCCCACAAGCAGACGCTCTGATATGGTCAGCTAGTTTGGTTTTCATGGCGAAACCAACTTCTTCTTCTGCTTGAGAGATAGTAGGAACTGCCAATGCTGGAGTCTGAGATAACAAGGTGTGGAGTTGAATGAACACAGCAGGCCAGGCAGCATCAGAAGAAGGGTCCAGAACCGAAACGTCAGCTTTCCTGCTCCTCTGATGCTGCCTGGCCAGCTGTGTTCATCCAGGTCCACACCTAGTTATTTCTTCTTCTGATTTCGCTTTCCAGAAGAAGGTGGAACCATCACCTCGTTCTTTGAGTTGGGTCACAGTCAGGGCAGTGGTGTTAATTTGGAAACATCTGAAATCATGGGTAATGAAAGTAGTACACTGTTTTGATCTGTTGCTGTTGAGATTTTCATGAAGGTCCTGATGTTGCAAATTCTTTTAATGTGGACTGGCCACTGCACATCAGCTATCATACGAGGTTGGTAGACCAAGGCCTTGCTCCAGTAACAAAGATAACCAAGATGACCATTATTGAATCCTATGGCCTCCTATTCTAGGTACCAATGGCTAGTTCAGCCCTGACTTATTTCTGTAATTTCCTTGAACGATTTGAAAGACCAGCAGCACTCCTCCAATTCTGATCCCTGAATGCAGCCATGCCTTCCAGTAATAAAGCCTGAAGTTCAGGAGTTCTCTCCCAGAATATTCATATCCCTCTACCACCCAATACCCCTTAAAGGTGCTCCTTAACTAGGACTATACATCCTCACATCCCACTTCCTGTAAAGACTCCATCCCATTCTCTCAGTTCCTCTGTCTCCGTCACATATGTTCAGATGAGGCCAATTTCGACAAAGGAGCCTCTGAAATGTCCACCTTCTTCCTTAACCAGATCTGACCCATCTCCCGCACTTCCGTCCTCACCCCTTCTCGACCCTCCCGCAACAGTGATAGGATTCCCCTTATCCTTACCTACCATCCCACGAGCATCCACATCCAGAAGATCATCAGACGCCATTTCCGCCACCTCCAGCGAGATACCACCACCAGACATATATTCCCCTCCCCTCCCTTGTCCACCTTAGACAGGGACTGTTCCATCTGGGACACCCTGGTCCTCACTTCCTTCACCCCCAACACCTCCCCACAGCCCTACGGCACCTTCTCCTGTAACCGGCAAAGGTGCAACACCTGCCCATTTATCTCCTCCCTCCCCAGTATCCAAGGGCCCAAACATACCTTCCAGGTGAAGCAACACTTCACCTGCACTTCCCAGAATCTAGTCTACTGCATTCACTGCTCACAATGTGGACTCCTCTACATTGGGGAAATGAAGCGTAGACTTGGCAACCGCTTCGCTGAACATCTATGGTCTGCTCGCAAAAAAGACCCTGAACTACCTGTTGCCTGCCACTTTAACGCATCACCCTGCTCCCTGGCCAACATCTCTGTGTCTGGCTTGATGCAGTGTTCCAGCAAAGCCCAACGCAAGCTGGAGCAACAACACCTCATTTTCCACCTGGGGACCCTACAGACCTCCAGACTCAATATTGAGTTCAATAATTTTAGGGCCTAAACTCTCCCATGTCCCAGCCCCCCAACCCACACACCAGGCCTTGTTACCACATAGTCTGCCATTACACACCCCCTGTTGTTAGTCACTAACAGTCTCCATTAACAACTATTCACCCTCCCAGCCTGATCGTTAGCAACTCCTTTGTCTGTCCAACTGTCTTTCTCTCTCTTTGGGCTCTATCCTATCGTTTACTCCCTACCCCATCCACCTCCCTATTTTCTGCATATGCACTGACGTTTTCCCAGGCACCATTAGTGCCGAGGAAGGGTCACCAGACCCGAAACGTTAACTCTGTTTTTACCTTCACAGATGCTGCCAGACCTGCTGAGCTTTTCCAGCAACCTTGTTTTTGCTCTTTAACTAGGCTTTGGTCACTTGTTCAAATATTTCCTTACTTGGTTCGGTGTAAAGTTTTGTTTGATGATGGTCCTGGGAAGGACAATGGGACACTTAATTATGGTAAAGACACTGTTTAAGTGCAAATTATTGTTATTGCTATCAACTTGTCAAGTCTACCCCATATTACACTTTACTCACTATTCAGGAATTGCTGAATTGCTGTTTGTAGAGAGAACTGTGCAGAATATGAACAGGAAATATGGCCCGACAATTCAACAACCATAATGTTTGGCTTACAGAATTTATTTTCAGAATATTATAACAATCAAGACAAAGATTTAAACTGCATGCAGGTTTATTGAGTTTAATGATATCTGGTGAGAAATATCTACCTGAAGAATTGAAGAACTATTGATGATAACACTGAATTCCTAACTCCACTGTGTTATAGAAATGATGATTAATCATTCCGAAGAATCTTTCTATAGATATCTGGTAATTTTTGATAAGTAAGGTGATATTAAGTTGGGTGCTCTGCTTTGTTTTGTGCGGCATTGACAAAAAAGAGACTCACTCAGAACGTTGCATGCTATAAGGCAATAACTGATTGTGGTGATTTCTTTAATCAAGACGAACCAGAAGGGATTACTGAACTATTATGATCTTAGCAACTTGTCTATTGGTTTGTTACATTATTGGACAACTCCCAGAACCCTGCAGGAGAGCAGTTCCTGGCAGATGCCCGAAGAGTAAAAGAAGAATCTTAAAAACTTTAAGCATGTTAAAGAGTTAAGGTAGTATTGTTTCTTGATATCAGGACATGAAGAAGGCACAATTATTGACTTAAAAGAGTTGGCTTGCAGATTTTCCAATGGTATGTTGTTACAATATGGTAAGGAATAAAGACTCATAAGAAACAGAAGAAAATCCATTGCTCAGTGCACACAATACAATTCTGATATGATGTCTTTGTGCATAATGCCACTGACAAAGACAATGGCCAAATCTGCCTTGAACAGGGTGTTCATAATTAGAATAGTCACCTTTGGGCTATAAGAACAATTTAAAAGAACAAGTAAAATACTTTCAGATTAAGAACTGGTCAGCTGTTCCTGAATTATTTGGAATAGTAATGATGAATTGAACCATCCACTTCAATGTTTTGAAGGATAGACAGGATTTAAAAGAAAATGCTCCAAAGATGTTAGCAATATAGTCAATGCCACATTAACTGCCTGACCCTAGTTGATGATGAATACATGGTGGTGAGTGGTCACTTTGAATTGCTGAAGTCCTTGGCATGCTGGTGTGCTAAGGAAATAACAGATCTAATGATCCCAATAATAAATCTTAGCACAATGTGAAAATGCACATATCTTGTAATAAAAATGAAGTTCTCTTAAATCTACTTCTACCCAATGGTAGATCAATTGGATTTTCATTCCAAGGCATCATTTAGAATTTAAATATTTTTCAATTTAAGTAGAAAATGTGAATACAGAGAATATGAGAAAGAAATTATTTAATAAGTCTTGGATGCAGGAAACATGGGGAATCATACTGAACTGAACTGGGACTATTTAACAAAAGAAAAACATCCCAGACAGTTAGGGTGTCTGGAACACCCATTTTTCCCCTTCCAAGGCATATAGCCACCTGGGAAAAATGTCTAAAGACTATGTCGAAGTTCTCTCAGTGCTCCTTCTTGGTCTTCCCTGGGGTAGAACTTGTAAAATGTTCTCCATCATCTGCTGGAAAATAGACAGACTGACAAGACCCCAAATGGCTGTCTCGTATATTGGTACAAACTCTTATGGGTATTAATTGTAGTACACATCTGAGAATCTTCAGCCAACCGTAGCTGCTAGTGTGCATGGCTCAGTCTCGTGAAGAACAACACTCCTGCCATCTTTGCACATAAATTTTCTATGCGAGAGATTGGATATTTGTCCAGTTGTGAAATGTGTTTTACTGTCTGTTTAAGACCCCTACAAAGGTGAACCATCCCTTTGAACTTCACAATTAGTATGACCAGTGCAGCCCATTCCAAAAACTGGACTGGTTTGATGATTCCTTCACTTTCCAGCCTTCTGATTTCTGCCTCTACTTTTGCCCATAAGGCAATTGACACTGGGCAGGCCTTGCAGAATCGTGGAATTGTTTCCTGGTCAATAAGCAAGATGGCCATGGCTCCTTTATTAGTCCATATACCCTCTTGAAAAACCTCCAGGTATCTAGTTTGGACTTCACTCAGGCAGCCGTTTTTTAATTGAAAAATATTGAGCTGACGTAAGTTAATCTTTCATGACCAATTTCGCTCCATTAAGCTTCAGTAAGCTTAGGCCTGAGCCTTTTACTTCAATCAATGGCAACTGAACCAATTGCTTCTTGTAAGAGACTGGAACCAAAGTTGTACACTTAATCTGTAAAGGTACCCCAGTATAGTTTCTTAATCTAGGCGAGGATCTGCAGAGGCCTATGGTTGGAGTCCAGAACGAATTTTCTTAACACTGGTTCTGCGATCACTGAAGCAATCTCTCCTCTATCAAGGGGTGGAGCTGGATGACCACAGCAGGCCAAGCAGCATTATAGAAGCAGGAAAGCTTGGCACTCCTCTATCAACCTCCATTAGAACCAGGTAACCATTTAACTAGACATTTATTTCAATTGGTTCTGATTTGAATGTTGCTAAGCATTTTAACTTTTCCAAACCAGGTGCAGGTGTACTTTGCAGGGTGTGCACTCTCCTGGATGCCAGCCTGTGAGTTGTCTTACTCCATTAGGTCCAGTGAGACTCTTTTGCTGTCTGATGTCAGCATACGGGCAGCAAATACAATGGCCTGACGGCCCAAATCCTGAAGAAAATTTTAACTTTTTAGACGAGGTTTGGCTTTATTTTGGGATTTTGCTGTGGACTGACCTAGAGTCCCTCTGTTCAGGATATGTCCTGAACTTGCTAGGCAATTGGCTTCAATGAATTGGTGTTCCCCAAGCTCAGTCAGCCTGGTGAGAGTGTCCACTTACATCAGAATACGTTCCATTTGCTGCATTCTCGAATGATAAAGCCAGTTGTAGTGCCTGTTTGAAGTCCAGTTGGGCTTCAGCTAGTAGGCCCTTTTGCATGGTTACATCATTAATCCCACATACCATACGGTCTCTCAGCATCTCATTAAGAGTTAAACCAAAGCCACGTGCCGCTGTCAGTCATCTTAACCTAGTCAACAATCTAGATACAGATTACCCTGGTTCTCAGATTGTCAAGTAAAACCAACAGCATCTCCGAATTAGAGGAGGCTTGGACTTGTAATACCTTAACTAAATTTGTCAACTCTTGAAAGATCTTAATGTCTGATGACTCAGGGAAAATTAAGTTCCAAAAAACTGAAAATGCTGCGGGTCCACAAGCTATCAGGAGAATTACTCACTGTTTGTTATCTGCCCCAATGTCATTTGCCTGGAAAAATAATGTATTCTTTCCGCATACTGGGCCCAGTTTTCAAAAGCAGGGTCGAACGAGTTAAGTTTTCCAAATAACAACTCGATACCAGAAATAGCAAGAACTGCCAATGCTGGAGTCAGAGATAACACAGTGTGGAGCTGGAGAAACACAGCAGGTCAGACAGCATCAGAGGAGCAGAAAAGTTGACGTTTCGGATTGGGGTTCTTCCCTAGAGCAAATACCTTCCTCTACCAACAGGACATATACAATACCATGTTGACGCATCCAGCATCAAAACACTAGCATATCCTGAATTATTTCTTTGTTTGAATCAATGATCTTAGTGATACCTGTATCACTCAATCCATAAGGTGATTTGGTGCCCACTGGACACATTGTCAATTTGGTTTATTTGTGAGGAACGTCTATCTAGCATTAAGAAATGACATGAACCAAAATCCAAGATGAAGAAGATCAAGGTCTCAGTCCTAAACCAGCCTGACAAAGGAGAGAAATGTCAAATGCAGTTCACAATCAATCCAGAAAATCTTCACAAACCAAACTCAATTTCAGAGAAGTGGGTTCAAATAAAATCAGATGTATTCAACACCTGTGTCCAAATCAATGGGCTTGAATATTGTCATCACCTTGCTGAAGTACGTGACCTCCGGAACAAACATGGGCAGCCTTCATCACCTGGCACAAGAAGCCAATGTAGCAAGTCAAGGTGGTGGCATTCCAACAGGTCAAGGCTCGCATCCAAAGACAAATCCAGAAGCTATGGAACATATGGTGGGAAGAGAAAATCCAAGAGATTCAACTTTGTTTTAACCACCATGACATGTGAATCATTTTCAAAGTTACCTGAGTCACCTACGGACCAAAATCAAATGGACAATATCTCCTACACTCACAGGGTGAAATCTCTCTTCTTAAGGATGGCAATTCCATTTGTCAACAATAGAAAGAACATTTTCAGACACACCTCAAAAGTGAATCCACACTGACAGTTTATACTATGTACCACTAACAAGCTGGCGGCAGGGTAAGACACTCCATTTGGAGCTTCTCTGCTCGCCAGTTCCTTTGTCCCTATCCTTTCATTTTATCTCTTCTTTTTCTTTCTCTCTCCCTTTCCCCTTTGCAGTAATTCCCCTCCCCCAACCCCCACAACCATTAACTATATCTAACTTCAACAATTTAACCTGAATTAAAGGAGTAATTTCCGGTGACCAGGCGGAAGCCACGTCCTGCAGTGGCAGCGGATTGAGTGTGGGCCGGAGTGACGTCGGTGGATTGGACAAAGGTTGGAGCGAGTCCCCATAGTGACAGAGGGAGCAGGGGGCCATGTCCCGGAGTAGCAGAGGAGCCGCCACCCCAGAGCGACAGTGCGACCACGCATCGGGGTGTCATGAGGGGCGATTCCCAGGGCAGCGGGAAACCATGAGAGCTCTTTGGCGGGAAGCTGCTTCAATAGGCACTGGAGCAGTGGTGGCCTTTTTCAGAAGTGGCTGCTGAGTCAGTCAGCTGGCCTGTGAAGCCTGGAGCTGGGCTCTCGTTTCCCACGTGGAGTAGGCCACCCACGGTAGCATGGCGCAGACTGGTGCCAATTGGAGCAGAACACTCTTGGTGGCATCGCGTGGGCTGTAATTTATTTTGAATGCACGTGGCAAAAAAGGATATTCAGTGAAAGATATTCAATATTCAATGAAGGATATGTTGAACAACATTTGGAGAAAGCATTGATGATGGCAAGGGCATAAAATGTACGCTGGGCGGGGAATTTCAATGTCTACCACTCGGCAGCAAAAAGACTCACAGAGCTAATGGGGTCCTAAAGGACATAGCTGCTCGAATGGATCTCCAGCAGGTGGTGGCGGATCCAACAAGAGGGAAAAATGTACCTGACCTCCTCGATACCAACACCAAAAACAGAATTCCCTGGAAGAGCTCAACAGGTCTGGCAGCATCAGTGAAGAGAAATCAGAGTTAACGGTTTGGCTCCAGTGACCCTTCCTCAGAAATGCTGTTCAGGTCTACAGTGGAGTTGGAAAGCAACAAATTCCAATGTTAAAGAAAAGCTGTTGCAAGGATCAAGCACGTTCCAGATACTTCAAAAGGCATTTTGGAAAACTACATGTAACAATATTTGATTATAAATAAATATTGTCTATAATATTTAAAATTATAAACAATGTTTCTTATATATATATATATATATATATACTTTGATTTGATTAATAAATAAGTCGCCTAATAAGGAAAGACACATATGGATATTCAAAACAATTAAGTTGAAAGATTCATGTAGAACAAGTTAACCATGAAGTCTCTATAACAGTTATCAGGAAAAGCCAGAAATTTCAAATTTTAGGACATGGAAAGGGACATGGCACCATCACACCCAGGAATGAAAGATAGTTGGTAACTGAAAGGGGGCCTAATTGAAACTTACAGAATACAGAACGGCCTGAATGTTGGGAAGATGTCTCCATTGGCAAGAGAGACTAGGACCTGAGGGTACAACCTTAGAGTAAAGGGAAGACACTTTCGATTGGTGATAAGGAGAAACTTCTTCAGCCAGAAAGTGGTGAATCTGTGGAATTCATTGTCACAAGAGGGCTGTGGAGGCCAAGTCATTGAGTTTATTTAAGACAGAGATAGATAGGTTCTTTATTGTAAAGGGAATCAAAGGTTAAGGGGAGAGAGCGGGAGAAAGGGGTTGAAAAACCTATCAGCCATGATTGAATGGCAGAGCAGACTCGATGGACCAAATGGCCAAATATCTGCCTTATGGTCTTATGGTCTAACTGCAGGAGGGATACGATACCATTAAACCTGAAACATCTGACTCATAAGAAATGATATTAAAAAATCCTTACCGTAGGAATACCATTAGAAACTGGGATCAAATTACACTCATGCCAAAAATGGATACAAATGTGAGCTCAAGTACAAGATAGAGAAATGAAACTGTTTTTACTGATAAGCTTTTAATAGCTCACCATCACCTTCTCAAGGACAACGTGGATGGGCAATAATTCCTGGCCTAGTCAGTGATGCCCACATACTGTGAATGAATAATAGAAAGAATTTGTTTAAGATTGAAAAGGAACGGGAGAGATAAACAAAACTTTTCATTTCACAGATATAAACCATCAGAAACAAATTGACTAAATATAAGCACACAACCTCAAAGGATTATTTACCAAATAATTAAGAAATAATATTTAATGATGCAGCATCGCATATAAAAGTTCAAGGAGACTGTGCCAAGGGTTAACACCTACATTTGCCTTTCATAAAACATTTCAGAAGTACTAGAAATGTTCAGATAATATTCTCAAAGACACTTTTTGCCCACTGGGAGAGGCTGTCTTACTCACATGTGACTTTAAGATGAAACTTTAATTTAAGTGATGATGAATATTCTAAACTTTGATATTCCCAGATGTTCTTGAATAGTTACAAATAACATCAGATTGAATTTTTTTTTATTTGTTCATGGGATGTGGGAAATGTTGGCTAGCCAGCATTTATTGTCCATCCCTAACTGTCACTTGAATTGACAGTGGCTTAGTGGTTAGCACTGCTGCCTCACAGTGCCAGGGACCTAGGTTCGATTCCAGCCTTGGGTGACTGTCTGTGTGGAGTTTGCACATTCTCCCTGTGTCTGTGTGGGTTTCCTCCAGGTGCTCCAGTTTCCTCCCACAGTCCAAAGATGTGTAGGTTAGGTGGATTGGCCATGCTAAATTGCCCATAGTGTTCAGGGATGTGTAGATTAGGTGGGTTACAAGGGGACAGGTGTGGGTGGGATTCTCTGAGGTTCGGTGTGGACTTGTTGGGCTGAAGGGCCTGCTTCCACACTGTAGGGATTCTAGACTGGTTGGCTCATGCCATTTCAGAAGGCAATGAAAAGTCATCCATGTTGCTGTGGGCCTGGAGAAACCTAAAAGGGTATAAGTGAACCCAAAGAATTTTGACAATATTAACCAAAGACCTCCACAACCCAGCACAGAGTAGTGGTCACGACCAGGTTTGAACTACAGTATGACCTGAACTGGATACAAGTATCTTTAGAACATTAAATATCATGAATGTCTATATTTGCTTTAGTCATTAGGTTAGCTTTTAATTCCAGATTTTACCACTTGGCACAGTGAGATTCAAACCCACATCCTCAGACGATTACCTTGGATTGCTAGCACCTGGTCCAGTGATAATGCCATTCTGCTATCACTTCCCTTGATTTGGAATTATACCTTTTAATAGTTTTTGACATAGCACTTTGCGTAACTGAGTAAATCATCTCATTTTAAATTACCATTTCGGGTGCGGTGACCCTTCCTCATAACTGATTCTGACACCCCAGTTCTGGGTCACCAGATCTGAAACATTAACTGACTTTTTTTCTTCACAGATCCTGCTGGACCTGCTGAGCTTTTCCAGCAACTTCTGTTTTTGTTCCTGATTTACTGCATCCGCAGTTCGTCCGGTTTTCATCTCATTTTAAGTGTTTTATTCCATCTTTAAATCGATCCTACTCTCTTATATACTCCTTTTAGTGGGCAGGCACATATTCTGAAAACATAAACAGCACGCAGCTAAAATATCCAGAACATTTTTAGCATGGTTAAAGCTTATTCACGTTGGTGGTTATTTATGTCAAATCCAAGCACTGGTGAGATTGACTGGTTTGAACAGTTGACAGAACTTATCAGGAAATTTTCATGATCTAATTAGCTTCAAATAATAGTTAAATGCTAAAAATCACTTCATGTGCATAATCCCAGCCAAGTGACACCAGAGAGTTTAGAAATTTCAGTTTTGGGATATAGCGCAGACTATGATGTGAAAATACAATTTTCATTTTTCTTGAGAACAAAATATCGGTACAATTGGCTTTCTGTGAATGTAGAGGTTGCCCTTTGATCTAAATGATATTAATGTTAATTGATATTAATGTAGCAAAATGCAAATTTAGTGCCAATAAAATTAAACAGACCATTAAGTAACAACTGCAGAATAGTATTTGACCTGCAACATACTGTTAATAATATTGTGAAGATGATTATCCTTTCAGGAACTTTTAAGGATACATGGGATGTCTTCCATTTTCAAAATATTGAGGTAGTGAACTAGCATGAAATAATTAAAGTCTGAACAGCTGAGATCCCATTCAACATTGTATTTGTATAGATTATATTTTAATACTAGAGATTACTAGGGTCTATAATGCAGAATTGATTGACTGAACACCCTGAAACCTTTCAGGTGATCAGGATTTGTACACGGTAGATTATCCCTGACAAACCTCAATGAGTTCTTTGACGAAGTGAACAAGTTAGTGGGCCAGGGGCATGCCTATGGATGTTATTTATATGTACGCCCAGAAGATGTCTGATAAAGTCCCTCACAAGAAACTGCTACATAAAGTTGACGCTTGTGGAATGGAAGGCAAATTATCGACCCAGTTGGAAAATTGGCTGCAGTAAGAGTAGGAAAAATGGACTGATGTATCCACTGTGCCAATTAGAGTAATTAGAGGTGTCTTGCAACATCCTTGTTGGGGTACCAGTGTTTGCTACCTTCAGCAAATGCACTCTTACTTATCCATAAGAAAATTGTGCAAAACAAAACTCAACATTACTTCATCATCTAATAAAAGTGTTAGTGAGGATTAGAAAGTCATCCTCAAGAAAATCTCTAAAGGAATCCTTGAGTGAAAATGCTTTGAGCCTTAAAGACACTTTGAAGCTTTACTTGAAGTGTGACAGAATTGATGTTGACGAATTGGAGGAGCTTACTCCCAGTTGTTCAAAATAATGACCAGTTATCCATCAAGATGCATCATACTTTGAATCCAAGTTCATTTATAATGAGGCAGGATGACAGTAGAGCAGGAACAAAAAGGAGCCTGCACTCTGGATCTCACTATTATATGATGATGTCCTATCCCATGTGACCAAAGATCTACAAGTCCAGAATCAATTTTTCAGCTAGGTGCGGTAATTCAGGAAGCTGGTTGCCCATCACCTTCTTAAGAGCAGTTTGGGCTGGGCAGTAAATGCTGACCTTGCCAATGATGTCCTCATGCCATGAATGAATTTTTTAAAAGGGCTGACTTGCAAGCTGACATCATTTACTGAACATCAGGTTATTTACTGTCTGCTATGTGCACTAACTAAATATTTGATGTAATTAGTGGGTTCTGCAGCACTTAACTTCAACGCACTGTGACCAAATACTACCGACACACAGAATGAATGCTGCATATACAAAATCAATTCATTGAGAGAGCAATATGGTAGAGGCCTGAGGTATTTGGAAGGATTAAGGAAGAGAAGAAGAAGAATTTCTCAGAAATAGCTTCTGCCCATATTATTTCTGGAGAAATGAGTTCTGCATGGTTCTGAGTGACTGTTCCTCTGATTAATTACATCACAAGGTAGACTGCAGTGATAAGTGATCTCTGCCACTGGAGCTCCAAATGATAGAGTCTTTATGAAAGCCATATCAGTCTAGGAAAGTTTTCTAGTAGGATATTCACCATATAGGAAGACAGAATGTTTATCTTCCAAGAGAACTTGAATATTTGTAATCAGCCAACATCAAATTCAAAGATAAATGCATTAAACCGAAGATAAGTACAAGGATTTCTGAGGAAGGGTCACCGGACCTGAAATGTTAACTCTGTTGTTTCCATCATAGATGCTGCCAGACCTGCTGAGCTTTTCCAGCAACTTTGTTTTTGTTCCTGATTTACAGCATCTGCAGTTCTTTCGGTTTTTACAAGGGTTTCAGTGTTGTTTCGTTACCAAGATGCACCATTACATTAATTATCAAATTGATCAGACATTGAACAGTATGGGACACAAATAGCGAGGAACTAAAAGAAGTATACGAAGGATTGCCAATGTGAAAATATTTCAAAAATTACAAATGGACTCTTGCGATTCATTACAACTGCTGACTGACATAGAAGGCCTTGGGCCTTGTTTGTTTTACATGAATGCATGTTTGTGCCTTAAGCAGGATAAAGCTTGAATTTAATTCTATTCTCCAACTCTTACATACCATTATCTTGTGAAAGAATTCCATTTTAAAAATAATATGAATGCAGGATACTTCCACTCGGCGTGCATTTTTTCCGAAACAGAAAACACATAATTTTGATACTAACAGTTACGTTTAATCTTAGGCCCAATTTTCTCAAAATGATTCACTCTCTGTCTCCTGCACATTTCCTTGATAATTACTGACTAATCCATCAAAATAATTCTGTTATAATTGCATGTTGAAACCAAGAAGATGTTGAAGTAATACTAGCTGGAGAAAATCAGCCAAATATATTTCACTGCACTTTTGTTAACTGTTTAACTCCTGCAGGTTATTTTTCAGCATTAAATCAAAGTCTGTTTATCAAAATTCATTTCTAAGAATGGATGCACTTGCATTGAGGAAGAAATAAAGCAAGAACTGATCGATGCACACCACTGCAGACTGTTTCTGAACTCACTGCGTTATAATATATTGGTACACAAGTTACAGCAGCCTCATATGGTTAAAACAAGGTCCTGCAGTTTCAATATGTTATAATTAAACTGCAGTGCATGCCAAATAATGTAGGAATGACAGGAAAAGGATGAGGTGGTCGGTGGGCCTCTTGTGGTCAAATGCTGTATGAATCAGCTGATTCTTTTCTAGTTATGTACTATGGAATTGGTCCAAACCACTATCATGACAGAGGAGTCAACTCAAGTTTTCTTTTCATGGCTTGGCTATTTGCCCAGTGTTTATTAATATAGATTGCCACTGATTAATACTGTTCCAATGCTTTCAATAATGTTCACACCTATAATAAACATATCTTTGTCAATGTATACTTCAGCACTTTTGATACTTTCTTGAGTAGATTCTATTTGCCTTCATCTTACTTAAGCTGCCTCTGGTGAAACATCATTATTACAACCGGCAAAACAAACCCGTCATTATAAAAATGTTCCCTGGTCCCAATGGAAACTCCATTAAGATAGGCGAGGCACACAAAACTCCATGAGGTGAAGCTTTTGATAAAATTGTTTTTCTCTGCCAATTTGATTGAATTTAGAAGTGACATCTGATTGTAATTTCATTCTTTGGTCGCTATTAAGATTATCCAATATGGTTCAACTGGCGCTAACCTTACGTCAAGCTAACTTTATACCTCGACATAAGATATTTAAACCACCAATATCACTATCATGCATCCAAAAGGGAAAAAAAACTCTCTATTTACACAGAACTTTTCTTGATGTCCCAAAGCACTTCATCACCATAAGATGTAGAGGCAGAAGCAGACCATTTGGCCCATTGTGTCTGTTCTGTCATTCATGAGATCATGGCTGGTCTGATAATCCTCAATTCCACTTTCATCACTTGATCCTCATGCTGATATAAAAATATGTCTACCTCAGTCACGATTGTACTTAACGATCTAGTCTTGACAGCCCTCTGCGGTAAAAGAAATCCACAGATTTAACACCCTCTGAGATAAGGAATGCCTCCTCATTTTTGTCTGAAATGTGTGACTCCTTACTCTGAGATTATGGCCTCTGCACCTAGACTCTTCCATAAGGGGGAAGCTCTCTGCATCGCCCTTGTTAAGCTCCCCGAGAGACTTTTGTTTCAATCAGGTCCCCTCTCTTTCTTCTAAACTCCAAACAGCACTCCAAGTGACCAATGCTGAAAATGGAAACATGTTTCATATTTATGATATTAGAATGTTGTCCCAGTTTTCTCATTTTACTTTGCCCCTGTTAGTGAGAGTGAATAATTCCATCCGTGCCAGCAAACTTTCTGCAGCTTATTCACTTGCTCTATCTTGAATCCTGAATAATAAACTGTAATTTGACTATTGAAATAATGGGGCAAAAGACACCCCAGTTGAGTTGGTATCCCACCAAATCCCGATTTCACCCAGTGTGGAATTGTACACATCACAATTAGGCACGATGTTTGCCAAAATTTCAGATGCTCAATCCAAGTATTTATAAAATAGACAATGTAACAAAATAAAACATGGAATCTCATTGTATAATAGATGATATATTTGTTAAAATTAATTACAATGTTAACACAAAGTCATCACTTTTTTCAAAGAATTTATGTATTTTAAAATATGACATTTTTCTAGGTGTAACCTTGACACAACAGTACCATTCTTGCCTCTGAATCAGTAGGTTCATACCCAAATCCATTTAAATAAATCACCTCTCTTTTTTAAAAAAATCCACTTATGCAGTGTAAATTTGAACATTCGTATGACTCAACTGATCGCACTAGAAGTGACCCCGCAACCTCACAAACCTCTCGGAACAATTTCCGACTGTGAACACTCTATTTCTCTGAAAAATTGACAGTCAGCAGAGGATAAGTGGATTACATTTACTCCTTGGACATTCAATATATGGCTATTGCAGTTTTAGAGCAGTCATATCAATGGACAAGAGCATCCCTGTTTCATGTGGGTACCTGTTTAGAAGTACAAATATGTACCAGTGATAATGCAGGTACTAAGTCACTATGCTGCCCCATTTTCTCATATTACCTGTTCCACCGCAATCTTCTCTTTAACAAAGATGACGTAAGTTACTAATTAAATAATTCCATTGTACTTTGATCATCTACAAATTAACGATCCTTTCAGGACAAATGCAAGAATACAAAATTTCACTAGATGTAATAACTTATACGGCACAAGAAAAGGTGGCTGATTGGTAGGCAAGCAGATTCCAATTGGTTGAGTCATTTCCATAAACAGTGCACAGAGAATAGTTATCCCCAAGCTTCTGTTTAAATTTTAAAAAGAAAAATTGACTCTCAAGGCACTTTACATCCAATGAAGTACTTTTGAAATGTAGTGTCTGTTTTAGTGCAAAAAAATACACACCTAGTTTGCATTCAGCAAGATCCCACAAACAGCAATGTGATAATGATCAGATTGGATCAGTCAGCTCAGTTGGCTGGATGGTTGGTTTGTAACACAAACTGATGCCAACGGCACAGTTCCAATTCCTATACCAGCTGAGATTTCTTTGAAGGACCATGAGGTTTTTAAAAAAAGCCAGTAAGGACACTGGGATATATCCTGTGCTCTTCTATGAAATAATGCCAGGGAAATACGATGTTCATCTGAGGAGAGAGATGGGGACATGGTTTATTGCATCAGCTAAAAGACAGCCCTTCCAGTAATACAGGACTTCCTCAGTACTGCACTGGAATGACAGCCTTGACTCTTAATGTTGAAGCCCTGGAGTGTGCCTTGAAGCCAAAACCTTCTGATTTGAAGGCTAGATAATTTCCAACCAAGCTACAGCTAGCATGAAACAGCACTTATTCATTTTTAAACAGATGCTCACTTATATCTATGGCAAGCTAAAACTGCTGTATTTTCCTTATTCTTACATGAAATGTGCAATATTCTTCTTAAACCACAATAAAGCTTTGCAGTTCTATGTGCCAATTTCTCTTTACACCTCACCACAATGAATATATTCCCCATCTTTCCAAAGTCTTCACAACACAGTTCATGTTCTCCTATAAAACCCCATGATGTAATTAATTCATTATATAATAGTCTATTTGTATGCTCACTGATTCAATCAGCCTCTTGTGCTGATGCCGGTACTTTGGAACAAATATTCAATTGCACAGAATTACTTACAATATGCAACATGGAAGCAAATCATTTGGCCCATTTAGTCTGTGTCATTGTTTATTTCCCACACAAATCTGATTCTATACCACCAACCTCATCTCAGCCTTTTAGTGCATTATGCTGTTCCTTTTCTTTCCCAGATTCATCTAGCTCCCTTTTGCAAATATCTCAGTTATTTACCTTAACCACTTCCCACGGCATTGAGTTCCACATTCTAGCCACTGCCCTTCATTTCACTCATAGTACTGCATATGTCTCCCTTTCAAGCATCTTTGCAATTAGATTTCAGAAGACACTATTCCATCAGCTTTCCAGGTATTGCACTCCATATGTTAACAACTTGTTTTGTCTAAAAAAATGCTTTTCCTTTGGTTATCAAAAGTCAGTAACCTTTGGTTACTGATCTGCCTGCTGGTAGAAAGAGTTTATCCTTAACTACTCAGGCAAAACCCACCATCATTTCGCAAATTCCTTCAGCTGATGAAGGAGCTTCACTCCGACAGCTTGTGATTTCAAATAAACCTGTTGGACTATAACCTTGTGTTGTGTGGCTTCTGACTTTGATAATCTCTACTAACCTCTCTTCTTTGGGGAGAACATTTCTAGCTCTTCTAGTGTATTCACATAACTAAATTCCATTGAAGTTGCAAATGCTGAAATCATATTGAAATGAAATTCTATCACTTGATGGCAAATTCTGTTGCAGTATGTCTCATAGTTTGTATGTAGTATACATTTCAGGGACATCCTCACAATAGTGCTTGTCTCAGTTTCTCTCTTAACTAGAACCACTTGAAGCATGACACCTTGCTGAAAACGAATGACTCAGTGTAACCAAATTGCCTGTAATATTTGTATATATCATGTGCTGTGATAAAGATCTGTTGAATCCTTCAATACCACATTACTTACATCTGCTGTTATATGAAAATTAATAAAGACAATGCCACCTAGTTGCAAGCACCGTGTGGAGGGAAAGCCTACACCATGGTGAGATGGGGTAGAGAAGGGTAGGGGGGGAGCGTGGAAGGCTTTGATTTTATGGAGACTACCAGGATAAGGAGTAAGGTGTATGAGGTGACTGCACTCAGCAAAAGCATAATTTCAATTTCCCAATTTTGAGATGTAAATATAAAGTCAGCTTATTTGTGATTGGCCTGCAGTCAGTTCCAACTTGTAGTATATTGCACACAATGATTGCTTATTAGCATAATTTAAGAAACCTTATCTTCAAGATAAAGTCAGCTACAATGAGAATTCTTTTGCGCCAATTCAAATTCTTTTGAAGGTTATGTATGCCATTCAGCTTTGTGCAGTTTTGCCTGAAGTCAGCAATTTTCCTTGTTTCTACTTAACTTCCACAGAGGTATGGAGCAGGCAAGGGTGAGTCAATGGTGGAGCAGTTGGCAGAGTGTGGTTTAGTTTTGGGATCTAAAAGAGTGGAAGATTGATCCAAGACAGAAGATGCGCCAGAGGCATGAAGGAGTGAATTATGAAGAACCTGGTGCCCAGAATGGGTTTGGGTGCAAGTATTATGGTGATGAGGTCTGTCAGTTAAGGAAAGAAAATAAGGAACTGAAAGGGTGGTGTCAGTGCTGTCCAAATGTCAATCTATCTCAGTGTTTTTATTTGGCAGGGTCCTTACAGGGCTTTAAGCTTACCTACAACATGTCTATTAAACCACCTGAGAATCATTGTTAGACTATGTCCTTCACCATGCTGGGAAATAAGGGCCTATTGAAGCTGAAAGCTTATCACGTCCCATTGAGTGCTGGGTGCAACATTGACTATAACTTAAACCTTCGATACACAGTGAACAAAAAAAAAATTGTTTATTCCAGAATAAAAATAATGAGGGTTTATCAGTATGTTTATCTTCATGACTCAGCTCGTCTCAACAAAAAATAGTAATGTTCACATGAATAATGTAGTGTGAAATATTTTTGTGAAATTTAAATCTGAACATTAAAACACCTGGGCCAACTTTCTGCTTTCAAGTCTTAACAGGTGGAAGTGACTGACAACTTGAGTCATGCAGCACAGAAAAGACCCTTTGGCTCATTGAGTCTGCACCAACCTAACTACACAAATCCCTCTTTCCCAAAACTTAGCCCATAGCCTTCAATATCAAGCCATTTCAAGTGGTCATCACATACTTTTTAAAAGTTGCGAGGTTTCTGACCTTTACTCTCCCAGGCAGTGCATTTCAGATTCCCACTACCCTCTGAGAAAGGGAAAGGTGTTTTCTCAAATCCACTCTAAACCTTTTGCCCTTCACCTTAAAATTATACCCTCTCAGGTTCTAGTTACACAATTTGGAACAGCAAACTACTGACAAAATTCCATCAAAATGTCTGTCAAGCAAAAATCATGAGGACAATGTCATTGCGGATTAGTGCTGGGGTGGAATAGAGAGAATGTCAGACCACAGTAATGCTCAATCTAACATGAGCCCAATGTTAACATTTGAGGGATTCTTGAGACTCTAGGAATCAATAAATAAATAATAAAAGAAAATGATTACAGTAATCTCTTTGCTTCCAATTACATTCAAGATTAACTTAAGGACCGACATCTGCTGCCACAAATGCAACTTGCAAATGGCAAGGATTGTATATATCTGCCAATTCACTTTCACTGCATGCCATAGACATTAAGTAACATGACTTTAATTCACATTTTTAGTACAGGTGTAACAGTACAGTATAAAAAAGAATTGTACAAATGCAAATCCTTCATATAAGAATATAGTACAAGTGTGTTGAGATTTGGTTTCACTTCACTGACCTAATCTTCTATCCTATGTGTGATTGTCTGTTTACAGCCTAATTCAGGACATAGCAGAAGTCATTTTCAGTAAGTCTGGAAGCAGCCCAATCAGTTAGTAAGTGTATCACTGAGCTGGTTTCCATGGCACACAATTGATAACAATCATGGAAAATTCCGAGAAAAAGCCACCATTGTCTTTCCCAATCAGCAATAGCCTCACTTGACTTGATTATTTCGACAAATAAAATTATCTCATGAACAGAATTCATTCCAGTTCATCACTGATCCTGTGGGTAATGTGGTTTGATGCCATTGGTCATTTGTTTTTCTAGTAAATGCTTATCCCATATCAATTTAAATTTTACATTTTTCACACAAGATGTTTATTTTTACTTAGCTGAGAAAAGCATTTATTACTTTCTCTGCATCAATTAAATTCAATTCATGTGAAACCCATAATAGCTGAAATACTCTTGATTTAAGCAATAAACATTGGTTGTAGTTAGTTCAAAGTTTAGAATTATTTAAAGACAGTTATCATGTGTTATGACCAGGCCCTAGCCAGGATTGTCCAGTGGGAGTACATCAAATTATCAAGCTCCCCATCCCCCTGCCTCGGTTCTTTCTCTTGTGCATACCTTTCTCCAAAACCAAATTTATTTATGTTTTAAAAGAAGCCAATGTAACCAGGGTTTCTTGAAGTAATAAGAGTGTGCATTTATCAGTCACTAAACACAGGAAAAATAATAACACAACATAGAGATCTGTATATATATATATATATATATACACACACACCGATTAGAAATAAGAAGTGAATCTAAAATAGAATAAATGTTAAAAGATATATAGATCAGTCTCTGAGTCATTCATAAAGAGAAGGGAGTGAAACATTGACAGTCAAGCAAACGATTTTGGGATTCTTGGCTTTGCAGGTTGATTGGAATCCTTTTATCATGTTTCCTTTTGATTAACGTATTAGTTAGCTGGCTTCTAGATCTTGGAGTAGGAAAAACATTTATCTGCAATTCTGAGGTGACTAATGGGTGGTTCTTTGACCATAACCTTCCAGCACACTCGCAATTGAACCCATGTTAGTTCACATGAGTACTCAGCTCACTAGCGCACCTTCTTCCAGTAGTACACAAAGGCTTTAACTGGCTCTTAACCCTTATGCTTGTGTATTCTTGGAAGAGGAGGACACAAAACATTTCTTTTGCTCAGAGATCTGTCTTTTCTCCCATTTCCTTCACAGCCTGAGACAACTCCCAGCAGATTACAGTTGAGTTTGGAGTGCGCTTGAAAATCATTTGAAGTTTCCTTGACAAGTCATCAGGTGTGACATTCCAAGCTCTCTCTCCCTCCACAAATATCCACTGAATTTACATCTAGAGTCATTTATTTGGCTGTTGCAGTCCTGTTTTAAAGAAAAAATACATGTCAGAGTTAAAAGTTTGACATGTCAATACGTGATCTGAAGATATGACCTTTGGTAATCACTCTTGCACAATATTTGTTCTAACGTTGAACATGTAAGATGAATTACCATGTCAAAGCATCATTAAATGGGAATTCAAAAATTCTATTAGATTCTCTATATAGAGATGTTGGAACTTCTCTTTAAAACAAGTTCACAGCTGAAAGTCCCCACGCAGGCCACCCACCCATCAGCTCCTTTAAATGATGAACTTTTCAGTGAAATATTTAAGGGACGGGCACATAATTGAAGAAGTAATCCACGTACTTGAAAAGAAAATGACAGATGATAAATTAAACTCACAATAATGATAGCTGGCAATTTTGACTTATCAATGGTCACGTGCAGGCAGAATTCTGATTGAAAATCACAATAAGATTAAAATGTTATCCAGAAATCCGGTCATTGCTAACTACTCAAACATGCCTTCATTTTCAATGAATTGAATGGTTAATCAGAAGCATCACAGCCAATACTCAATGAGCTGATTCCTGAGACATTTATTTTGTATTAAGCACATTTTATATACTGTTTCAATAATAAAAGAAAGCAGTTTAATTTTGTGTGCGTGTAGTCAAAGCTTTGGAGTAACTAAAATTGGCAGAGTTTAGGAAATGAGCACAACATCTGACTATCTTAATCTTATTGCACAGAAATAAAATTCATTTAACTTTGCAAATGTGAAAGTATCATTTATTATTCTAAGTCATGCTTATATTGAAAAGACCTCACATCTAACAAAATCCAAGAAAATTGCAGTTATGTTATCAAACAAAGAGACAATCATAATAACGAGCTGATATACATGGAACAGATGTACAGGCACAGCCTCCATATATTGCCTGTACATCAGAATTAATTAAACACTCAAACAGCTAAGAAGACGTGGCAATCTCTAGCTACAATGATACATATAGGATGGAAGCAAATGCAAAAAGATACCTGATTAAAGAGATCCGAATTTTTTTTAAAAATCCTCTCAGTTTGCTGTTATTATTTCTTGCTGATTAATTCTTCTGTTTCTTCCTCTTTAACCCAGAGTATAATGATCAGAAAACACAAAGTAACTGAGTTCACTGATGCCCTAGTAAATATGAGAAGGATTTCTATTTACACATGACCATTTGCAAAGTTCAGTTCGACTTTGTAGGTACTGATGACATCGTGAGAATGAGGAAAGAGATTCTGCCTAGATAATATGAGGAACCAGACACTAAATTATAAAGCAGAACCTCGGAGATAAAAAGTACTTAGATGAGCATTCAAGCTATAGACCAAGTTCTGGAAAGTGGGACTAGTGTAGATTTGTGTAGACTTGAAGGGCAGAAGTACCTGTTTTGTACTGTATCATTCTATGAAAGTTAGAATCTCTAGATTATCGTCTGAGCTATGTGAAAATTTGTACAGGGAACATAAAATTAGAGAGATGAAAATGTGACTCAAAAGTTGGCAGAATGTGGGTTCCAGTTCATGCACCACTGGCACTAGTACTGGGGTAAGTGAGGACTGCATCGCTGGGATTGTTCACACTGGAACTATGCTGTGGCCAGTGTTCATGCAAAGGACATAATTAGAGAATTAAAGAGGGTTTCAAGTAGAAGCATAAAGCATGGAAACAGACCCTTCCACCCAGCCAGTCCATGCTGACCATGGTCCCAAACTAAACTATTCCCATCTGCCTACTTTTGGCCCATACTCCTCAAAACCTTTTCTATTCATGCACTTATCCAAGCGTCTTATAAACATTGTAACTGTGCATGTATCCTTCACTTGCTCTGGCACTTCATTCCACACATGAACTGCCCGCTGTATAAAACAAAGTTGCCTTTCATGTCCTTTTTAAGTCTTTATCTTTTCACCTTAACAATATTGCCCCTAGTTTCGAACTCTCCTACCCTAGGGAAAAGACCTTTGTCATTCATCTTATTTATACCCCTATTGATTATCTGAACCTCAATAAGGTCGCCCTTCAGCCTCCCTTGCTGCAGTGAAAATAGTCCCAGCCCTTTCGGTCTATTTTTATAAAATTAGTATTGTGGATAGTGATCAAATGTCGAAAAGCATGGCATATTAAAGAATACAGACAAGTTAAGGGAAGAACATTGTAATAATGGAAATGATGGTCAAAGAGTGTCAGCAAGGGAAAGAGAGAAGATAACCCCAGGAATGCACTAATGATCAAACCTAGATGTTACAAATGCTACAAAAAGACAAAACTAAAGGCTCTGTATCTGAAAGTATGTGGTATAATGAAGTAAATAAATTGAAAGGAAACACTGAAGCAATAAATATAATTTGATAGCCATTATAGAGACACGGCTTTGTGAAGACAAGAATTGAGTCTTGACTCTTGGGAGGTATGGGACATTCAAGAAAAATAAGAAAATAGATAAAGTGGGGAAGTTGCACTAATCAAGGATGGCATTTGTACAATAATTAGAGATTACCTTATTTTAGGAAATCAGGATATAGCATTGGCTTGGTTGAAGATGAGAAACTGTAAGAGAAAGGAGTTACTTGTGAGGGTGGTCTATATCCCTCTAACAGTGACCACAACATGGGACAAAGTGTACAAGAAGAAATAATGGGTGCATGTGAAAAAGGAACAGAATAATGGATGATGAGGTATAGAGCTGGATGAACACAGCAGGCCAAGCAGCATCGGAGGAGCAGGAAAGCTGACGTTTCTGAAGAAGGGTCTAGACCCGAAACGTCAGCTTTCCTGCTCCTCTGATGCTGCTTGGCCTGCTGTGTTCATCCAGCTCTACACCTTGTCATCTCAGATTCTCTAGCATCGGCAGTTTCTACTACCTTCAGAATAGTGGATGATGTTAAGTTATGTATGAACTGGAAAAATAAGATCTGTAGTCGTCACCCAATATTCTATGACTGCCCCTGAGAAGCCCCTGACTATTATTAACAAATCCCCTGGACTGACTGTGGATGAACCTGTCTGACCAGAGCCCAGCTCCTGGATTGATGTCTCCACAGCACCTCACCTGTAATGCCTGTTCTGCTTGTATTTGACTTGCAGGGCTGGTCACTATCAAATCTCCAATCTTCATAGGCATAGAATCCCTAGGGTGTGGAAACAGGCCCTTCAGCCTAACAAGTCCACACCAATGCTCAGAGCATCCCACCCAGACCCATCACCCTATAACCCATGTAATCTACACATCCCTGGACACTATGGGCAATTTAGCATGGCCAATCCACCTAGCCTGCACATCTTTGGACTGTGCGAGGAAACTGAAGCACTCGAAGGAAACACACACAGGCACAGGGAGAACGTGCAAACTCCACACAGACAGTTGCCCAAAGGTGGAATCAAACCTGGGTCCCTGGCGCTGTGAGGCAGCAGTGCTAACCACTGAGCCACCATGCCGCCCTTTCATTGGCATGGATCCCCAGATGCTGGTAAGACCATGTGTGCGAATGACTATGGCTCACCTCCTAGACTGCAATTGGACAAGCCCCTTGACTGATTCTGATGTGATCCTCTGACTAACCATAATCTCCTTTACTTCACTCAGGAATGTTTCCCTTTGATTTTCAAACATTGCTGTTTACTTGTAGTATGTTTGTCACATAAACCGTTGGCACATGCTACAGGGGTCATGTTGACACAGTTTAGTGATAGGTCTACTCCCTTGACGGTTCAGAGGCTGCCACAATAACAAGCTGCCTACCTCTTCCTTTGAACTAAAAGGCAATACTTGCCACAGGTGCCTGCATTATGACTTGAGCATTAAAAGACTCTTTGCACTAAGAAGCAATATGAAGGAGACAGGCTGGTAGGCTTCAAGTGACACAAAGTGAGTGAGGGCTCAGAAAGCAAGCTAACAGCCAGAAGATGCATCCTGCTTAGATGCATTAGATGTGAGTGTGTCCCTGTATGCGAAGTGACCTGGCAGAATTGTGCAAATCATTGGTGTCCCTGAGCTCCAAAGTAAAGTGTTGGACGGCTACGAGAGTTGGTCCGAGTGCAAGTTTAAGATGTGGTGAGATCAGAGGTTTGCCAAAGCTGCTTTATGTGGGTGAAGGGTCAAAGAGAACAGTTGTTATGAAGTACGCAGGAATGTTATTGTCGTGAAGACGCAGTTGCACAATGGCCAGGATAAGCTTTCAGTGAGCTGTAGCCATCAGGTACCTGCTCTGACTTACATATTGGGGACTTGTACCCACGAGGGTCTCGATGTAGGTGAGCAGAGTTGGAGTAGCGCATAAATAAGTAGTGGTTTTAATGAGATGCCCATGCATGGAAATATGAAAATGATCGCTGAATGGCAAGAACCTATAGTCACCATTTCAGACACAAAGGGAAAATTGGGAGGAGATAATTTTAATCATTGTGTTAATCTCTAATATGATGCAAAATAAAGTTTGTGTGCTGTAGATACAGTGAGCTAAGTGGTCTCTTTCTATGTCATCAATGCTCAATCATTTGCCAGGTAGCAAGCAGAGGAAAGAGGGATAGAATTCTTTCCCAAGCTCACAGGTCTTCTCTGTTTCTACATTCAGTGGCAGAGTTTTAAGGGATTTTCAGTGGAGTCATTTCAATGTAACAGGTGAACTGAACACTTCTTCCTTCCACCTGCTGATTTGTATTAAAGCAATCAGAGATGGAAATTCTGCGTGAATTTCAACTCTGCCTGTTCATGTTGATGACAGAGTTATTGAGAGAAACTGCTCTCTCTACCTGTTTTAATTTGCCATTTAATTTCAGAAATATCTTGTTTATCACCTTTCTCTTTTAAAAAAGTACAGACAAATTTCTGCCTAGGTCATTTTAACCCAGATTTTCACAAGTCTGCACACTGATCTGTTGTGATTGACTTAATAGCTGCCGATCACACTTTCCTGTCTAATTCCCCCAGCTGGGCTGCTGTGTGATATCCTGGTGCTCAAGGTCTGACTTAACTCACTCCCGGAGGATAAGGTCTAGTTCCTAGAAAATAAAACAGAGATTTTGTTGTCGCAAATTATTAACCATTCATCTCTTTTCCACTCCTGTTAATCCATTTCTTGTTGATTAAGTTTCATTAGTGCATCATATACAAAGATATATAATGTAGCAATAGTTTTGTCAGCCAAATTGTACTGCAATGTTGAGCATCTTTCTTGAAGGGTATTTTTAACCATGGAAATTATTGGATATTTAAATGATCTAAAATTAAATAGGAACATAGTAACAAGAGTTAACCACTTCTTGAGCCCATTTTGTCTCCAATATGATTATGGCCAATCTGTGACCTAAATCCAAATGTGCCCCATAGCCCTACATCCCTTAATACCATTGGATAACAAAAACGTATTGATCTTAGATTTGAATTTAACTATTGACTAACAAGCTATCAATTGCTGCTTGTAGAAAAGTGTTCACAATTTCTATGACCCTTTTGCTTGAAGAAATGGTTCCTAATTTCAATCTTGCGAGGTCTGGCTCTAATTTTCAGGCTATGCCCCCTAGTCCTCGGCTCCCAAACTAGCGGAAATAGTTTCTCTCAAACTATTTTTTCTGTTTCCTTGATATCTTGAAAACCTCGATCAAATCACTCTTCAATTTTCAAAATTCCAGGGAATACAACGCTAGCTGTTATATGGCTGCTACTAATACATTAATTTTATCCATTTGCCATGGCTTTATTTTCTCTTGAAAGTTTTTATGAAAATTTTGTCCGTACCACTTTTTTCTGTGACCTGTTGGTGATGTGCTGTGACTTCTTTGTTGCAAGTGATGACGATCTTGGAGAATAGCAATTAGATAATATTCCCTGTCAGAAGCAGCTCATTATGGAGTCATTTAACAAAATAGATGGTTGGGAAATATTAGAATGAACTTGTACCCTCATTAGAGCTAAAATATCTAGTCAACAAAAGGCTATTCCAGGAATAATAGGGTTTCTCTGTCTGTACAGTGAACTACATATTTGAGCAATATTTCTTTTAAGTCATTCTTTGACAACTATTAGGTATCATCTTTGTCTAATTAGTATTAGTCAAAAGAACATTGATTCAAATCAAGTTCCAAGGCTTGAAAATGAAATCTGCAGTAGCATTCCTGTGCATTATCAAGTGAGTGCAGTAAGTGTGTGGTACATGAATATGCAAACAACATTTGACAAGAACCATAAAGACCATTAGAATTTTTAAGGAAAATACAGAGAAAAAGAATTTGAAGGAGAAGATATAGAGTTATGGATACATGATATTTTACTCCATACTTTAGACCAGAGCAGGCTAATGTTTTCACATAGGAACGGGACACAATTCAATTTTTCTCTTCATTGTGGAGCCAGTGAGCAAATTTTAGAAAGATAAAGGTTTCCTCAACAGCAAATGATCAGAAAAATTCAAAAACAAAAAAAAACAACAATTTAAATAAACAATTGACAGAAATGACCATTAAAAAGTGCTAAGCACCAAAGCTTAATATTAAAGCTAGCTTTTGCAGTTTGATTAAGAAGCATTGCTAGAGATTGAAGAAGAATTTGCTCTAATTCATGACCACTGGGGAATGGAGTGGTGACTTGGGCAGATTTAAGGAGTTAGATTGCAGAATCTGTCATCTCCCAAAAGAGGCTGAATATTACTAAAAATCAGTTAAGTGCCACTAACGGTGAGCTTTATCAATGGTTTCTCTCCCAAGGCTCAATGAGTTTTCTCTCGCTATCATCCCAAATTCACCCCATTAACCATACACTACATCCCTCTGCCCACTCGTTCTATTCTAGCATTCACTGTTGGCAGAAGTTCTTGCTATTGATGGGAATCCCAGGAGCCCTGGTGCGAATGCCATCTTTGAACCCCAACTGTAGACTCAGTCAAGCATTGGCAATCTGAAATTGCCTTTCACGGATAACATACTGAGAGAGTAAAACACAAAGCAACACCTCTCCGGGCACATAAGTGGCATAGCTGATATTTTCTCACACAAACAACGATACATACCCTACATCAAACACTGCTGAAGTATCAAGCCACACAGCTCTCTCATCCTTAGCCACATCCCATCTTACAGCCAAGTCAATAATACCCTTTACTTAATAATCACGATAGTCTAGCATCTTCTCATTGTTCAATGTGCGACCATCACAGAGAAGAAAGCCTTGAAATGCGTCGATATTCATCAAGAGCAAATGTGAACTGCGAGCAAGCAAACAGAAGCTGCATTTGCCTTTCAGGGCAGAAACAAACTGCTTGTCTGTTGAACACCAACAACGTTCTAGTCAATGAATGATCACTACACCCAGCTCTCATCTCCTGGATTCAGGTGTCAATTAAGTCCTGCCTGGCTTGTTGTGCCCAATGCTGCCACATTTTAGCATGCAGAAAGTGATGTCGCTCCTGCTCAATGCCTTCCTGCTTGGAAAACTTGCCCAGCTCTCCCAGATCATCAGTCTCCATCACATTCCCTCTTTGTCTGCTCCAATTGCACAGAGTGCAATATGCAAGGATGATGCCACTCACTTTGTCCCATGTGTAGTATAAGGCACTAATCCCAGAGTGATCCAGGCAACAGAACCTTATCTTCGAGAAATGAAGAAAATATTCAGAAATTCAGCTAAGTCTGGCAGCATCTGTGTAGAGGGAAATAGAGTTAGCATTTTGAGTCTAGTGATCTCTATTCAACTGAAAGGTGTAGAAAAATGGGGTTTTTTTACATATATTTTTGACAAAGGAGGGGGCCCAGTGCAAAAGTCAAAGGGGTTACTAAGGATAGAGAAAAAAAGAAAGTTGTAAAATTGGTGTCAATTAAGGTGTGACAAGGTAGAGAAGGGTCCTTTCTACTAAGTGCAAAGTAACATGACAGAAACAAGACAAGATGATGTAAGAAAAATGGAGAACAGACATAATGTCGTCAGTTTCTGAATTTGGTATTGAGACCCAGAAGCTGTAAAGTGCCAAAATGGAAAATGAACCCCATCTTCAGCACAACTATCAGCTGCTTGACTGCCCTAGTCAAATAGTAGGCAGCATTTTATCTACACTGTTTGTATAATGGAATCATCAAACATGGTCAAAGGCGGTATCCCTTGTCCCCTGCTAACTATCCTCGTAAGTTGTCTGACCCCTCAAACACAGTTGAAATAGGAGATTCTCAAGGACACAGGCAGACTTCTAACATGTGGGACCGATGATCACAATGGAAGCTTTCTCTATTGTTGAACTCAGATGTTTCATGCTATGGTGCAATATGCAACACTGATCTAATCATGGGGAAGTGAGAAACCTTGGTGTGATCTGGCACTAATAATATCGATAATAGCCTTGATACGGTTATGGGTTAGAGATTGAAAGATCCTGCAAAGGACCCCAGTGGATCATATTGATGTTCAACACAGCTTTCACCTTAACAGTCACCAGGAGTGTTGCTAAATAAAGAGACCTTGGAGTGCAGGTTCATAGTTCCTTGAAAGTGGAGTCACAAGTAGAAAAGATAAAGAAGAAGTTTGGTATGCTTGTCTTGATTGGTCAGTGCATTGACAATAGGAGTTGGGAGGTCATGTTGCAGCCGTACAAGACATTGGTTCAGCTACTTTTGGAGTATTGTGTACATTTCTGTCTCACTCCTATAGGAAGGATGCTGTGAAACTAGAAAGGGTTCAGAAAAGATGTACTAGGATATTGCTAAAGTTGGAGGGTTTGAGCTATAGGAAGAGACTGAATAGGCTGGGGCTATTTTCCCTGGAGCATTGGAGGCTGAGGGGTGACCTTATAGAGCTTTATAAAATCATGAGGGGCACGGATAGTGTAAACAGGGGTGGGGCATCCCAAGCTACAGGGCATAGGTTTAAGGTGAGAGGGAAAAGATATAAAAAGGACCTAAGGGGCAACTTTTTCATGCAGAGGGTGGTGCGTGTAGGGAATGAGCTGCCAGAGGGAGTGGTGGAGGCTGGTATGAGTAGAGCATTTAAAAGGCATCTGGGTGGATACGTGAATAGGAAGGATTTAGAGGGATGTGGGCCAAATGCTGGCAAATGGGTCTAGATTTATATAGGATATCTGGTCAGCAGGGATGAGTTTGACCGAAAGGTCTCTTTCTGTGCTGTATATCTCTATGACTCTATGACATTGCAGCATCAGCAAAGGTGACTCCTGCTGTGACTCAATTCATTAGCTATGCTTGTAATAAACCTATGTGGAGAACATAACAAACAGAGCTGGCCCTTAGTGATGTGAGAAGGTAACACTTGCGTGACTCACAAATGGTAATTTAGCATAGTCCTCCACACATTGGGAAATAGAAGACTCTGGCAAGGATAGTCATGGAATGCCTGTACATGGATCTTTGATGATAGGTACCTTATTCCAATAAATACAGCACTAGCCCTGTCATGATGAGATAGTAGGAGATTGTGAGTTCTATGTGAGTACTAAGATGTTGTCCTCTCAGCCCCACATTACCCCCAAGAATGGGACAAATGCATATACAAGCAGTTGCAGAATACACACAGTTCTGCATATACTGCCTAATACAAGCACCACCTATGGAGGCTCATGCACTACCAATGTCATTATTGCCCACAACATATTCTCTCACTCACTGTCAGTACCCTCAAACACCCACACCACCAACCCTGCATGTCCTCTGAGCTGCCTCCTCACACCATGGACCCTTAACCACCTTTCTAACCATCTGCACCAGCTTTAACAGATGTTCCATCCACTTCCACTTCATACAGTCCATCCATTTCTCTCATTACAGGAGAAGATATTCTAAAACAGGGCACAGCAGAGCTGTACAGATGTGAGGGTGCCTGAGATTCAGCTTCTCACCCCCGTAAGGAGGGAACCCTGGCCCCTGCAATAGAAAACTAGGACCACTCTTGCAGGGCTGCAGAGACAGCTATGTCCCACTGACTGGGTAGGTACCACGATTCATTCCATTGCAGCTCTCACATAACCCCGCTGTCACTCTGTCATTCCACACCACTAGCCGCAACACCTCTTTTGTCTTACAGTTATAGCCGGCATCACCATCACTTCCACAGAGAACCATCTGGCTATCTGAAAAGCCACCACGTGGGCATCTGAAGATGAAAGTATGGAGGCTTCAGAGGAAGCACTGGCAAAGCTGTCTCCTGCAGTCGCCACCAGCTCAGATCCTAACACCTCAGTGGGCTTAGACAGAGTGGGAACATAATCTGGTGAACACCAACTCCCCGGACTGTTGAAATACAGACTCCCTGACCAGAATCACCCTGAACGAATGTCTGACTGTGGCCCATCCCCTGGACTGATATTGGAAACTGCCCTTGAGCCATTCTGCTGAAACCCCTTGACTGACAGGTATGTCAAGAGATTTCAGTGAGCACTATTCCCCTAGACTTTGAGACAGGTCTGCCTACTGGCTGCACGTGCAGTGTGTTTGTCACTGAAGGTATTGGCACATGGCGTATACGTGTGATTAATGCTGCATGATGCCGTACTGGAAAATACACATCCCCTTGACTGAAGACTCGTAAGGCAAACTACGAGTATGGCTGAGCTAACTGGCATGTCATGGTAAGGTAAGGCAATACATGGATGAACTAAGCATACAGGTGGGTACTAAGTGAATGAGCCTTGTCCTTTCCTTGAGCTGGGTTCACTGTACACAAAGTATCTCCGTTACAGCCCTTCAATAGTGGTTGCTGATTTACCTTGCAAAGCAAATCTGTACTTCTTAAGCAGCCTATCAGTATATCGGAGAGGCACTATGATGTTTGTGAGGAGTTGGCAGATGTTGAGTGTCAATATCAATGGTTGAGAAGAGCATGTGGCTGGGCTACTGATAGGTTGAAGTCAACATGAAATTTGTTCAAAGCAAGCAGTGAGCTGACTTTCCCATGTACCTGCTCCGGTTTGCATGACAATTTTCCTGACATCTATTAAGCTACTGTATTTTAATTTTGAGATCTGTTCAAAAATCAAATTTTGTTATGAGCCATAGAGCTCTATGTATCATCAACTATGACTGAATATCACCATAAATAGTTCTGTAACTATACAGTGGGGTACAGTTTTTGCTTTGGGTTAATTAGCAAAGTGAGCAAAAAATTGTGATTGAAATGCTACCTTTTTTTTAAGATAAATTATGGTTCAAATTTTTAATCAACCTTTTTTGCGTAAGCTTCCTGAATCAGTTACATTGTTTTAGAATCTAATAGTTTCATTGCATTAGTGAAAAAGCTCATGTTGTATTTAAGAATCGTAATCTGGTGCAGTTTTATTACTACCAGTAGAAATCAGATTAAACAAATGAAATAATCAACCCACCAGCTCTAGGCCACCCAACCATTTGTCACTTTCACCAGAGCATGATAGTCAGTTTCTTCTAAAAGTTGTCTAGTTCTGCCTTAGCACCTAAAACTCGGTGAATGGACACAATTACTGTAAACTTGGCATTGTGATCTTCAAGCATGATGCTTTTGAAATCGTTCAATAAATTGCAGAAACTTGATGTGAACTGAACTCAAATTGTTTTTGAAATCCTCTTATTTTGGGTTAGTTTATTTCAGATGAAAGGCAGAATTGACTTCAGCCATTTAACACATGAATAGTTAGGGAGTACTTATAAAATAGGGACCTCAAGTCTGAGATTGGTACCTACAATTTTAGGAGAGGAGAGAACATCATGCAGCTTCTTGAACCTATTCTGTCATTCAATTAGACTGCAAATGATATGCATCTCAACCCCATCTGCTAATCTTGGTCCCATAATCCTTAATACCTTTGCCTACCACTGGCCTATCAATTGCAGTTTTCTATTAATTTGTTAGGCGCAGGTGAAAACATCATGAAGTTAAATCAACCACAAGGATTAAAGAAAAAATACTTTAGGGATCAAAAGTGATTTTGACTTAGTGTTGAAAGTCTACTCCCTGCAGTGCTAAATCCAAATGAAATATTTCTCATTTCCAAAGCATCTCACACTGCTTCTCCCTGAGATCAGGGAAGGTATCAGCTTGACAATTTTGCCAAAACATTCTGCTGCAAAAGTGAAAGTCATTGCTAAGTAATGTTCAGGCTGTAATGTAACCATAACACAACCATATGACAGGAGTTTGGGAATTGTAAGCCTTCTGAAAATCTTGGTAAAGTTCAACGATCCTGTGTTGTCATGTGGGGAACCAAATTGAGAGTAACTGCGGGCAGGAGCTAAGACCACAGCACCATTGTGCTGATCCAAGCCATTTTGGAGTGCAGGATCAGTCAATTCAGCCTGTTGTTTCAAGCAATGTATGTGTTAACTCAAAGATATGTATATGCTGCAGGCTCAAATCACTACTCAAATACTCTTTTAAATTACGCATTTGAGTACTACATATTCACTGCACCTCTTAAAATAGACAAAATCATGCAATATAGACTCTTATGCCATAAATTTCCAACAGACCATTTCATAAGGTATTATCAACATCCTTCAATTGAGTAGAAATTTCAGCCCTTAACTCTATGATCCTTAAACAGTTTTTGAGAGAACTGACTTGGAAAGCATTATCAAAAGGTTAATTTGTAACAGAAGGAGGTATGTACTGCAGGGCTGCAGAAACAATGTTCAAAGAGGGAATTTTATTCAGCAACGTGAGGTGCTGAAAGCATGGCAGAGATCCCATTCTGACCAAATGAAGTGTGGAACTCTACATCCTAAATCTCAACGGAAGCAACAATGTCTGGCCATAGTCAGTGCTACTTCCATAGGATTGAATAGCAGACTAAAACACTGAGATTTAGAGGTATTTACCTTACTCCCAAGCTCCACACACCAGCACAGATGTTCCTTGTGGAGCTGTGGTTACCGGCGGAAACTGGAAAGGACACACATGCGGCAGCCTAGTAGGCCCTAACTAGACGCGTGGAGCCTAACATGCTTGTTCATTAGGCTCGGACAGACAGGCTCCCTTTCACCTCTCTGTGTTTATACAAAGAGTAAGTTATCCCACCTCTGAAAATGAAAGCGGGCTGCTCCGACCACAGCCTAATAAAAACCTGCCGTGAGGCACTGCTGCCAAGAAAAGCCAACCTGGAACTCATTTAAGAAATGATCAGTAACAAGAACGTAGTTACCTATAAAACTATAGATAACACCACAAGTAATGTTAACCCGAATCTCTATGTAGCACGGGCTACTTTATTTATATTCTGGGAATGATATATAGCAAAATGAGTTCACCCCTATCGCAATTCCTGCTTTCTAGTGGTTGTACGAATCAAAGAATGGCATACACTGCATACAAAACCTTGTGCAACCACATCTACAGATTCCAAGATCCGCTTTAATTGAAATTTTAATGTTTGCTCAAATGATTGGGTATAATCAATAGAAGGAGAAATTCTAAAGGCTGTCATTACATAACTACAGTAAGCAATTTCTCTAATTGTTGTGAATAAAGTGCCTTTTTACTTAATTATGATGGCTTTCCATGTGACCCCTGCTAATGCCGCACCTTTTATAGTTCTGGTGTTGACACAGCTCCTGAATAAAATGCCATGTAAATGTACCAAGAGTATGTAGTCTGGATTTAGATCAGCACAGAAATTCATGTCTCCTGTCTGGGAATTTCACTTTGGGTTTAATCTGGAAGCAGGCCAGCATGAGCGTGGATCTGGAGTGATTTCACAGTCTATCTCCAGACTGCGCCATGCGCATATGCAGGCAATAGGAGATGGTAATGTAGCAGCGTGATGCCCACTACAGTGCTACCCGCCCCATGTGCTTGTGAGGCTCAAGGCTCTGTGCTCGTGGTCAGCTGCATGGGTAAACACAGTTGACCGCAGACCTGAAGTGGGAGTTAATCTACTTTGCAAAATCAGCATGCCTTACATTCTATTGGGCACCAAACATACCTCGGCCAAAGCAAGGAGGATGGAAAAGGGTGTGATCCAACTGCGGAGGTTCCATCAGATTATGAGTCAGAATAGCGCTGGAACAACATAGTAATGGTAATAGCATCTGCAGTAATGGCCAGGATGGATTCCTCCAAAGGGGTACATATCCTGTTTCAATGGCCTAAATGGCTCAATTGGCTAGTCAACTGGTACGAAACAAATTGGAGCCAAGAACACAGAGTTTGGTCCCGATTATGGTGAGTGTAGGTTTGAGGCAAGACCCTTGCTGCAGTGCTGTAGGTCAGAACTGTCTTCTGACAGATAGCTCAAAGAGGGGAAGAAAATTCTGAACTTTTGAATCAATGAACTGTGAAAAATATTTATTACTGTAAGATAAATTTACCAACCCTTGAGTGACAGATAGACAGACTTATTCAAATGAGAGTGGGGCAGCCTGAAGGTTGGCGCAGTAGACATTTAGGTTTTTGTAAACAAGAGTTCAAACTCATATCAGCACCAGTTTTATCATTGCTGTTATCTTTGCTCTTCCATAATGTTTATTTGCGCATCAAGCAAGTCAGTATTCTCCAGAATTGGTTAACCAATTAGCCTATTTCATTCTATTCGACCTTTAATTGCAAGTACAAGATCTTTTTCACAAGTAGGAGGTACTACCTGATTATTAATTTAAGTGGTCTGTGGGCTCGGTAATATTTAAATGAAATGAAGAAATAACACTCTTATTCAGACCTAAGGAGTGTTGAGGACATAACATGAACAGAAAAACTTCACACTTCGGTGAATCATTAATCCTGGTTGAAACTCACAATGCTAAAAATAGTTACTTTTTTTTCAAATGAAGTCAGGTTTAATTAGTTACACAGCTTGACTTTTTATCCTCAGCTAACAAGGCCACCAGTACTGACTTTGCTGTCATCAAAACTACAAAAGGAATCTTACAATTAATCAATAACAAATAGTTGTTGCGTGAACTAATTTACCTTGAACACTCATTATCAGAACTTGCTACTTTTAGTGCTTACTTCAATGGCATATTAACACAATGGTTTTGTATTACTGTAGAAGTAAATCCTTAGTGTTATATTAAATGGTTCATTGATTTTAATCTTCTTTACTTAATCTCTCAGCCAGGTTAGAGCAATCAGTTACTGTTCTAGGGCACAATTTGGAAGATCAATGAAGGTGGGACATTCAGCCTCAAAATATTAGAAAAGAAAGAACGATGAAGCAAATGGAACCTTAATCAGCCATCAGTTGTCAATTGCATTAATTGCAATTTAAACAATCATTTTAGAGTATGTTTTAACCTGTCCTCAGTGAAATTAGGCATTTTTGCATGTCAAAGAATTTCATTACGTAGGATTCTGACTTCCAGAAGCTAAAATCAGGGAAATCCATCTCTACTTACAACATTTTATTTTCTTTGTCATAATTTCTATTTTCCCTTTTAGCTGTGCTTGATACAGCCTATTTATGTAAGGAACAAAAATGAACATTTTGAACATAAAACTAAAATAGAATGTAAGGATTATCTTAATTCTCTATCTTACATATGTAGGAGGAAGAGATATTTTAATCATAAATTACATGTTGTGTCACATACTATTAATGTATTTTTACATTGATGGAATTGAGAAAGAACCTTCAGAAATGTGCTTTTCAGAGCCCCCTGTTGGTTAGCATTTGTAACTGCAACGTGACAGTGTGAAATTTTGACATAGCAATTAGTAATGGTAAATATTTGTGTAATCACACGTTGAAAATATTGTGACAACAGAAAATAAAGTTTCTGGGCACTGAAATGCAATGTACTTTCGTTCAAGATGTTAAGCAGCTATTCAATGTAAACATTCACCAAATTTTAGCTCATCTGTTATTTTTTATTAGTAATGCTTCTGGGACTGCGACTGTTCCAGCACACCAATTTGTAGGTCAGAGAACTCTGTTACGTTAGTAAAATAAAGAATGCAATAAATATAGTTAGGTTTCTCCATAATTCAGGGATACATGGTGTGGCAAAAGAAACCAAGATTTTAGATGAGCAAAGACTCAAAATGCAATATAACTATTTTAACAGTGCTGCCCAGCGATTGGAAACACAGCATTTAGTTAGCTTAACCAGCATACATAAAGTCTACTCATTAATCCGAACATACTTCCTAACTCCAAGATTCAAGAGTCTGCTTTTGAAAAGTATTCTGTCAGTGGAGCTCATGCATAAAGAGGAGTTTGGCAAGGAAATATTATGGCATTAATTTTGAACTTGTGCAACAGAGAAAATACAATGATGAACTGTTACATAGATTCTAATATTTATTTTGTTTAATTTGTCATCACCCATTTTACATCATCACACAAAGTAAAAATGTTGTTTCACAGAATGAAGTAATATTAGATAAATTGATTTTTTGAGGATGCTTATCCATTTTGTGTTCGTCCATTACTTCTTGCTAAACCCATTTATTTTCTGCTTTTTTATCACTTACATGTAATGTCAAGGCTTCAAATAAAAACAGAAAAATGGGCAATGTTCAGCTGGTCTGGCAGGTTGTGTGGAGTGAGAAACATAGTTAATGCTTTAGGATCATCATCTTTCATCAGGACTGATATTCTGCCAAATTAGTCTCAGTCTACCACCAATGACATTTCCTAACTGAGTGAATTTCTTTGACTTACCTTCATGCAGATTTCCCATTTTGTCTGTGAGGAGAAATAACACCCATCTATCTTTACACAATGGCACAGATGAAAACAAAGATTCATCTTAGAACCTACATTCTGGGCAAATAAAATCTTCTTGGCTCAAGCAGAAGAGATACCTCCAACACAACGTGCTGCTTATATTAGATTCCATTGTTAAAATAATTCCACCTCTTTATTTAGAACATGAAGGTCTTGTGGTACAGTGGGTAGCATCTGTGTCCCTGAGTCAGGAGTTCAGTGCCACTCCTGGAACTGCTGGTCAGTAAAGGTATGTTCAAAATGTATTTAAATAGGTCGAGTGTCAACTTGTCAATTCTTCCAGTATACATCAAAGATAGGCAGTAGAAGTGGGAGGGACTACAATGGAAAGATATTGGAGCATCTCTCATCGTGAATTGAATTACAAATTACATGTAAAACGATACAGTGCCATAGCAACTCAGAGTCTTTGGAAACTGTCATGGCTCAATTGGCTAGTCAACTGGTACGAACCAAATTGGAGCCAAGAACACAGAGTTTGGTCCCGATTATGGTGAGTGTAGGTTTGAGGCAAGACCCTTGCTGCAGTGCTGTAGGTCAGAACTGTCTTCTGACAGATAGCTCAAAGAGGGGAAGAAAATTCTGAACTTTTGAATCAATGAACTATGAAAAATATTTATTACTGTAAGATAAATTTACCAACCCTTGAGTGACAGTTGGATGCTACATATCTGTGGTGGTGGTGATAGTAGTCATTTCATTCTAGGATAACATCTACTCGGGGTCGATAGTTTTTGTCACAGTCTTCATGTGACTCAATGGGCCAATTGTCAATGCACTGATTTTTGAGCACATGGCAGGACATCCCACTAGGTAGTGATATCTAGAGTTTGGGGTTTACATTCTTTCCTTCCCTCTTTGTTACCATTCTGCTTCAATAAAAAGGCATTCAGATTCAAAGAGTGATATACCTTGGTGGATAAGCTGTCATCATTTTGAATGATCAGCTGCAAGCCCCTCCCAGTCATTAAGGTCAATGATGCCACGCTTCAAGGTGAGTTTCGAACTGTCTTTGAAACATTTCCTAGCTCCTCCCCTGAAATGCTGGCCACTTGAGAGTTCAGAAAGCAGGATCTGGCAGGGGTGGTACTTATTGGCCATCTGTAAAGCCAATCATAGTTGACTTTTATCAGAGTTTTGTCTGCTTGCTTCATGAAGCTTGCTAATGCTTCGTTGGTCCTCCCATTGAATCAAGAGGGTTTGGCAAAGATTTTACTTATGGAATGTCTCTAGCATTCTTGTGTGCTGCTGATACACAGTCCAGATCTCACAGCAGTACAGGAGTGTGGTGATGACAGTTACTTTGTACACTAGAACTTTTGTTGCCTTCTGAAGGTTTTGCTGTCAGACATTCACTGTCATAGTTTGGTAGAAGGTTGAGCTGGTGTAGTTAATCTGGTGTTGGTCTCTATATTAATGGTGGCCTTCTGAGAGAGGTGGTTGCCAAGGTATGAAAGGAGCCCAGCATTTTCCAGGATCTCTTTGTTCACATGTTAAAGGGAGGGTGGGGGCTGACCAGGTGTGGGTTGATATCAGTTTCGTTTTGGCAAAATTCAAAGACATGTTAATTTCTTGCATGCAGAATTGAAGAGATTGAGAGTGGTTTGGTGTCAGTTAATCTTTCAGGAGGCGAATATCCACTGCCAGGTAGATCATAAAAAGCATGAGAATGATCACACGGCTTTGTTTGACACTGGTTCACTGAAAATGAAAGTTTCTGGTCTCCCATCTAAGATTGTGGTAGCCATATCTTATTGAAGTAATTGCAGAGTCGTGATGAAATTTTGATGGAACGAGACTTGAGAGAATTTGTGCCTCAGTGTTACTGTTCTGTCTTGGGCCTATCATGGTTTCAAGCATAAAGTTAGGTGAGGGAATTCAAAACTGTTCTTCACTTCTCAAATAATAGTACTCTCCTTGTCTCCCCTTGTCTAACTAGAATCTGTCTAAATGTATACAATTTGTATGTGGTAGAATTACCCATACTTGACACATGGACATAGTCAAATGATATAATCACCCACAGTTTGAAACATATATAATTAAATGCTATAATTATCCATGGTTTCAAATTCTTGATTCAGTACAGTGGAAATTACATATTCATAACACAGAAGACCTCTGGAAGCTTTGACAAGAAGCGAGTAAAACAAGAATGACTCTTGTCTTCATTCATGACTTAGGCAGAGTCATTTTCTTTTGTAGTCTTTTATTTTTGCTTTATCCTTTGCACTCAAATCATCAAAGTTCGTGAACAATGTGTTTTTAAATCAATTTGTACTTTTGCTTGAGTATTCAACTATCTTTGTATTCATTCACGAGGTGAAGTCATTGCTGGCTAGGCCAGCATTTATTGCCCATCCCTATTTGTCCAGAGGGTAGTAAAGAGTCAACCACATTGCTATGGGTCTGGAGTCACATAAAAGCCAGACAGGTAAGGATGGTAATTTCCTTCCTTGAAGGACATTAGTGAAAGAGATGCGTTTTTCCAATAATCGGCAATGGTTTCATGGTCATCATCGGACTCTTATTTCTGGAATTGTACTGAATTCAAATTCCACTACCTGCCATGGCATGTTTCGAACCCAGGTCCACAGAACATTACCTGGGTCTCTGGATTAATAGTCCAGCAACAGTACTACTAGACTGTGACCTTATCCCAAATTCAAAGCTAGACAGGTAGTAAACACTCAAGATAGGGAGGATCAAATACAAACGTTGACAAAGATGAATGTAGATAATTAAGTACCTGTTCAGATTTCAACAGTATTTCAACCATCTGCAAAGACCTTTCCTATTCATGTACCTGCCCAAATGTCTTTGGAATATTGTAACTGTAACTACATCTGCCATTTCCTCTGGCAGTTCATTCTGCATGAGAAACGATCTGCATGAAAATGTTGCCACCCTCTCCACCCCCGGTCTCTTTAAAATCATTCTTCTCTCACCTTGAAACTAAGCCCTCTAGTTTTGAACTGCCCTACCCTAGGGAAAAGGCTTTTGCTATTCACCTTATCCTTGCCCTTCATGATTTTATAAATGTCACCCCTCAACCTCCTACACCCCAGTGAAAAATGTCCCAGCCTCTGCTTATAACTCAAACCTTCCAGGCCAGGCAACACCTTTACAACCTTTCCCAAACCCCCAACAATTTAATAATATCCTTTCTATAGCAAAGTGATCAAAAACTTTACACTGTACTCCAAAAGTGGCCTCACCAACATCCTGTACAACCACAACATGATGTCCCAACTCTTATACTCAATGGTCTGCGCAGTGAAGGCAAGTGTGCTATATGCTGTCTTAACCCTTCTTAGCCACTCTGCCTACCTGTGATGCAACTTTCAAATAACTATGCACCTGAACCTCTAGGTCTCTCTGTTTGATGCCACTACCCATTGCCTTTTCATTAACTGTACAAGTCCTGCCCTTGATTGCATTTTGGTAAGACAACATCTGCATTTATCCAAATTAAACTCCTGCCTCTCCTCAGTCGTCGGCCCAATTGATCAAGATTTCTTTGTAATCTTCAATAACCTTGTGGGTTTACCTACAGCAGATAGACTGCAGCGGTTCAAGGAGACAATGCACCATCACCTTCTCAAGGGCAACTAGGAACAGCAATAAATTTTGGCCAGTCAATGATAACCACATCCCACAGGTGAATATAAAGTGCTGACGTGACTATGGCAAGGAGATGGGATGCAAATGCAAACATGTTGACATTGTGATCATAACACACACACACACACACACACACACACACACACACACACACACACACACACACACACACACACACACACACACACACAAATCTATCTGTGTACAGTAGATTGTCAAACAACAGGTTTGAAAATACTTACCTACTAGCAACATGAGAAAATATTGTGAATGAATGGAATCAAAAACAAAACAGATTTAAAGCCAGACTGTGTAATTCTCTTTCTGTTGCTTATCCCAATCAGAGGCAAATTAATGGGATTTATTTCTGTATGTTCTGTGTGGAATGCAAGGCAGGTATGAAATAAACATACACCTAATTTCAAGAGAACCAATGTAATTACTATTTGGTTACAGTATATTACTACGAGGTCCAATGTTATAATTACCCATAGTTTGCAGCATATTTATGAATGTAAGATATAGGGGTAGACAAGGTCATTTAGCTCCTTTAACCTGCTCCAGCAATCAATAACATCTTGGCTGATCTGATGTGGCCTGGACTGCACTCCCCTGCTTGTCCCATACAAATCTTGACTCCCCTTGTCTAACTAGAATCTGTCTAAATGTATACAATTTGTATGTGGTAGAATTACCCATACTTGACACATGGACATAGTCAAATGATATAATCACCCACAGTTTGAAACATATATAATTAAATGCTATAATTATCCATGGTTTCAAATTCTTGATTCAGTACAAAGCTATAATTTCCATGCCAGGGAACCATGAATAAAATCAAATTATGTAAGGAAGGACTAAGGTAGAATGGGTACAAAATTAAGTAAGGAAGATAGAGATTGGTTGCTTTTTGAAATTGAGTGAAGGGTGTAATGGCATCCGCCAGGAGCCAGTATCAGGACCACTGTTCTTTTTTTTATAACGTGGAAAAGTAAATGTTTCAAAAGTAGCACAGATTAAGGGAGATAGTTGCAGACATTGAAAAGGTGGAAACTGAAGAAATGGACAAAGACATGGCAGAGGAACATTAACTTAGAAAGCTGTGAGGTGGAATGAAACACCTAGGGACTTACCTACAGAAATCTGTGAAGGCAATAGGACAAGTGGATAAAGCATATAGACAACATGGCAGCTCCCAGGCCATCTTAAAATGTGATAATCACGAATGACTTGTGTACTGATGGAAAGGAATCCTTTTCTGTACATACAGTCAGCTGCATTACGATGTGACACTCTCAGTGAGATGTGTATAGTCTATCGTGCCCTGCACCTGAAGGTGGTTGGCTATGTTCAAAAGGCAGACTGCCTGCGCTGTAGCACTGACGTTGTCAAGGGCAATTGAGATGAACCAGTGTCATCTGGCATAAACTGCACCAGTAACAGCCTCAATGCATTTGAGTCTCGGGTTTTGAGATTCCACCCAGGTCGCCAATGGATCCTTGGAAACAGCCAGTAGCATAACAGTTCAGCACAGCTTTTAACTTGATGACCACTAGAATAGGACGGCTACCAACCCCTTCAGGTCACAGGTCCTGCTCGAGTAGACGGCAAGGTTCGTGATGGTTTCCTGGGACTTCCTCAGTCTGCAGTAACAATGTGTCTTACTTATCTGGAGGAAATAGTATCGCGGACAATAAGACCTCACTCTCTTGTGCCTCCTTCCCCACCACCGCCACAGCTCCTCCCACCTCCCCGAGGGGACCTTCAGCTACAACCTCTTCATGTGGAGGCATTTGGCAGCTACTGGAGGTCTGCTGATGCTGGGCTTCCTGGCACGTCTGATCCTTCTTCAGTTCTCTGCAACTTGGTTGCATTGCAGCAACAGTGAAGATAACCCTTGCTATAGCCGGATTCATTGGTCTTAAAAACCTTCGTGAGGAATTTAAGAGACATAAAGGGAGCTCAGTAAAGTGAGAACTCAGTATTTGTAACGCTCACAAATGATGGTTTAGCATAGTCTCCCATGCACTGGGCCATGGAAGGTTCCGACAAGGAGAGTCATGTGATGCCTCTGCACTACCTTTACCCTGGGGACCACATTCTAATTGATGCAGCAAATGTCATATCACATTAAGTACGGGAGATTGTAAAAGTCTTAGGATTACTGATACCTTCCTTCCCCAGCCCAACCCATGCATCACCCAAAACAGACAGCACTGCATAAAACAAAATGTTGAGGAATACTTAAGAGTTTAAGGCAAAAGGTAATCAGCTCCATGCTCTTGTTCGGCCTTTGAGAACTTCGATATCTTTGGAAATTGTGACTCACAAGTACCAATTTTAAAGTCACCTATAATTCCTTCTGCTTCACAGAGATGTCTATGACCAATCTGTAAGGACCAATGACATGGTCAAGGTTGCTGGTAAGCAGGGTTACTGACCCACACACTTTGACACTACATGCCTTTCACCTGCAGGGTTCTATGATTACAGATGTCTTCAACTTCTGTGTATGTGACTGATTATTGCAATTGCCCTTTGCAGGGCCTCACATTGCTTCCTAAAAAAGCACATGCACTCAGGCAGAGAATGAAAAGCACTTACTCTACCCAATCTGGGTGTGTTCACAGCCATTTTCCATTTCCAGTGCACAATTACAAGTCACAGGTTAGGCTTGGCACAGTGAGTTGTGGATAATCAAGGGGCACCAGTCAACCTCCATGTTCCTTTCTTCCTAGGACTTGATGATGGGCTCGTCAGCACTGAGCTTCCATATGTTACACTAGCCACTTTTACACAACTTCACCTCCCAGCTTTGCCTCCTCCCCTAGACCAATGGCATTGTGTGGAAGTATACTGTACTGAGGCCATGTTGGTGGTGACCATTAAAGATCTCCTTGCCACAGAAACTCAATTCACTGTTGTCTCTGAAGGAGGGTCACTGGACCCAAAATATTATCTCTGTTTTCTCTCCACAGATGCTGCCAGACCTGTTGAGTTTCTCCAGCAATTTAAATTTTTGTAACTTTTGCCTCCTCTCCTTATAATACTCCATTTTCCCCCCATTACAATTTTTCTCTCCTGCATCCCAGAAGCTGCCTCAAATTCCCATAACTGAGCTTTTCACTTCTCTACCACAACAGTGTTCCCTGATAACCCCATTAACATTCATTGATCTGACCACCAGAACTGACTATGGCTCACCTCTGACGGATTTGGACAGACAGCCCTACCCGATGCATGACCAAATCCGTGGGTGTATAGCTCTTTGATATACAGTCCCCGACCCTGACCGTCACAATAGGCCGATGGACCACATCCAAGCCCCTGGTCTATGAACGGATGCTGTACTTGACTTACTGTGCTGGGATCCCCTGACTGAGGCTGTTATCTTTTGCCTGATTAAGGACTGCACCTCTTACACTTTGAGACATGGCCATTTGGTTGATGCACACACAGTGGGTTTGCCACATACAGGGCTGGCACATGATGCAGGTCTATTATTGATGTAGAACAATGACATACTACAACACGTCCACCCCTTTGACTGATGACCCACAACTAGCTGCCTGGCTTTGTCTCTGCGCTAAACAACAAAGCACGATGTGGGTCTTTAAGCTCTGGCTGAGGGGCCAATGCGCCAAAATGGCAGTCAAGGCAAAGCAGAGAAGCTGTGAGCATTGAAATAAGTGTAAAGTGATTGAGCTCTAAGAGAACAGGTGAGTATCTCTGAGATGTACCTTGGCCCAATCCATGGAGGTGAGTGCTTCCCCCTGTTCCCAAGTGTCCTGGCAGCAGCACTACAATGATAGGTGCCAGTATGCTCCATAGTACAGCATAGTACCGTAAGTGGGTCAGATATGTGCCATGAGGATGGGGTGTCTGATGCCAATGACGATGGATGTGGGGTGTGGAAGGTCACTGACCCATATCCTGAGATACTCATGACCGCTATCCAAAATGAAGGACCACCGGAGCAAGCAGCGAGCTGGATTCACAAGCTGACTACTCTGACTTTCTTTTTGGGAAATGGTAACATCTAATTTCTGAGATAACAAGGTGTAGAGCTGGATGACCACAGCAGGCCAAGCAGCATCAGAGGAGCAGGAAAGCTGACATTTTTTCTGAAGAAGGGTCCAGACCCGAAATGTCAGCTTTCCTGCTCCTCTGATGCTGCTTGGCCTGCTGTGGTCATCCAGCTCTACAACTTGTTATCTCAGATTCTCCAGCATCGGCAATTCCTACTATCTCAACATCTAATTTCTATCAGGCTATAGTGAAATGGATTCTTCTCCACAGATACTGCCTGATCTGCTGGATATTTCAAGCATTCTCTGCTTTTATTTCCAAATTTCTACATTTGTGATATTTTGCTTTTATACCTGTGTGCCATGTATAAATAGAAGGCTGAGGAACCAAGCAGAGTTTGAGAGTTGCAAAGAAAAATCCCCAACACATTCATGAAAACAAACCCCAGACAGGCAGGATTTACTGAATTGAACAGGAAACTCAATGGGCCTGTGGAGGGATTAAGTTCGTCAGAATTCATTTCATTTGGCATCTCGTTGCATTTCAATCATCAACAGCACCAGGGTCATTGAAATTTCGAAATACCTCCAACTATTAAAATGGTACTTTATATCCTTAAAATTTCAGACCAAAGCAAAACATGCTATTCTTTCTGTGCGTGGATTTTGAGTAAAGACTACATTTCTAATATCAGTTACATTATTCGCTTTCAAATCAACAGGAATGTTGAATTTTCAGTAGGATCATCATGTTTCTGTTTAGTTAACTGGTAAAAGAAACTTCCGCCATATTTAGAGATTTGTGACAATCGTAATAACAATTCCAGAGGGGACAAGGTTTAGAGTGTAAAATATCATACAGAACAGATGGGATCCAGCATCTTACTTCACACTGAACTGCACTCTTTCTCTGGTGAACTGGGGTGGCACAGTGGCTCAGTAGATAACATTGCTGCTTCACAGTGCCAAAGACCTGAGTTCAATTCTAAACTTGGGTGACTGTCTGTGGAGTTTGTACGTTCTTCCTGTGTCTGTGTGGGTTTCGTCCAGGTGAACCGGTTTCTTCTCACAGTCCAAAGATGTGCAGGTTAGGTGGATTGGCTGTGGGAAATGCAGGGTTACAGGGACTGAGAAAGGGGGTGGGTCTGCATCGGCTGCTCTTTGGAAGGTTGGCATGGGCCAAATGGCCTCCTTCCACACCATAGGGATTTTATGAACTGTGTAAGGTGAGAGTTTATTCTGGTTATGTTTCAGCCACCATAGATCAATTTTTCCTCTGGTAATATCATGATCATAGCAAGAAGAATCTGACTACTTACTTTACTGAAGTGGTGAACAAATTTCTTAAGAACATTTCAAATATTTTGAAATAATCATCAGAGTGAATTTCCCACCATGTCTGCAATGTCAACAATACAAAGTGACTTGTATCAATTCGTATGAAACATCTTTGATATCCCTACACTGCTTTATACTTAATGCAAATGCTCAGCAGGTGACTTGTCAGACTTTATGCATGAACACTTTGCCATTTGATCTTCAATGCTCTGATTCTGGGTAGAACCACTTCCTACCCAATCAAACCAGAATCCCATTAAAAAGTTACTCAGTCATCAATCAAAACGATTGTTGTATGTGCGCAACAAAAACAGGAGGCGCTAGTGAAAATCAGAGGTCCAGCAGTATCTGTGGAGAGAGAAACAGAATTCATGCTTCGTGTCCTATATGATTGACCCTCAGAATTGAAGAGTGGTGGAACTGTAATGGGTTTAATGCAGTTGAAAAAGGAGGAGGCGTAAACGGAACGAAAGGGAAGGTCAGGAAAATGTTCAAGTGTGAAGGAGCATAGAGATCAAGTTGATTGGTTCAGAGTAAGTGTTAATAGCAGAACAGCCAAAACTGCCCTCCTTTTTTTGCAGCTGCCCTTCCAATCTTTTGCAACAACATAAAGCCAATCACATTTATACCTCTGTAAAGAAAAATTACTGCAGAAGCTGGAAATTTGAATCATATACATAGGATACCTTGAGAAACTCAGCAGGTCTGGCAACATCTGTAAAAGAAAAAATAAAGTCAACATTACAGTGATTGGAATGAGGTTAGCCAGGTGGACCTCACAGAATATGAGTTCCCTGATCGGGGCTGTTAAACTGGTCAAATCAGGGACCCCTGGCTGACAGATATAAACAGGAATGTCAGACATCCTGTTCTCTCTGAGAGCTGGCTCTGAGGGAGCTGGATCAGTGTCCAGGACTCTCCATGTATAATTAAATGGTGACGTGGCAACAGGATACCAGCCTCTGAGGAGTTCCAAACATTTTGAGTAAAAACTATGAACTGTGTTCTGAAAAAGAATCATGCCAGACTTAAAGCATTAATTCTTTTTATGCCTCCATAGATGTTGCCAGATTTGAGTTCCTCCATTGGTTTCCATTTCTACTTCAGGTCTCAAACATTTGCAGTATACATGTGTGAAGTGAGATCAAATATGGAGTAAAACAAAAACAGAAATTGTTAGAGGGACTCAACAGTATCTGTGACGAGAAAATAGAATTAACATTTGAATCCAGAGACCCTTCTTCAGAACTGCTGTACTCAATTTATTATATTAGTGGCTACTGTTAGGAACTGTACACTTAATGAGTATATTGTGTTGTACCTCAATTTCACTGATTTAATATTGTCCCTGAATTGAAGTATTGCAACCTGAAAATGCCTCTAATGTTTGCATAAAAGTTCTGTCCGGACTATTTTAATGAAATTATTAGCCTATTAGAAGAGGTACTTGAAAATGCAAGGGCAAAAAGAATTCTTAAAAAATGATATTCAGAAAATGTCAGCATTTTGGCCCTTTGATCAGAGTTGAAAGCTACAGAGATCCATTTTGTAAGGCAAAATGAGAGTCGGGTTGTACATAGTTGGATCATGGCTAAGTGAATGCTTGCAGATAGGCGACAGTGGATGACCAAGGATGACGCAGGACATGAGAGTCTTGCATAACATGACGGCAGATCTCCTGACAGGAATAGCTACAGGCAAGAGAACCAACAGCCAATTAAAATGTAAAGGATTCTGCCAAAATAGAGGCAAGTTAAGTTGATAGGAGCACATTGAAGGAGAGAATCTCCCAATAATTTCAAGGTCTATAATAACCAACCAGGGGAATAGTATAGAGGCATTTATAAATATTTTTAATAATTATTTCTAATAGTTTTAGTTGCATTTTATCAGATTGGAGGGAACCTTGTTATAGACTGGAAAACATATGTATTACCCCAGTTATAAAAACCTTGGCTGTCACAATGGTGCAATTAGAGTTTCTTTTGTACTCAGTCCAGTGTTTATTGCCTACCTTTACATATCTTAATGTGGTTTGGAAATGATCCTCTGGCACCTTATAACTATTTTAATCAACTTCACAAGGTAAGAATTTGGTGTTTGAGGAGATTCCCCTCTCTGTTATTTCCAACAAAATTGTGAACACATTTTCAAATTCCCGTTTGGGAGTATCAGGCAGAATCATCCAAAAAACATTGCTGATTTAATATTTCTTCCTATCTTTGTAATTGTTTCCAGCCCTCCATTCTGCTTAGATTTCTGAACTTCTCCAATTCTGGCCCCTTGGGGATGACTGATTTTAATCTCTCAACCATTTTGGAGGTTGTGCCTTCAGGTGTGGAGGTCCTAAACTCTGCAATTTCCTCCTGAAATGTCTCTACCTCTCTCTCTCTCTTTAACACACTCCCTAAAATCCACCTCTTTGTTTAAACAGTTGATCTAGAGTCCTTACATCTCCTTTTGGAGTCAAATTCTGTTTGATATAATGCCTCTGTGAATTACATTCCACATGAAAGCTAATGTCTAAGAACACCTTGTTAGTGACATAACTCCAGACGGTACTCAGGACAATTCTACTCCTTGTGCTACTTGGTCATACCTTGCTGTAACCAATGTATATAACATCAAACATGTAGCATCTGAGGAAACATTCCAATTGTATTAAGCGGAGCCGTAGATTGATATCGTGCCATTTACACTGCGAGTGTTGTTTTCATATTTTCTATGTTCTATAGGGTCTAAACAATCGTACACCATCGTAGAATCCCTACAGTGTGGAAACCGGCCCTTCAGCCCAACAAGTCCACAGCACCCTCAGAGCATCCCGCCCAGGCCCATTCCCTATGACTCACCGAATCTACATATCCCTAAACACTATGGGCAATTTAGCACGGCCAATCCACCTAGCCTGCACATCTTTGAACTGTGGGAGGAAACTCGAGCACCTGGTGGAAACCCACACAAACACAATGCGCAAACTCCACACGGACAGTTGCCAGAGGATGGAATCAAACTCGGGCTCCTGGCACTGTGAGGCAGCAGTGCTAACCACTGAGCCACTGTGTTGAATAGATTTCGTTTTCACTATTTACTGCTCTCAGTATCTGACTGGGGCACTTGGAAGAATGGTAAAGCAGTCACTAGGACATAAGAATATAAGAAATAGATCAAGACTAGAACACATGGCCCTTGAGCCCACTCCACAATTCAATATGATCTTGTCTGATCTCCTTGCCTGAATGCCATTTGGCTATTGGCTCCCTAGGTGGAATCTGCGGCAGTTTGAGGTGGAAAGCTTGGAGATGGAAAGAGCACTTGATTAAAACAGGGTGGTGTTGTCTCAAACCCAGTCACATTCCCTAATTCTGCCTCCATCAGAATTAAGTTCTGGGCAGGAAAATCCTTGGTCTACATATCCAATCTGGTGCCAACTGAGGCCCTTAAGTAGCTGTTAAAGGACTACTCAATGACCCAGCCTACCATCCAGCTACAGATGGGTCTGACATCATACAGAGTTCCCAATAACTGCTAGCCTTCAGTGGCAGGGGTGAGATTGAAGGTGGTAAGGGTGTACAGGGGTAAGTGTTCCCTAACGTGATCAATAAATAACTGAGGGATTTGACATCAGACATTGGCCTGCCCACATGATACTGCATCTGTGACTTTGTTGCCTACTCATTAGCCTGTCTATTGGCAGGATTTTACCTTTTCAGGTCAAGAGCCTGGATTTGGAACCAAATGAAGGTCACAGTCATCTGACAATCAGTTTTCCTGAAATGGCTAATTATTGGCGAGAGGGCAGGCTGTCTGTCTAATTACAAATGATTCAGATTCTCAACACTGGTACATCAATATTTGCCCTCCATCATGGGAAGATGTCATTCAGGGAAGACAGAGGGCACACCTCTATCCTGAGGCACCCTCTCAGTGCTTTTCAAACATTTTGAAATTGGCCTCAACAGCTGATTTATCATTGTGGAAGGGAACACCTGCCAGGGAACCACCTCCAGGCAGATGATACAGTCTCAGACATTTTGGAAAGTCAAGATGACAATGAGGAGATTCCAGTCAGTCTCTGAAAATAGGCTTCTCTTCAGCACCTCAGCCATCAATCTCAACTATGACAAGTCACCTGAGACATGATCGAGTGCGTAATGGCCTTTTAAATATGAGAACAAATGCGCAAGGTACAAATTACATGCTTTCTGGCTTTCCATCTGTGCTAAATGGCAAGGCAAGACTGTGAGTCTAGTACCTCAGGCCGAGAGGCAAAAAGGCAAAAAAGAACAGGGATGCCGCGAACATGCAGGGAGGTTTCTCAAGTAAGTTGACTGCACAGACAGCAAGTCCACAGCCCTGAGATTCAACCTGTTTCAATCCATGAGCTGGATGCTTGTCATTGTGTACAAAATATCCTTGCAGTAGCATTGCAATAAGACCATAAGACCATAAGACATAGGAGTGGAAGTAAGGCCATTCGGCCCATCGAGTCCACTCTGCCATTTAATCATGGCTGATGGGCATTTCAACTCCACTTACCCGCACTCTCCCCATAGCCCTTGATTCCTTGCGAGATCAAGAACTTATCAATCTCTGCCTTGAAGACATTTAATGTCCCGGCCTCCACTGCGCTCCGTGACAATGTATTCCACAGGCCCACCACTCTCTGGCTGAAGAAATATCTCCTCATTTCCGTTCTAAATTGACCCCCTCTAATTCTAAGGCTGTGCCCACGGGTCTTAGTCTCCCCACCTAACGGAAACAACTTCCCAGCGTCCACCCTTTCTAAGCCATGCATTATCTTGTAAGTTTCTATTAGATCTCCCCTCAACCTTCTAAACTCTAATGAATACAATCCCAGGATCCTCAGCCGTTCATCGTATGTTAGGCCTACCATTCCAGGGATCATCCGTGTGAATCTCCGCTGGACACGCTCCAGTGCCAGTATGTCCTTCCTGAGGTGTGGGGCCCAAAATTGGACACAGTATTCTAAATGGGGCCTAACTAGAGCTTTATAAAGTCTCAGAAGCACATCGCTGCTTTTATATTCCAACCCTCTTGAGATAAATGACAACATTCCATTCGCTTTCTTAATCACAGACTCAACCTCCAAGTTAACCTTTAGAGAATCGTGTACTAGCACTCCCAGATCCCTTTGTACTTCAGCTTTATGAATTTTCACACCGTTCAGAAAATAGTCCATGCCTGTATTCTTTTTTCCAAGGTGCAAGACATCACACTTGCTCACGTTGAATTTCAGCAGCCATTTCCTGGACCACTCTCCTAAACTGTCTAAATCATTCTGCAGCCTCCCCACCACCTCCGCACTACCTGCCTGTCCACCCAACTTCGTATTATCGGCAAACTTGGCCAGAATGCCCCCAGTCCCTTCATCCAGATCACCAATATATAAAGTGAACTTTATTATGTTTCCTGTGTGAACTGAAGAGCAAATTTAAAGTAGAGAAGTGTACTGTAAATAGATCCAAAGGCTCCAAAGATGATGTGGATGGGTGGCAAGTGTCAAATGCCAAAGGCTGTGGATGTGGGACAGTCACTGCTCATGGATTGGTCCTCATTCCCCATGACAATTTCTCCTTTATTGCCTTTAAGGGATCAATGTCAATGTCTCTTTTCGCTGCTCTCCTCCTTTTTATAAGCTTAAGACGAGAGAGAAGATGGACAGGTTGTGTCAGGTCAAGGAGATGGGGATGAGAGGGAGAGTTGATCATGGGATGAGGCCAGGGGTGGGGAGATTTTGAAACTGGTAAAGTCCACTTGAGACCATTGGGTCGTAGGCTCCCAAGGCAGAATATATCTTCTCTCCCACCTATTCGCTCCTCCCACCTCACTGACCAATCCCCACCACTGCCGACCTGCACTCACCTATCACCATCCCACCTACCTTCCCCAGTCCCACCCCTCCTCTCCTCTATTTATTTCCGAGCTCCCTTCCCCCTTCCCCATTTCTGAAGAAGGGTCCCGACCCGGAACGTCAACTTTCGTGCTCCTGTGATGCTGCCTGGCCTGCTGTGCTCCTCCAGCTCCATCTCATTGAGTTTTTGTTTTTTCATGTGTATTTTTTAGAAATATTTGAATAATTTATTTAAATGTTTCCTGTTGTTTATTTATCACCATACCCTTCAGCCCCTTTATGCAACCAACCTCAGCTATCTTCATGCAATTGTCTTTGTCTAAATGTGACATTTAGTACTAGTTAATTCTTTGAATAAAATGGAATAACTGAGGGCACATTTCCAGCCTACACTCACTGGATTCATTCTCATGACCTAAAATTGTTTCCCTACACATTCCTTTCTTAATGTAACTCTATTTTGTCCCAAACATGCTCTCATACCAAATTACACACGGTCCTGTTTATGTTATGTTTAAAGCGGCTGCAATTTCTCTTTAAAAATATATCATTGCAAATTAAGAGGCAGTGCTAAATAGTTTATTCTGTCCAGTCTAGATAAATATATACCTGATCCCAGGCGAACATTTCATACTGAATTGACTCTGTATTTATCAGGAGTCAACGATATTTTATCAATCCTTCCACTGTAATTAAAATGCACTGAAAATGACTCAACCACATATTTTAACATGAGCTCCTTTACTTGGCTAAATGTTGGTGGGAAATGGGTCAGTCAATCAATGCCTCAAGCACACTAAGCATTTCTGGACAACAGTCTTTTGACTCCTTTTGAGCATTTGTGTCTTATCGATGCAGGATGCATTTCTCCTGACAGGGAAAGTTGCAAAATGAGCTCCTGGTCAAATTAAAAAACAAGGTAGAGAACAAAGCCGACATTTCTTTCTTTCCTGGATCGATTCATTTTGTACTGAAGCTTTCCTCTGGATAACTGTGAAACAAAGAAGAGTGATTTTTTTTGGAACCTTAAAATTCAGGATCTAGGTATTTTAGCATTGAGATAAAATAAAACTTGCATTGAGGTAAACAGTTCACCATAAACTCTTGTCAAATTTGACATTATATGATTCTTAACCTGACCCATGGATCGTTTCAATTCTGATGCCTAACAGTTACAATGATTGGTTGAAAGTACCAAATTGTAAACCAATGGAAATCATCTTAATTTACTCAGTGGGCTGGATTTTACAGTGATATATTGGGCACTCCTCTCCTCAACCTATGTACAAAATCACATGGTGACTTCAGGCCAGCATTCCAATTATATCCTGGCAGTTCCTGATAGTACCTATGGTGAATGGGTCCTGACATCAGAAAGCTGTTTACCTTCACATCAATGTCAAATAACCAGCTGATTAGTTCATCAAAAACCTATTCGACTGCAAATTTGCATGGTTCATATGTGGGATCCACGTCCATTGATCCCTCAAAGTTGCTACCCAGGTTGATAGGGTTGTAAAGAAGGCAGAGATGCGTTGGCTTTCATTGGCAGGGGAGTTGAGTTTAAGAGCTGTGAGGTTATGCTGCAGCTCGATAAAACTCTGGTTAGACCACACTTGGAATATTGTGGGGCTGGATGAACACAGCAGGTCAAGCAGCATCATAGCGCAAAGCGCTTTGCAGAACACTTGCGCTCAGTTCGCAACAAACAACTGCACCTCCCTGTCGCGAACCATTTCAACTCCCCCTCCCATTCCTCAGATGACATGTCCATCCTGAGCCTCCTGCGATGCCACAGTGATGCCACCCAAAGGCTGCAGGAACAGCAAATCATATTCAGCCTGGGAACCCTGCAGCCCAATGGCATCAATGTGGATTTCACAAGCTTCAAAATCTCCCCTCCCCCAACCCCATCCCAAAACCAGCCCAGCTCATCTCCACCTCCCTAACCTGTTTTTCCTCTCACCTATCCCCTCCTCCCACCTCAAGCCACACCCCCATCTCCGATCTACTAACATCATCCCACCCCCTTGACCTGTCCGTCCTCCCTGGACTGACCTATCTCCTCCCTACACCCCCCACCTACACTCACCTTTACTGGCTCCATCCCTGCCTCTTCGACTTGTCTGCCTCCTCTCCACCTATCCTCTCCTCTATCCATCCTCTATCTGCCTCCCCCTCTCTCCCTATTTATTTCAGAACCCTCTTCCCCACCCCCATTTCTGATGAAGGGTTTAGGCCCAAAACGTCAAGTTTTCCTGCTCCTATGATGCTGCTTGACCTGCTGTGTTCATCCAGCCCCACGCTTGTTATCTCGGATTCTCCAGCATTTGCAGTACCTTTTATCTCTCACTTGGAATATTGTGTTCAGTTCTGGTTATCTCATTACAGGAAAGATGTGGAAGTTTTCGAGAGGGTGCAGAGGAAAGTTACCAGAATGCTGCCTGGACTGGAGGGCAGGCCTTATGAGGAGAGGTTAAGGTCGCTAGGGCTTTTATCATTGGAGTGAAGAAGGATGAGAGGTGACTTGATAGAGGTGTACAAGATGATCAGAGGCATAGATAGAGTGGATAGTCAGAGACTTTTTCCCAGGGCGGAAATGACTATTATGAGGGGGCATAATTTTAAGATGATTGGAGGAAGGTATAGGGGAGATGTCGGAGGTAGGTTCTTTACACAGAGAGTGGTGAGCTTGTGGAATGCGTTGCCAGTAGTGGTCGTGGAGTCAGTTATTTTAGAGACTTTTAAGTGACTTGTGAATAGGCACATGGAGGATAGTAAGATGCAGGCTATGCAGGGTAGATTGATCTTTGTAGGATAATAGGTTGGAACAACATCGTGGGCCGAAGGGCCTGTACAGTTCTATGTTTTATGTTTAGAGTAGGTGCACGGGAAAAGTATCAGGAATGAGTCACACCAGGTGTATGTAGAGGCTGCACAAAGGCACGTGAGAAGACTTGAAAATGGGACATGGGTGAACATAGCAGCAGATTCTGCTGTTGGGCTTGACAGAGCTTGGCTGTGAGTATATTCAGTATGTTCAGGCTCTATTAGCTGACAGAACATTTAAGGCAGGGATAAGAGGGTCTTTACATTGATAGCTAGGATCAACTTCCAGTTAAGGGCCAGACCCTGCTCCCGTCGGACATTCTCCCCAGATGCAATGTTGACAACTGAGGCTTGTGCACAATGCTCATTGACCAGTCATCACTTGATTCAATGTGGTGTAATAATGGTGACAGGAACAAGCTGACCATAAACACCCCTTTCTCGATCTCTCTGCCTAACATTCAATATGAACTCTAGCTCAGCCTCACACAGCTAATGGAACCATCTTATCTTGACCTCCTTGTAATCCTGCCAATATGCTGCTTATTATTTTATCCTTATTTCCTCACTACATTAGTGTGTTTTCTTTTCAAAGAAAAGAAATCTATATATTCAGTTTTAGCTCTGACTGATTCAAGAAAAGCAAGTCTACGATGTAAGTAGCCTGGAATAGTATCAATGCAAAAGCATGAAAATGGTGTGACGATCATTTTTACACACTTGGTCACACTTTATAGTGATACCAGTTAGCACTTGTGTGAGCAATGAGATGGGGTGCTATGAATTTATATAATATTTTTATAATATTATGTATAGTCTCAGGAGGAGAAAAGATGATGTTCGTCCAACTCTTTGCTTAATTTTTAACTATTGTGGTTTAATTGTCCCGAAATCATTGTTATTCTTTCGACTTTTCCCCACTTAATCCTCCAAATCTACAATTACACAACTCTATATGTTCTTGCACTTATTTTTGCTCTCATTGTTAAAATCCAGAGAATTTAGAGTGATAGAGGACAGAAAGAGGTCATTCAACTCAATCTGTGCAAGGTCTTTGGTAAATCCAATTAGATTGACTCCCTTGCATTTTCTTCAATGATTTGCAATTACTTTCCTCTTGAAGTAACACAAGCCTACTGTAACTCCTAATCTCCTTGTCATTTTTTTTTCCATCCTATGATTTTTAGCTTTTAAAACAAAGCTTGGCATCGTCTAATCAATACTTACTTTTCACATAAGTTCATCTTCACTCCTACTCTTACAGAATAGTTCTTAGCCTATCTCGGTTAAACAACATTTATTTTCTCCATGTTAATACTATTACCAATCAAAGTCTCTTACCAACCAATCCATTAGGCCACAAGATATAGAAGCAGAGTTAGGCCATTCCGCCCATCAAGTCTGCTCTCCCATTTGATCATGCCTAGTGTGTTTCTCACCCCAATCTCCTGACTTCTTCCTGTAACCCTTGATCCCCTAACCAATCAAGAACTTACTTGTCTCTGTCCTAAATACACCCAATGACACAGCCTCCACAGCCTTCTGCAGCAACGAGTTCCAAATATTCACCACACTCTGGCTGAAGCAATTCCTCTTCATCTCAGTTTCAATTTCTGTGCACTCTCCTCTCCTACATTATGAATATTATTTCTCTTTACTTTGATACTTTTTGCAACTTGTCCTGAGGAGTGCAAAATGAAAAGCTTTGACAAAATGCATCTTTTTTCAGCAATACTTAAATTTTCATTACGTTGCTATGATAAATTGACCTGCAATAAAAACAATTAAATTCGTATTGTGCCCAGCGCATGGAGGCTTACTTCTATATGTTATTTCTCTATCGTCTTCACTCTCACAATTCTACCGAGAATACAAAAGATTTGGTAGAAAGCACACACAAATTATAGCCCTCCAGAAATTAATATCTCATTATTGATTAGCTTCAGATGAATATTATAAAAGTGGAACACTTATCAAAATTTATAAAAGCGGAAATAAATCTCCAGAACAGCTTAAATAAAATGAGAGATCAAAGTGATAGCATTACCCTTTGATTATTCAAATTGGCTTTAAGATGCCTGAGCAGACTATACCATTTTGTGAGACATTAAGTGCTGTTTAGTGGAATTACACATGAGAGTAGTTTGTGGAATATAATAAATGGTTCAAGCAATATTTTCTAGCTATTTTATTCTTTGCCCAGAAATGTTAGGTTTCTTTTGAACCGCAACTTCCATGTAAATAAAAGTGCCATTTCACATCCTTTAGGCCGGAATACGCAGTTATTACCTTCTCCAAAAATGCTCAATTTTGATTGATTGACTTTAGATAAATTTAACTTTATTTTTTTCCCTGAGGAATTTCCTGTACAATGCGCCCATTCCCATCTGCAAAGGTTCCAGATCTCTTGTGCACTGCTGTTGCTAAGGTGACTTAATAAGAAGTACATGAATGACCCTGATACCCTCACCCATGTCTTTCCCCTTCAACCTCCCAGTGCTTGCCACCAGCCTGGGACCCAGTTAAACCTGGGAACCAAGAGGCAATGGAGGACAAAAATCTGAATGTAACAAAGTAGGATTGAAAGTATCTCCAATGCAAAGCAAAACTTTAAAAAACACAGAACTTTCTTTATGGTGCAGAAATACTGAGCTGTACAATTCCAGGTACTAATTTCCTCACAAGTACAGTGATGCTTACAATGGTACTTCAGTCAAATGTACTTTTCTTATCCTCAACTAACCTATTAGTCTAAATAGACTAATAACAGAATGTGACCACATTATGTATTCAAAAGCAAAAGCAGATAATCTCCACAATATTAAAATAAAAATACACACCATAATACTACACATAGACAACAAAGAATTTGTGAAATAAACCCTTAGCAAAGATTTTGAGATCTTTTCATCGTTCACTTCAAATCCCTAAGAAAGTGAATGGGAGCTCAGGGCAAGTGCCATTCGGATGGTTTTGGCAAGACCAAATGGAATTCTGCAGCACAAATTTTCAATTTCTGCGACGACAGAAAAATAAAATTTGTGTGATAGGTCCACTGTAATTATGGTCAGGTTAAACTTCTTTTTCCAAATGTTGGGAACCGCAGAGGTAAGAGCTATTTGAACAGTTGTTTTATTTCACTTCGTGGTGTTATGTTAAGCTTTTTGATATAGCGTCAGCCATCTTTGTGAGCCAGGAGCAACATCATAGAGCCCAAAATACATATTTTTCATTTTGAACAGCAGTCTGACAATGTCCTGTCAATCAACTCTTTAACAACACCGTTCTATCTCAACCAGACACCATGTGAGCACGAAATCCAAATAACTCCATAAGGAAACCATTGCTAAGGTCTAGGATGAGGCCTAGACTTAAGCTACGCTTGTTTGTCAGACTGTAGGCTTAGGTGGGTCACCTCAGAAGCTTGTAGGCTCAAGTCCTACTGTAGAGGTTTGAGTGTAGCTAAAATATGGAATTGCTGCACTGTTTCACAGTCTCTTTCTTGGTTCAGACTTTAAAGCGAGTCCACTCTGTTCTCTTAACTGGACATACTGAGGTCAATCACTGTTTGGAATTAAGACATGGGAGTGGTGTTGCCCCATAATTATCCCTCAAAGTAAAAAATCCAATTTTCTGGCCAATAATGTATTAGTGGGTGTTATCTCTTGACAGTGATGACATTTTGCAGGCTGTGAAGTATTTTAGACTTTCAGAGGTCATGAAAAACAGTACATAAACACAAGCTGTTTCTTTCCAAAGATGCCTTCACCAGAGGCATGTCCTCAATTCCCTTTTCAGATTGTCCCTGTGAAAGAAAAATAGAGATGAGGGTTGCATACCTATTGGGAAAGTCCACATTTTGCACATTAGTGATACCATAGTCAACGGCCTCAGAGGCTCTGTAAACTAGAAAACTTCTTATCACTGGCACAGCTCACTGCCAGATCCTTGACCTGAAATGATAAGTCTGTTTTTCTCTCCACAGATATGGCCAGACCTGCATTTTCTGTTTCTATTTAAGCTATGCATCCTTTGGAAATGTGAATTCAAATACTGTTGAGCCTGAGTGTGAAACAGAAATCTCCCTGAAGGTCACCAAGATCAATTTAGTTTGAAAGTCAAATGATAACAGGGTTAGAAATAATGTGTCTTTCGAGATGTACCAATATTTATTATTATATGAAATGAACTCTTCTCCTCTGAAGATGAGCTTTGCTGTTTCTGGGTTAGTTGATCAGGAATGACACATGTTTGCAATAAAGGGTTAATTCTTTTCTCATTTTATTCAATCTGCCCTCGAGACAGCCTTGGAGCGCCACAAGAACCCAAAGGAACTATGTGAGCAGACTAACAATATTTGAAATTGAAAGTACTTACTGTATATTTCAGCCACTTTTTTTGGAAAGAAAGCATTTTTAATAACCAACTCGGGAAGTGGGTATTGACAAGAATTCAAGATGAGATAGTATTACCTTCAAAATGCATGTGGAAAATCTACTTCGGAAGTATTCCTGTGCAAAAGCGAAGGCAATGCTCATCAAGTTCAATTACCTTAATCTGAGGTGACAAAAGAAAGTTTGACAACTCTCTCATCTCACTTCCCACTCCCCCCACCCCAACTATTCAATCCAAGTCTCTTATCACCGCTTACCATTTCCTGATAAAAACCACTAAGGAGAGGATCCTGTTAATTAAAAGCCTATTAGCTTGACTCCTGATTGGATTAAACCACCACAGGATGAATCATGTTGTCACTGAATTCAAATCAGTTGCTGATCTAACTTAAAATCTCACACACGATACCCTCTTATAATGTCAAACTGAGGTCCTGAAATGCTATTTCCTTTTGTTGCATTAACTAACTGAATTGGCCCCAGTTTCACATGTACACTCCCACTCCTTACATCTCATACTAATGCTGGTTCAGATTTATGGCAGATACAAAAAAGTCTTCAAACTCAATCATTCAAACTCTTGAAAACCCCTCGGTACAATTAGTTTTGTTTTAACACGCTTTATACGATTGTTCCAAATAAAAATAATCAAGAAATATTAAACAGAAAATTATTTAACAAAGATAAATTCCAGTGTGAATTGAAGAAGTCTCCACAGGTTTAATGTTAAAGATATATTCCAGAACCTGTCTGATTTATAGAACAAACTGACCAGCTCCAGTAACTTGTGGTTGAACTCTGCAGTGGGTGCAGTAGAGTAGTAGTTATATTCCTTAACCAGTAATTGATGACATGTTTATTAATCTAGAGACCAGAATGACAGTTTCAGAATTTGAATTTTGTGCAAAAATTTGGAAGCAAAACATTAGATAGTAACAAAAGTGACAACAAAACCGTCAGATTATTGTTACAAAGTCAACTGGTTCAATAGATTTACCTGGAATGGAGGGTTTAAGATATAAAAATAGAATGAAAATGCTGGCATGTTTTTTACTGGAGCGTAGGAGGTTGAGAGGTGTCCTTATGAACTTTATACAATCACAAGGGGCATGGATAAGGTGAATGACAAAGGTCTTTTCCCTAGGAGAGGGGAGTTCAAAAATAGGGTGCGTACTTTTAATGTGAGACGAGAAAGATTTATAAAGGACATGAGGGGCAATTTGTTTTACACAGGGAGTGGTTCATGTGTGGCATGAACTGCCAGAGAAAGTGGTAGATGCAGGTACAGCTACAATGTTTAAAAGACATTTGGATAAGTTGATGAATGGGAAAGGTTTGGAGGGATATCAGCCAAGTGCAGGCAAATGGGACTAGCTTAGTTTGGGAACATGATCAGCGTGGACTTGTTGGACCGAAGGGTCTGTTTCCATGCTGTATGACTCCATGAGTCTACTAAATCCCTTTAGGGAAGGAAACTTGTCCTCCTGAAACAGTGTGGGCTGTTGTGGCTCCAGATGCCACAGTATAGTTGACTCTTATGAAAATCGAAAGAACTGCAGATGCTGTAAATCAGGAACAAAAACAGAAGTTGCTGGAAATGCTCAGCAGGTCTGGCAGCATCTGTGAAGAAAAAAATCGTTAATGTTTCGTATCCAGTTTTTAAGGAAGGGTCATACCTAGGCATAAATCCAAAGTTCAATTAACTGCATCGCAAATAAATTAGCATATGACAGAATCTTGCATTGGAACAGCTCACCCAGGACATAGCAATACTGCATGTCATACAGAGAAGGTGGTAGAAGTAAATACATTAGCAAGTTTATGAGGCACTCAGACACATGAACAGGAAGGGAATAGAGGGATGCAGACCATGTGCAGGCAAATAGTATTAGTTTAGAATGGCATCATGGTTGGCACAGACATGGTGGGCTGAAGGACCTGCTCCTGTGCTGCACTGTTCTGTGTTCTATGTTTCCTTGTACGGGGACCAAGTAAAAGAAAGAGATAAGGAAATCGAAGTGAGGACATGGGAAAAAAATATGAGTAAGCAAGAAACAGGAAAACCCAAAGTGTTTCACCAGCCTATAAAGAGTAAAAGGATAGTTAAAGAAAAAATTGAAGAAGGGAACTTGTGTGAAGTTGCAGAGGATACAGGAAGAACTTTAAGTGCATTTTTCATCTCCATATTCACGAAGGAAAGGGATGATGTGGATATAGTAATCCAAGCACAGCAGTGTGAAATATTGGACAGAATAATCATAATGAGAGAGGAAATGTTGGAAGATTTGGAATTCTTGAAAGTGGATAAGTCGCCCAGGGTCGGGTGGATTATTCCCTGGGATGTTGAGGGAGGTCAGGGCGGAAATACCAGATGCTCTGAGAATTAATTTTCCAATCCTCACTAGACACTGGTAAGATGCCAGAGGGCAGGAGGAATGCAAATATGGATCTGTTGTTTAAAAATGGTACAAAGGAAATGCCAAACAATTGCAGGCCAGTTATTTTGGTGGTGGGCAAATTGTTCGAATCATTCCTGACAGATTGGATAAACAGTCGCTCAGAAAGGCATGGACTAGACAGGGATAGTTAGCATGGTTTTGTTAAGGGAAGGTCAGGTCTTACAAATGAGATTGAATTCTTTGAGGAAGTGACAAGGAGGATTGATGAGGGTAATGCAGTAGGTGCTGTCTACATGGATTTTGTTAAGGTATTTGTCAAGGTCCCACGCAGTAGACTGGTTGAAAAAGCAAAACCCAAACAGATACAGGGCAACGTGTCAAATTGGATCCAAAGTTTGTTTAGTAACAGGAAACAAAGGGTTTGATGGCTGCTCTTGTGCATGGAAAGCTGTTTCAAGTGGTGTTCCACAGGACTTGGTGTTGGGACACCTGCCATTAGTTTTGTACATTAACGATTTGGACTTGAATGTGGGGACACAATTTTGAAAACTACAGATGACATAAAAAACTTGGCTATTTAGTGGACAGTATGGAGGAGAGATGTAAACTCCAAAATGATATAGATGTGTTCAACTCTAATAAGTGTGAGGAAGGGTGAGGAAGCATTTAGGGAGGCTAAACAATAAAAGAAAACACACAATAAACGGGAACATACTGAGACCGGTGGATGAGGTGAGAGACTCTGGCATACAAGTGCACAGTTCACTAAATGTAGCACAACAGGTAGATAAGGCTGTAAAGGCAGCACCTGGAATGGTCTCCTTCATTGGCAGAGGTATAGAATGCAAAAGTGGGGCTAAAATGACAAAACTGTATAAGACACCAGTGAGGCCACAACTGGAGTGTTGAGTGCAGTTCTGGTCACCACATTACAGGAAGGACACAATTGCTCTGGAGAGAGTGCAGAGAATGTTGCCATGGCTGAAGAATTGTAGATACAAGGAGAGATTGGAGAGGTTGGGGCTATTTTCCTTGGAACAGAGAAGACTGAGGGGTGGCATGATTGAGGTATATCAAATTGTGATGGGTAGAGATAGTGTAGACGGGAGGAATATGTTTCCCTTGGCAGATAATTCAAAAACTAGGGGTTTTAGATTCAAGCTAAACAGTAGAGGATTAGAGGGATGTGAGGAAAAACTGTTTTCACACAGAAGGTGATGGGTGTCTGGAATTCACTACCTGAGTTAGTGGTGGAGGCAGAGAACCTAAACTCTTTCAAAAAGTACCTGGATCTGTACCTTTAGTGCTGTAAGCTGCACGGCTATGGACCACATGCAAGTAGATAGGATTAGGAAGGGCATATGCATGTCTTTGGGTCACCATGGGCAGGATGGAATGAATGGACCCGTTCTATGTGTATCATTTGTATGGTTCTAAAGTTGTAAATTGACACTACAACATATAGGCTGGTGACATATAGCTTATGTTAAGCTTTTAAAATGTATTCTTTAAGGATACGGGCATTTCTATTTGTTCCTGAATTGAGTGGTTCATAAGGCCATTTCAGGGGACAGTTAAAAGTCAACCATATTACTATTGGTTTGAAGTCATATGCAGATCATCGACTAATGACAGTAGAATTCCATTCCTGAAGGGCTTTGGTGAGCCAGACAACTATTTAGAACAATCAATGAGTATTATCATGGTCTCCTTTACTGGGACCACCTTTCACTTTCAGAGTCGTCATATTTAAATTCCAGCAGTTGTCATGGTCCAACTTGAACCCATATGTGACATTACAACTGTGCTATCATCTCCCCTAAGTTTACTCATTTGCTAATGATGGTTTATTCCTTATTCCAGCTGCAAAATGAAGGAGATGCCTATGCTGGTACTTGATGAATGAACCATGACTTTATGGCCAGTTACCAGGTATAGAACAGTTAGGGGCTTCTCAAAACTGAAAACGAAGGGTCAATTTTGGGCCATAAAAACACACAAAATTAGTTTACTTAATATTTCCCTTGTTTGTACTGGCTGCCCTGCTATAATGTATTTTTGTTGGACCTTTGGACCTGATCTGATAAATACTTGAATGTTTGGACTTGATGAAAATCAAATCAAACGTATTCCTACCAGCTATAAGTGATGGTAAAATGTGGGAAATGTTTTTAATATAGAGCCATTTGGACTGAGGTGGGCAATGTTCACAGAAGAATTAATTGGATCAAGGTTTGGCGACTATATCTTTGTGTGTTCATTGCCAGACTTCAACAGAGATTGCTGCCTGAACCTGGGTGTCGGATGGGGGAGAAGGGAGTTGGATTAGTGCAGGAAATACTGAGTTTGTCAACTGATAGTTTGGGAATAAATCTACTGCTAGGAACTCAGTAGAATGTTGTTACATTCTAGTTACATAGTTGTTACAAGCCTGGACCAGTCTGCTAAATTTATGGTACAATAAGGTTCAGGAACAGCAATTTTGTTTTTAAATGTGATCCAGGGACGTTATCAGAGGATAAAGTCTGCAAAATTCCATGGTTTTGGAAAAAGCAATGATAACTTTTACTGTAAAATACTAGAACTGTAATATCATCTACAATGCATGTACAACTCATATTCTAACCCCCAGAATTAACATGAGATAAATGTGGGGAATAGATTATGAGTTACAAAGTTACAGAATAATTGAGAACAAAACAGATCACAAGGATTTCTTAGCAAATCATCCCAGATGTTAATAACATCAGAGATCATCAAATCTCCTTAAACCATAACGGATTCTACTTCTTCACTTTTGCGGATCTGGCCTTCAAGTTCCCTTTGAAGAACCATTCCATCATAGACTGCCTGAAAAACTGCTCATATTCCAGTCAATCACCCTCCTCCATTGAATTATATAAAGTACTGCTGGAAAGGTAACTGCACTCTATTGGTTATGTGTAGGAGGCTACTGCTCATTGGGAGGGTTAAAAAAAAAACTCACAAGTAGTATTAGCTTGATACAACTGAGCATGATAAAAGCTCAAGGAAAACCAAGGATGACGTTAGCTTGGTACAGCTCCAGTTTTTCACTGACAACTAACTGCGCCAGGCTAAAACCATCCTTGGTTTTCCCTGAGCTTTTATCATGCTCAGTTGTATCAAGCCAAAAGTCCTTGTGAGTTTTTTTTAACCCTCACAATCAACTATAGTCCCCTACATATAACCAATGGAGTTCTGTTACCTTTCCAGCAGTACAGCTAAAAGAACCAAAATCTAACATGGAGTTTACTTTTTATCTCTCCCATATAATCACTGATTTCTAATATCACTGCCTGTCACCTCTGAACTCCTCTTCAGTGACCCTTGAACTTTCTCAAATTACCTATTTAAAACCTTGCAACAGCCCTTTCACTGAGTCTGGTTAGAGTTGCACGTAACTAATATTTTGGAAAAACCAAATGTGACAACCCCTTCGAGTGTGACCTGAAAGTTACATTCTCAGAGAATAATTTAAGGGGCGTGGAAAGTCCCAGATACTGCCCTGTTAGAAGAATGGATCTGAATAACAAAGAAAAGCACGGTATTTAGAATACTCAAAGGTTTTGTTATCAAGATATTATGATGTAACATTGCCTGCAGCACAAACACAGACCAAAAACCCCACCCTCACATTGTATGGCGCAGGCTTTAAATTAGTACAATACAAAAAACATGCCTTGTTCATGCCTTGGGTAACAATGTAAATCTCTTGCTTGACTCCAAAGGAAAAGCTATGCAAGTTTGTAGTACCTTTTTTACACCTCAGGACACCACAAAATGCTTTAAAACCAATGAAGAAGTTTTGAAATGTAACTATTGTAACAACAGGAGGTTTGGCAGCTTTATTGTGAATGTAAGCAACAGATAAACTGCATGAGTATACATGTACAGATTTGAAATAGAAGGGGATGGCTGGCTGTGCACACTAAACTTACTGACATGGAACTGATTTGCTGCATGAATCTCCACAATGCAACATAATGAAAGAAGATATATTTATTTGGGAAATCCCAACACCTTCACACATTTAGAAGACTATTCCTCCACAGTTCTGAAGAAGGGTCTCTGGACTTGAAATGTTAACTCTGCTTGCTCTTCACAAATGCTTCCAGACCTGCTGAGTTTCTCCAACTATTTCTGATTTTTTGTTTCAGGGTTCCAGCATCCACAGTTTGATGTTTTATTCTTCCAGTTGCATGTGGACTGGACGTAATGGTTCATTCACAGTTCTAATTCTGTGAAGTCAATCGAGGCAACTATATTTATTGGAGGAATTCCTCTCACCCGAATCATTATTTTTATCTCCGTGTGTTTTGAGCTGATATCTCATTACCCCTTCACCTGAGTACTCCCATAACATAATCTATCTGACTTGAATGAACCTGAGCATGTCATTACTTGCTGATTCAAATGATTTCTATTGGATTAGCGCGTCCCATGTGCAAGCTTGCTATGAGAGGCGCTCATGTGGAAGATGAAACATGCTGAGGTGCGTTCGGCGGCTGTATAAATAAGGGTGTGAAAGAGTTAATACTGAGCAGTGCCAGAAACATCGTCCACAACGATAATGCCATATGGACTTGTAAGCAGAATAGATTAGGATCTCAAAGGACTGAATCTTCCTCAAAGTCTCTTTAATAGTGTCAATCATAAGCTGCAATTAGTTGCTATTATGAAATGCACTACATCTTGTTCACAACGAATGTGTTCTAGTTAGCTTATGCAGTAATTTTCTTCTCCCGCATGAGAGAAAGTAGGTCCCAGTTTCCAACAATTAAACAGGATGATGGCTACAACCTTTACTGTGAACAGTAGTTCATACAGGGTGAACTGGCATGCCCATACAATAGTAAACCTCAATATCCTCAGACTACCAGACCCTTGAGACTGTGACACTCAAAAATCTCTGGCGAGGCTGTAAATAAAAGAAACTATTCTTACCTTTTCAAGCTTCCAAGTCATAGAATATTCCAGCACAGAAAGATGATCTTTAGCTCATCATATCCAAACAGACCATCAAGCACCTATCAACTCGAATTCCGTTTTCCTGCACTTGACCCATAGTCTTGTTTGCAATGGTGTTTCAAAATGTTCACCTAAATACTCCTTAAACATTGCAATGATTTTCTCGTCTATTAAACTTTCAGGCAAGGAGTTCCTGACATCTACCACTCTGTAAGCAAAAAATAGTCTCATTAAATCCTTTCAAACCTTCTGCCTCTAACCTTCAATTCATGCCTCCTGGTAACTGACCCTTCTATTAAGGTGAAAAGTCTAATCTTATCAACACTATCTGTGACCCTCATAAGTGTGTGGTTTCAATCAGGTTCCCCCTAAGCCTTCTCTGCTCCAAAGAATATAAACCTAGCCTATGCTGTCGCTTGTCATAGCTGATTCGCTCCAAACCCAGGCAATATTCTGCTGAATATTCTTGGCACTCTTGCTGAAGCAATCACATCCCTCCTAAAGTGTGATGAACTAAACTGTACATGTAACTCCAGCTGTAGCCTATACATATCCAATATGTCTATCCTAAAAATACCCTACACAGCTCTATTGTAACCTCCTTGCTCTTGAATTCAATGCATTGACTAATAAAAGGAAAGTATTCCATATGCTTTCTGTATAACCTTACAAATATCTTCAAAGATCTCTATACACACACACCAAGGTCCCGCGGATCTTCATTACTAGCCACAGTCCTATTATTCATCATGTACTCTCTTGCCTTGTTAGTCCTCCCAAATGCAGCACTTTACAGCTTTCAGGATTGAATTCCAGTTGCCATTGTTCTGCCCATCTGACCAGCCTGTCTATATCTTCCTGTAGTCTAAAGCCTTACCCCTCACTATTTACAATACCACCATTGTTTGTCATGTGTGACTGTTGTGATAAAACCTCCTCCATTTGTGTCTAAATCATTAATGTCGACTACAATCAGCAAATGACCCAGCAACAAATCCTGCAGTGTGCTACTCTTTACAGGATTCCAGTCACAAAATCAACCTTCAACCAGCAACCTCTGCCTCCTACCACTAAGAATTTACTACCTACCCTACACAAATTCTCCAACAAGATACATAGCCATCATTAATGGCTCCTGATAGTGCTCCTGAAATCTGACACTCACTTCAGCACATCAGGGAAGATCTGGCAGAGGCATTTTTAGGCCCATCAATCTCTGTCCCTTGCTGGTGCATACTCTAGGCTAGGCACAAATGCTGCATCCCTTCCAGGGCAGCTTGAGAAATTCCTCACCCGATTTATCTCTCCTGTGTACTTGGTAATTGAGCATCTCCCAGGTGTGACACTGAGAATAGACCCCTTTTCATTCAAGCAAAAACATTTTGCCCTCAAGAATCTTTGCAGGCTCCTGCTTCCCACTATCACGTTTTTCTTTAAAAGGCAGAGGCAATTTTATTACCTTACACTGGAGGGTGCTGTTTTAAGATGTTATATCTAAGCTCCTTTGTGCCGACAGCACCAAAAGTCAATTTATATAAATTGCTATGACCACAAGCCTTGCTTTAGCACTTGTTTCAACTGGCACAGAATTTGGTAGCCTGTAGGCTACAGATGCTGATAATTGATTCATTTCAGATCCCAGCAGCTCTATTGAACTAAATATCTGCCGGAACAACATTAACAGTGTTTTACTTAAGAGTCAAAATTCTTTAAAGGGAATAATGCCTGCAAGTGAAAATTGAACTTAAATTTTAATTAAAGCCATCACAGTGAAGCACTCCCACTCTCCCAACAGCCACCACCTTAACTACCTACAGAAACCTTTACTATTATGATACCATTAATATACAATAAGTATTCCAAGTTGTGCAATCAGATATGAACAGGCAACAAGCCAAAGAGAAAGATATGAGAAGGATGAGGAAAAGTTCAGTCACAGATCTAGCTTTCAAGGGGGAAAAAGTAGCAGAGAAACAGAGGAACTTAAAATGGAATTTTAGGTGGTAAAGCTTAAACTGTTGGAGGCATAGACAGTGATGATTAGGCAGTGAAACTGGGGATTCACAAGAGGCCAGAGATGAGGAACAGAGTTCTAGGGTGTTAGCAGGAGTTTCGTACTTGGGACAAGGCCACAAAAGGATTCGCAGAAAAGCAAGCATGGAGCTGTTCAGGGTATTGGTGCCAATATAAGTTAACAATAACAGTTGGGGAAAAAAAAAGGTATGACCAATAGATTTTTGAATGGCCTGGAATTTACAGAGTGTGGAAACTGAAAGCCCCACCAGGAGAGCTCTGGAATATTCAAGTGTGTTAGTGACAAATGAAAAGAAGGTCAAATTTAATAAAACATAAGCAGAGTTAGGAGAGAAGGCAGCAGATGTTACAAAGATGGACGCAAGGTATTTTTGTGATGAACAGAATACGGGGTTGGAAGTTCAATTCAGGGTCAAATTTGTTGCTGAAGATGCTGGGGAACAAATTCATCTGGAAAGACTGCTTGGTGAAGAGGATGAAACTATGACAATGGTTCATCATTTGTGGTGGGCTCATAGCTGGATGGTTTTGGTATTCCCAATTTTAACTGAATGAAATTAAAATAAGCACTTTGATAACACAGAAATAATGATGAGGTCAAGGAAGGTGAGAGAAAGGTAGAGCTCAGTGTTGTCAGCCTACATTGCTTGTGACCCAATGCATTTGAATGACACTGCTAAAGAGAACCATGCAGAGGAGGAAAAGAAGGAGGCCAAGAGTAAATATTGAGTGACTATACCCAGAATATTGTTTTGGACTCCTCTACCCTTGGGAAAAGACCATTGTTATTCATCCTATCCATGCCACTCATAAATCTCTATAAGGTCACCCCACAGCCTCTTCTGCTCCAGGGAAAAGAAATTCCAGCCTATCCAACTTCTCTTCATAATTCAAACTGTCCAGTCTCGATAACATCCTTGTAAATCTGTTTTATGCCCATTCCAGTTTAATGACATCCTTCCTACAGCAGTGTGACCACAATTGTACACAGTACTTCAAAAGTGGTCTCACCAATGTCTTGTACTGCCACAACATGATGTCCCAACTCCTGTAATCAATTTTCTGACCAACGAAGGCAAGCACATCAAATACCTTCTTTGCCACAGTTCTGAGGAAGGGTCACTCGACCCGAAACGTTAACTCTGATTCTCTCCACAGATACTGCCAAACCTGCTGAGCTTTTCCAGCAATTTCCATTTTTGTCTCTGATTTACAGCATTTGCAGTTATTTTGGTTTTTACCTTCTTTACCACCCTATCTACCTGTGATGCTACTTTCAAGGAACTAGGTGCCCGCACCCCTTAGGTCTCTCTGTTCAACAATGCTGCCCAGGGGTCTATCAGATGGCAGCGGAGAAGGGATCCTGAGCCCAGAACTTGCCCACTCTGTACACTTTTCTCTTCGTTTCTTTTTTTCTCCATTTTCTTTTCTTCTGCAGTACTTACCTCTTGGGAAGAGCTTGGCTGTGGCAATGGCATTGTGAGTGAGCCTAGTGCAGACTGGCGTGGGCCCAGCTGTATGGACTCCTGGTGGCAATGTCTGAGGCGGGTTTGGGTTCCTGGCGCCTGCATCCAGTGCAGAATTATGTAAGTTTGGGCCCAGTAAGAGAGCTGGCAGCATCAGCAGCGGTAGCAGCTGCATCAGCAAGGTGGGCCCGAAGCAGACTTATGGCAGTGACAGTGTCAAGGTTGGGGCAGTGCAGTACCTCACGGCTGGCCACCAGGCTTGAGGCCCCTGGCTGAGCACTGTAGAAGAAGTATTTACAGTTGAACACTATTTCTTTAATTCTTTATTTTTCTGCCTTCACATTCTATGTTTTTGGCTTGTTTTTCTACATTTTAAGATGGTGCCAGAGAGTGGCCACAATCTACAACACTTTTCACTGTGTTTTGTAACAAAACACACCTTATTTATTTAATGTCATGTATGTTCAAGTCCTGCCCTGATGTTTCTCATTGAGAGGATAGGAAAATATTAGTGCGCAAAATTACAATGTCTTGGGCACTTGAGCAATTTGGTCAACTATGTTACATCATTTAACAATAGCTAGGCCTGAGTTAATCAATAGACCAGCCTAGAAAGTGTTATTAAATTTTTAAATATCCTAAGTGTTATCAGCAAACACCTCCACAATGTTATACATCGCATGTTTGTAATTAAGAATGCATTTACTTCCGAATAAAATAGTTCTCTTGAAAGCTTTGCTTTTGAAAATGTCCAGAATGAGACGCTAGCATATAGATTTTAGCTTGTGTGACACATCTTCAGATTAGACGAAGCTAGCAGACATGCTACTGGCTTTGAGATGACAATGGTAATGTGATTTAAGCAAAAGTTTCAAAATTCCTACCTTTCCTCTAAATTGCACCACTGCCAACTGCCTATGGATTGACTCAATCTTGGTCCAGGTGCTGGCTGTGACAACATTGTGTAAGGTGTTACAGCAAAAGGCATGCATGTGATTCCTCTGAATAAGAACTCACTACAGGCTAATCAAATTGGTAATTTCCTCATCTCTGATCAAAACCTTCTAGAAAGACCTTCTGGGCAAGGAAAAGGGCCACACCATTGACACCTTGGTGGGCCCATCTTCCCACAGGAAGGTCAGGGCCATTTTCCTACACAGAATGCAGTCATCCAGTGTGCATTTTTTCCTCCCAAGTGTACAGCAGATCATATTGCGAAGAGTGATTAGAGTAGACTAGATTGAATGAAGTCCTCTCCCTTCTCTTGTCAGACTTCCACAAGGACTGTTCCATCTGGGAAATCCAGGTCCACTCCTCTTACACTCCCAACATATCCCACACTCCCCAAGCACCTCCTCATACATTCGCAGGTTTACTTCCTCCCTCCTTACTATCCAAGGCCCCAGACATACCTTCCAGGTGAAGCAATGATTTACCTGCACTTCATTCAAACTAGTCTACATTTTGGTTGCTCACAATCTGGTCTGCACTCCAGACAGGAGACAAAACATGGACTGGCTGACTGCTTTTCAGAACAGCTACTTTCTATTCACAAAAAATGACCCTGAGCTTCCAATTGCCTGCCAGTTTAACACACCACCAAGTTCTCTGGCCAATATCTCTGTCTCAGGCTTGCTGCGATGTTCCAGCGAAGCTGCGTGCAAGCTGGAAAAACAGCATCTCATTTTCTGCTTGGGAACCCTACTTTCAGGACTCAATATCATGTTCAATAATTTTAGGGTCTGAGCACCTTCTCCCATGTTCTTAGTCCAACCCCCATACACCTGGGCTGGTCATCAAGGCTGCTATTGGAAATAACCCCATGAGCAGCTTTATTTTTTTCTCCATTGCTGATCTTTATCCATTCCTTTGCCTGCCTAACTGTTTCTTTTCTGTCTCTGGAATCCATTTTCACCTATCGTTTACTCCTTCCCTCCCTCCTCCTACCCTATCTTCAGCAGATATACACCAATCTTTTCCTAGTTACAATCAGTTCTGAAGAAGGGTCACTGGACCCCAAACAATAATTTTGTTTTCTCCCCACAGATGCTGCCAGACCTACTGAATGTTTCCAGTAAATTCTATTACTGTTTCTAATTTCCAACATCCTTGGTTCTTTTTTGGAGGGGGGAAGGGCAAAGTGGGGTGTTGGGAAGCCCAACATCCTTCTGCTGACATACCATTTCTACCAGCAGTGGCAAAGTTAGCAGACACATCACTTGTTAGGAGCAAAATTAAGCCAATTAACTGGCCAATTTAAGGACTTTTCTGACCTCTAAGGGTATTTGATCAACAGGGAGTCCAACCAGTGAAACCTTGCAGCTATCCAAGGGATTCAGGATGGCTGGCTTTCCACTTTGGACATTGAGATATACCTTGGCAATGATCTGTTACCTGCCCTCAGCCACCCCAAACCCCTAAAGAAATAGGCTAAGTCAGTTAGATGATCCAGAAATAGTGTATTTTTGAAACGGATGAGTAAGAATTTGGATGAGTAATATTAAACGTTCCAAGATGCCAACCAACAACAGCTTGTGGCTGAGGTAGTTGGTATAATCCTCCTTCCTGGACTGGTTCTCAAGATTCACTGGGTTTACAGTGATAGGGAAAACCACTAGTAAGTCTTAATGAGGAGGTTCTTGACTTGAATAAGGTAAACCATAAGATATAGGAACAGAATTGGGCCATTTGGCCGATCAAGTCTGCTATGCCATTCGATCATGGATGATATGTATCTCAAACACCATTCTCCTGCATTCTTCCCTTAACACTTGATCTCCTTACTCATGAAGAACTTACCTATCTCAGTCTTAAATACAATCAATGATTTGACCTCCATAGCCTTCTATGGCAGTGATTATCACAGATTCACCACCCTCTGGCTGAAGAAATTCCGCTTCATCATAGTTCTGAAGGGTTATGCTTTCACTCTGAGGCTGTGCCTTTGGGTCCTAGTCTCTCTTTCTAGTAGAAACATCTTCTCCATGTCCATTCTATCCAGTTCTCTCAGTAATCAGAAAATTTCAGATTTCCCCTCATCCTCCCAAACTCAATGGAAGGCAATAGCCTAGTGGTATTTTCTCTGGACTGTTAATCCAGAGACCCAAATAAAGTTCTGGGAACCCGGGTTCGAATCCCACCATGGCAGATGGTGAAATTTGAATTCAGTAAGATTTCTGGAATTAAGGATCTAATGATGATTACGAACCCATTGTTGATTGTTGGAAATACCTATATGGTTCACTAATGTCCTTTAGGAGAAGGAAATCTGTCATCCTTAGCTGGTCTGGCCGACATGGACTCCAGTCTATGTAGGCTAGACCAGCTAAGAATGGTTGACAATGTGATTGACTCTCAACTGCCCTCTGGGCAATTAGGGATGGGCGGTAAATGCTGCCCGGTCAGCGACACCATCATCCGATGAACTAACAAGAAAAAAAAGGAAAAAACGAAGTTCCATTGAGCAGAGACCTAGAGTCCTCAACTGCCCCTCATATGATAGTGTTACCGAGACACATGGGTCAGGGCCTTCATCCTATAAGGTCATAAGATGTTTTGCATTTCCCCACCCAAGTCTTTATGACATCATTAGATTAGGCAGAGTTTAATGCAGTCTACAACATTAACCCCTTCAGAACCATTATCACCAACAAATGATTCCAAGGCAGAACCTTCCTCAGCTAACTGGCTGGGTGAGCAATATTTCGTGTGGAAACTCATTACAACATTCCAAGGTTTTCTGCAATCAATATGGAAGTTGATCAGGCAGAATCTTCCCATGTCCAAAGACAAAGTCATGATTCAGAGAGAGGGAGATGAAGGTCAAAAGATGTGAGAGTAGTTTGTAGAACATGAAGCACAACAAATTAAGAAAGAAACGTGAGGTGCAATAATAATGCAGCTAATGTGGTGGCAATTATAAAAGAAAATGAAGTGTAGCTTTTATCTTTCAGAATGTACGAGCAATGCAAAATGTGTCCACACCAGCAACATTTTGAAACCGTAAGTCATGGAAAGTTAACACAAACTGGAGTTGTTACTTGACAGCAAATGCTGGAATAGGGTATCAGTACTTAAAGTGTTAATTGCCAAGTAGCTCAGCAAGCACTAATATTCAACAGTATCTTCACATAAACAGTGATTGTCAGAACTGGGCCCACTCAGTCTGCAATCAGTCCTGCCTTGCTTTGATCTGGACAATAAGTTCACTGAAAGGGAACTGACAGGCTCTGAGAAAAACAGACACAGCTTACATCAAATTGATACATAAAAAAAACGCCAGCCATTGTTTTGCAAGTAAAGTCACCCATCACCATGACAGCTTTTGGCTGCCAGTAACCCAGGCACCCCACACTAATAATTAGCCTCTAATTGGTTGATTAATAGCAATAAAGAGCAACTGTTTTGACCAAGAAGTCAATATTAAACCCTGCGTCCCCCCCACAGCAGGCCTTCAAAGTTGGCCCAGCTGGAGCTCCTTGTAGCTCTTTTCACTGGCAAGTCAACATCAAAGAATAGCTCTGGCCTGGAGCTGTTGTCAGTACAGGTCTGGTGACAAATAATTATGAAGAAGGCAATCTTCCATTTGCTCTGTGAAATTGATTTTAATGGCCTGTCACACCGCACTCTCAGGCAGCGCAAATACTGATATGCGGGGAAATGATCAGAAGCCCCTCTTTGGGATGTCTATGTCAGGCCCATTAGCACACACTGATAAAACGGTGAGGGTCAGAGACAGTGCTGGATAGCCAGACAAGGACAATGCTGCCTCCACTTGAATAAATACATGCATTAAGAATTCCTTTTCTTTAACAATGGTTGTTTAGAAATAGGGCATAAGTCTACCAAATCCTTAACATTGTGTTTCTTTTCTCTGTCCAAGAGAAATACTAATTTGTCTCTAACCACACAGAGATACTTAATTCACATTGAGGTTAGCTGAGTGACTGTCACTGCTTCGTTTATGTACTACAGCTGTCCAAATCTAACGCATGTGGTTCCTTTTATTAGACTGACCAGATAAAAATACATCAAAATGATCTCTAATGGATGTGAATATATGCATTTGCTGGTATAACGCATACTTCAGAGTAACTAAGGTAGTTCCAAGTGACGTGATGATATGATGTACATCTGCAAGATTTTCCCCTTTTTAATAATTTATCTTGACTTTACAACAAGACATAAAAGAGGCTTGCTTTACCATACTGTACTTTTTTCACAAACTCAGGACATTGCAGAGCAATGTTAGCTGTTGATAACATTCTTATCTAAGTCAGAAGGCTGTGAGCTTGAATCCCATTTCAATGACTTAAGCACAAATCCCAGCTGACACTCTAGTGCCATACTCAGAGAGCACTGCAATGTTGGAGGCTCTGGTTTTCAGATGAGATGCTAATCTGAGGGCCTGTCTGTATTTTCAGCAAAACATAAAAGGTTCCACAGTACTCATTCGAAGGGCAGGGGAATTCTCTTGGGCACCTAACCAGTGTTTATCTCTCAATCATTGTCTCGAAAACAGATTATCCAGTCATTGTTCTATGTGAAATCTTGATGTATGAAATGAACTGTGCAGTACACTGCATTGTAAAGGTGTGTAATCTTCAAAAATGCATCCTGAGCTATCATGTGTCGTGGACATTGTAAAAGGAGTTCCACTAATTGTGTTTTCCCTCTTCTGGCCTATGAAATGCTTTTGAAATGTAGTCAATGATAAAATGTTGGATTATTCAAACACAGGGAACAATACTTCATTGTTCCATCTAATGAACATGTCATGTCTACATTACGACCACAATCAGTGAAGGATCAAAGTAAAATAATTCACTGTCCCAATCTTACTTTGAACTCATATTCCAACAGTATATTGTTAGTGTCACAGTCTCACGGAAACAGGTCAGTGTTAATGTGGAACAGCTTATTCATTATTCCTAAATTGTTTTAATTCTTTCAAAGGACATAGGCATCATTTGTTCTTAACTAAACTGTAAGAAGGTGGTAGTAAGCTGCTTCCTTCAACTGCTACAGTGCTTGTGGTATATTTACCCCAACACTGCTCTTTGAAACTGAGTTTCGGGATTTGGATTCAGTGACAGTGAAGGATTGACAATATAATTCAAGACAGGGTGATGAGTGGTTTGGAGGGGATCCTGCAGGTGGTGGTTATGGAATAACATACTTTTATTTCGGTCTAAAAGGATATGAGCCAATTGGATGTAGGTGGAGCTAGTTTAGTTTGGGGTATGGTTGGCATGAGCTGGTTGGAACAATGGGTCTGTTTCTGTGCTGTATGACTCTCTGACTCTAATACTATAAATAGTAACTGAGAGCAGGCACAGAAGGAGCTATATCATATCAGACCACTCTGCTGCATCTGCTCTCAGGATGAGGCATTCCACTCCCGTACATCTCAGATGTCCTCGTTCTTCAAGGACCGCAACTTCACCCCCACAGTGGTCGAGAACACCCTCGACCATGTGTTCCGCACTTCACGCAACTCATCCCTCACACCCCGTCCCCGCAATAATAACCAAAAAAGAATCCCCCTCGTCCTCACGTACCACCCCACCAACCTCCGGATCCAACGCATCATCCTCCGACACTTCCGCCGTCTGCAATCTGACCCCACCACCAAAGACATTTTTCCCTCCCCACCCTTGTCTGCTTTCCGGAGGGACCACTCCCTCCGTGGCTCCCTTGTCCGATCCACACTCCCCTCCAGCCCCACCACACCCGGCACTTTTCCCTGTAACCGCAGGAAGTGCTACACCTGTCCCCACACCTCCTCCCTCACCCCAATCCCAGGCCCCAAGACGACTTTCCACATCAAGCAGATGTTCAACTGCACATCTGCCAATGTGGTATACTGCATCTGCTGTACCCGTTGTGGCCTCCTCTACATCGGGGAAACCAAGCGGAGGCTTGGGGACCGCTTTGCAGAACACCTGAGCTCAGTTCACAGCAAACAACTGCACCTCCCAGTCGCGAACCATTTCAACTCCCCCTTCCATTCCTCAGACGACATGTCCATCCTGGGCCTCCTGCAATGCCACAGTGATGCCACCCGAAGGCTGCAGGAACAGCAAATCATATTCAGCCTGGGAACCCTGCAGCCCAACGGTATCAATGTGGATTTCACAAGCTTCAAAATCTCCCCTCCCCCAACCGCATCCCAAAACCAGCCCAGCCTCCCTAACCTGTCCTTCCTCTCACCTATCTCCTCCTCCCACCTCAAGCCCCACCCCCATCTCCTATCTACTAACCTCATCCCGCCCCCTTGGCCTGTCCGTCCGTCCTCCCTGGACTGACCTATCTCCTCCCTACCCCCCCCACCTACACTCACCTTTACTGGCTCCATCCCCGCCTCTTTGACTTGTCTGCCTCCTCTCCACCTATCCTCTCTTCTATCCATCTTCTATCCGCCTCCCCCTCTCTCCCTAGCTATTTCAGAACCCACTTCCCCTCCCCCATTTCTGATGAAGAGTCTAGGCCCGAAACGTCAAGATTTCCTGCTCCTATGATGCTGCTTGGCCTGCTGTGTTCATCCAGCTCCACACCTTGTTATCTCGGATTCTCCAGCATCTGCAGTACCTATTATCTCTGAAGGAATTGAAGACTGTGTCTATAATGTTCCAGAATATGCCCTTTATTACCATCTCTTGTATATAGTTATGTTTAATAGAGTCCATTAATTTTCATTAATGACAGTGTAGATTTCATCTCACTACAGTGGTGTAGTCATACGTTTGCTGCCCTGACCCTCTAAGGTGATAGATGTTTTGTGTTTGGAAGGTACTTTTAAAAGGAGCCTTGGTAAGTTGCTGCAGTACATCTTGCAGATGGTACACATTGCTGCCACACTGCATTGATGGTGGAGAAAGGGAACTGTTTAAGAAGATGGGCGGGCTCCCAAAAATCAAACTGGTTGCTTTGTTCTGGATGGTGTTGAGCTTCTTGAGTGTTTCTGGAGTTGTACTCATCTAAGCAATGGAGCATACACCATCATACTTGTGCCTTGGAGATGGTGGACAAGCATTAGGAATCATTTGGTGTGTTACTGACCACAGAATTTCCAGCTTCTTATTTGCTCTTGTAGTCACATTATTTTTATGAATGGTGACATTCAGTTTTTGCTCAGTGGTAACACCAGAATGTTACTTACAGATGATTCAGTGATGATAATGTCACTGAATGTTAAGAGGAGTGGTTAGATTCTCTCTGTTTGGAGATAGTCATTGTCTGAAACTTATGTGCCATAAATGTAATTGGCCTCTTATCAACCCAAGGCTGAATTTGTCCAGTTCTTGTTGCACGCCTGAGGAATTCCTCCAGAGATGGCCTGGCATTGAGATGATTGCCAGTCATAGCCACAATATCTCCCTTTGTGCGAAGCATGATTACAACCCACTGGAGACTTTTCCCACTGATTCCCTCTGATGTTAACTTCTCCTGCCTCATTGGTGGTGACACTGGGTCAAAGCTGCTTTGATGTCAAGGGCAGTCCCTCCCACCCCACCTCTAGAGTTCAGCTCTTTCATCCAAGATTTGACTAAAGCACAAAAAGGCCAGGAGCTGAGTGGGAGTGATGGAACTCAAGCTGAGCATCAATGGGCAGATCAACGTAGAGAAGGTGCCACTTGATAGCACTGTCATTGCTACCTTCGGTCAATTTGCACTAAAGATTCAGAGTAGATAAATGGGATGTTAATCGGTTGGGTTGGATTTGACTTGCATTTTGTTCACAGGACATTTCTGGGCAATTATCCACATGGTTAGTGATGTTACTGGTGAGGCTGTAATGAAACAGCTTGGTTAGAGGTTGTGGAGCATGTCTTCAGTGTTGCTAGAATGTTGTCAGGGCCCCCGTAGCCTTTTCAGTGTCCAGTACCTTCACATGGAGTGAACTGAATTAGCTGAAGACTGGCATCTTTGATGCTGGGGATGTCAGGGAGTTGAGGTGGATCATCCACTTGACACTTCTGGCTGAAATGAATGCAAAACTGCCAAGGGTTATGACAGGTCTAGTGTCACTACAACTCACCCAGTTGATGAGCCCCTGGCCAGCTGTAGCATTCTCACATTTGAATCAAAAGATTGTGCGTTCCCAGTCACACTCCAACCACTTGAATACATAAGAAGTAATTTATTTTTATTCTTTCTGTAACTCAGAATGGCACTGTATTGAGGTGACAAAATACTTTTCACTGTATCTTTCCAGATATAAGTAACAACAGATAACTCATAAATAACTCATAGGAAGCTCACAGAGTAGCAAAGTTGGGGATGCTGCCTTTCTTGTGAAATGTCAAGCCCTCCCTTCACCTACTTATATTATTGAATATTATTGAAAGAGCAAAATAATTTCTTCTGCCCAATATTTATTGATCAAACAACATTGTTGAGGCAAGTTATCCCAACACTTTTTTTCTTTCTGCCTGTGAAACTTCACCTTCTACAAATAACTGCTGTATTTCCTACATGGCAACAGGAAAAACACTTTGAAAGTCATTAATTGACTAGAAAGAGATTTGAGAACTTCTGAGGTTGTAAAAGGTACAAAAATGTAAGTTTGTCTGTTTCCTATTATCTGGGTCAATGTGTAAAAAAAAACTCATCAGCATGGGAATGAGTGAGCTCTGAATTCCTCTGGACTCTATTACCTTCATTCCTGATGCTGAAAGAAATGAAATTGCTTTCAGCATTTAGACTTTAAGTCGCTAACATATAGTCATAATGAAGTGGGGTTTACCCTATTGTCTTATGTTGCTGAAATGTTTTGGTTACATTACATTTTAACTTTGTCATTCACTGTGTCTAGGAGGCAAGTTGTTAAGACTAGCACTACTGAAAGAAAAGATGGAGATGGTAGATTGTTCAAAATGTGTGTTACCTGAAAGGAGGATCAAGGTAATAATATTAAGATTGCAACTTCTTTATCATATACACAATGATAATGCTGCATCTCTTGACCAGATATGACATATGAACATTAGAACATAAGAAGTAGGAGCCGGAGTAGGCCATCTGGCCCATTCAGCCTGCTCCACCATTCAATAAGATCATGGCTGATCTTTTCATGGATTCAGCTCCACTAACCCAGTCACTCACCGTATCCCTTAATTCATGTGATACCAAGTTTCATCATGGGTATGGCTCCAAACTCTGGAGGCAGGGTTAGACAATCTCAGCGCCACCTTTGCAATTATTTTTCATTTCAAATCCTGATCTTACACTAGTTCAAAATCCATCCTATTTTAAATATACTAAACTGCCTGTGATGCAACCTGCTGGCTGTGTTTCCTCATTTCTTCAGTTGAAAGTGTTATTTTTAATTAAGTCTCATTATTCTTTTCTTCTAAAATCTAAAATGTTATTTATACATATGTTCATTTTCTGTTCCAATAGCTATAGAATTGTAGCCTTCATCTGTTTAATCTCACTGTTGCTTTGCAAGGCAGTTGAATTGAACGGGACATCTTGTGGGCCTTTCTTGTCTGTCACAATGCCACATTGGGTCTGAGGAATAGCTGGGGTCGTGCAGCCTCTTGGCAGCAAGGCATGGCAGTAGCCTGCTCAGTAGGCAGAATGGCAGGATCGCTGGAGTGCTACACCGCTGTAAAAATAAGTCCGGAAAAGTAAGATATTGTATTTGGCAGATTGTCAATGATGGAATCGCTGTATTGGCAAATCTACCACCAGCAATGAACAGAATGAAATATGGCCCTTTCGAGTTTCAACCCTGATCCTACAAACTTCCATTGAAATACAGTAGCAGCGACAATGGGAAAACAGCTTGTTGAAAGCAAAGGGTAAAAGGCTATGTTGTGCTTAGGTGATGTGGGATGTTTTTCTTTTAACTATAGCCCCCTTGGACGAGAGAATGGAATTGCAAATGTTCACAAGAAAAGAGCTGTGACTACTGAAAGCTGAAAAGTATTTCAGCTTTAGCACTTATTTCACAAATCATAAAGAGATCGACTCAATTAAACTTCATGTTATTCACCCTATTTCCTATTAAAATAATGAATTACAGACAACGGAAGTGAATCTGTGAACATTTAACATGTATTAGGATAGAAATTATTTGACTAGAGTTAGAATATGCCATAAGGAAATAGATCTGAAGGAGTTAATGTTGAAGCTGCACGAAGCTTTACTTAATCTGATGATGTCTCACAGTCTTTGAATGGAGAATGTAGAGGCTAGCTTAGTCTCTGAGTGGAGACAGCTGTGTCATCGCTGGCTCCTGATAGTCTTCAAAATTATACCTATTTAGTAAATGTAACTTGTACTTATTGCTATTAAGTAATAAACCACATCTTGTTTTTAAGACAAGTGCATCTCCTCATTCAGATTCAATAGTAGTTATCCGTTACCACTGCTAATCAGATAGACATTTAGACTTGGCAAAGAAAGCATGTTTGGTGGCAGCATTCTATCCAGCCAACAGCCATCAATGATTGGTACCACCATATACACAGCCACTTTGGCCTAATAGTGGAATTGTCAATCTGCTGTTCTATACATTCACCACCTGATATGCAGGCCACCCAATACAGAAAATGCACAACTCTGAGGGCATCTGATATAGACATTACCAAATGTCAACACAAAGACTGCCTGGCATAGAGGATCATTTGGTGCAGAGATCTCTCAACATAAATTCAATGGCTTGGCAATATCTGGGCATCAACTGAAATCTTTCTTGAACATTCTGTGTAGGAAATTTGAATTTGCTGCTCTACAGTTTTTGTAGTATCAACACAAAGTTACTTTATGACTGCGAGACTTTAAGAGGAAATATTCCAAAGTGACCAAAATTAGCAGCAGCACTTTCAACACTTGCAATCTTTTTCATTACTACACAATAAAAATAATGGTGAGCATTCATTGTTACCACGAAGGAAATTGGCCGTCTGGTGTCAACACATATAAAGTTAGGGGTGGAAATCCATTAGTTGCAGCGCATGATGCCCTACTCCTCTGAAAATTGTGCTACATTTAGATATTGCTCAGAAATTTAACATTGAAACAAACAGATGGTGTGAAGTTGCCATGCTTGCCTAGCAGATAGCTCCTAAACTTGGCAGAAATAGTTAAGCTTGTCTTGTCCAGAATGACCTTTCTTTAGTGATATGCTAAGCATTAATTACTGGCAAACATTTCTATCATTGAAAACTCGCATTTACAAATGTGGAGATTCATTCCTTTAGATTTTAATTTTTAAAATCTACACTGCAAATTAATTATCTTGTTCTTTTGTGCTTGACTATGTATTCTTTTTTCTGAAACCTATCTTATTTTTCTATCTTTATTACACTGACTGTACCTGAATTGACATTGCATTAACTATTGCAAAATAAACTTGCAGGGTTGGAAAACTACATGTCCTAATAAGTATTCTTCAGTTTAATTCATTAAATAGATGTTCTGTTGCTTGCCCTGTTCATATAGATGCCAGACCTGCCTAGATGCCCTCCTTGGGTCCTACACATTTAAACAATGGTGAAAACTAATAAACAGTAACAACTAATAAACATTAACATTAACCCTGTGACAGCTACACTTCTTCCAAAGAAATCATCTACCCAACTCTTCAAGCACAACCTGCTCCATATATGGCAGTGTCCAGACAATGCATGGGACTAATCAGCTATTTGAGAACCCAACAAACTCAAGAGACCATCTCAAGAGACCACCTGAGAGATGGTCACACCTACTTTCAAAAGAAGTTATTCAAAGTGAATGTAAGAAGATACCATAAAATGCAATTATTTTGAATGCTGCAAAATAAAACCCTACTTTAGATTGACTATAACTTCAATGAGATAAACTTGTAAAGCTCCAAGAGTCCAAACTTAAGCATTTAGACTATTTATGATATGTTGATGACATATTTATGATATATATCCCTTTGAAGATTTTACCCAAAGGGTCTTTGTCATCAGTTAGTTGATGTACCACACACACACACACACACACACACACATGTGGGGAATGAAGTTAGCATGTCAGTGTGAATGGTAATCCAAATGGCATTATGATGTACCTGCCAATGAGATACTACTCATGAACGTTGGTTAGCTAATTTAGCTGGACAGCTGACCTACTATGCAGAGTGATGTCGACAGCATAGGTTCAATTCGCACACTGGCTGATGTTACCATTGAAGGACTCTCCTTCTCAACCTTTCTCCTTGCTGAGGTTAAACCACCATTAGTTGTTTCTCTCCCATGAACGAGTAGACGTATGGTTCAGTTGATCTGTGGTGACTTAATGTTTACTTATGAGTGTGAGAAACATTTTAATTCTGAGGCCACCTTCAATTAGGGATTATCCAGCCAGTGAGTTGGAGAAGCTTGGATGTCTATTTTACAGCGATTTTTAACAAAATTTTACTTCTTCATATTTCCGATATCCACATTAACCATTGTTAGGCACCCTTTCCAGAAATAGATAAGCAAAGAGGTCACAGGAAGAAGATTTGGTTTTTCACAGATTTACATCTATTGTGGTACATCCAGACAGTACCTCTAGTTTGCCTCATCTCATTCTTTTCCCCAGATCAGTGATTTTCTCTTTTTGCAATAAGCCAAATAACCACTGCTCTACAACTGGAGCATCATAAATGCAAGCCATTACTGGATCATGCAGGACCATGTGCTTATTGTGGTACCCTCAGCATCAGACCTTTAAAGAGTTAAATGTATAGCTGAAGGCAAGACCAAAGCTCAGTTGCACTGAAGCAAATCGGCCAGGCACGTTGTTGAAGCGAACAGTGGGGTGCTTTGAATACACTGTTTCTTTCAACGTCATAAACTGACCACGCAGGAAACACATGGCTGTGCATCCCTTCCTCACTCAAACCAAAGTACAAATGTTTAACAGAAGTGAAGCTTAAAAATAAATTACAGGACGTAGGGACAAGGCTAATCACAGCATCAATGTTCTTTCCATGCTAGTTAACTATTTTGGAGATTTATGTGAGCTACATTTCCCCTTCAACCCTGTTGTCCTGTGTGACCAAATATTTAGCTGCAAAAAAAAATACAAACTTGGGTTACAAACTGAAAAACCTTAACATTTCCTACAACATTTATTTTATTGATTGAACACAGTCACCGGGAGCAGATTGCAACAGGCCACACACAGCTAATACGTTTCAAACCGAGTGCAAAAATAAATCTTGAAAATAGTCAGCCGATGTGTGTATGTACATGTACCGTTGGAAAAACATTTGCTTGCTCCATTGATGGCCTGACGCCTCTGATTCCTGTGTGTGCCAGTTCCCGCTGTGCTTCAGCTTACCTTGCTGAGTACTGAACTGCCAGAACCTGCCGACAACCCAGCTGTGACCCATAGTCTAAGTCTAAACAGTTAGGTGGGGTTGTTAGATACAAAGTCATCCACAAATACTTCAAAGAACTCCCTTGGACCATGCTCAGTTGCATTTATTGGAAGTCAATGGAAAAGGTTCTACATTTCGATGGATTATGGGTCGGAACCATCCTTTGAGGATTTAATATTATTTCAACACAGAAGTTGAGTTATTCTCTAGTAATTGGACATGAGTAATGGCATTTGTTTTAAAGGTGCTTTCTTCTTTGGTTGATCATGTAGAAATAAGCAAGGCATGCAAAACGATGAAATTGTGAATGAATCGTCCTTTTCTCATTTCTTCATTATTTTTCATCTGATTTTACTGCCGCTTTTCCTAAAAGCACTCACCGACACTGGCGTACAGATCCTGCAGGTAGCCCTCCTTTACCTCGATGGCGTGACTTCTCTTCAAATGTGAACCATCACGCTGGGAGCATGCATTTTGACTTTGGACAATAACTTACAATGTGCAGTTTTTAATTGAGTCAACAAAATTGTAAACCGGGAAAGATGTAAAACATGCAGCTGAACTAAAATATTGGTAATTTTACATGAACAATAAAAACCAGTCCCACAGTTGAGTGAAAGCAAGTCTGGTGGATCTGCAATGAGATTTAAGAACCTGTGACTTTTTATTTGCATGGTGGCAGCAGGCACACTTATTAAGGTGACAGTAAACATTGAATTGTTTGGGAACAAAAACAAAGTTGCTGGAAAAGCTCAGCAGGTCTAGCAGCATCTGAGAAGGTGAAAAACCGAGTTAAAGTTTCGGGTCCGGTGAACCTTCCTCAGGACTTATCAGCTTTTCCAGCAACTTTGTTTTTGTTCCTGATTTACAGCATCTGCAGTTCCTTTGGCTTTTATTGAAGTGTTTAGATTATAGCCACAGCTACACATGACAGATATATGAACAAATGGCTCTGCTGCCATCAAAGATATGAAAATCAGAAAATTTTAGGGGTCTAATGTTGAACTGGAGTAGGTTAATTGGAAATACATTTTGTTGGATAAAACAGTGGCAGAAAAATGGGAGACTTTCAAAAGAGAGATGAATAGGGTGAAAGCTAGGTACATACCAATAAGAAATAAATATGGAGCATCCGAAGCTCGAGGACCCTGCATGATTAAGGAAATTGATGAGAAAATAACTAAGGGAAAGGAGGCAGATGAAGCATACTGGAATAGTAATAGTGATAGAAATCAGGAAGAGTATCTCAAATGCAGGAGAAAGGCTAAGGCTGGTATAAGGAAGGGTCAAAGGAATAATGAGCAAAGGATGGTAGGATGCACTAAAACAAATAGTAAAATGTTCATCAACCATATTAATAGTAAAAGATCAGTGAAGAATAGAGTGGGGTCTGTAAGGAATTTGCAGGGTAAGCTGCTCTCCGAAGCAAAAGGTATGGCAGAGGTTCTAAATGAGTACTATACTTCAGTCTTTACCAAATTAGAAGATGGTGACAATGGCACAGTTGAAAATGTGAGTATTGAGCAACTGAGCAGTATAGTGATAGAGAAGAGGTGCGAAAAAGACTGGTAGCGTTCCAGCTAGAGAAGTCACCAGGCCCAGAAGGGATGCATCCTAGATTGCTGAGAGAGGGAAAGGAACAAATCACAGAGCCATTGACAGCAATTTTCCAGTCTCTCTGATCAGGGGACTGGAGGATTGAAATGTGACACCATTGTTAAAGAAAGGGGCAAAGGGTAACCCAGGAAAGTCAGTCTGATGTCAATCGTGGGAAAACTAATGGAGGCTACAATATGGGATAAGATAAATAAACACTTGGAGAAATATAAGTTAATACTCGACAGTCAACGTGGCTTTGTCAAGGGCAGGTCATGTCTGTAAAATTTAATTCAGTTTTTTGATGAGATGACACAGACAGTGGACGAAGGTAGTGCTGTGTATGTTGTATATTTAGACTTTCAAAAGCATTTGACATCGCAGGTTGGTTAGCAAAATACAAATGCTTGTGACTGATGGGTCCTTGGCAGCATCAATAAGAGGTTGGCTAAAAGACAGGAAACAGAGGGTAGGTATAGATGGGATTTCTCAGATAGAGGTGAGTAGAAAGTAGCGTGCCTCAGGCATCAGTTTTGGTACGCTTGCCTTTTCTGATCTATATAAATGATTTGTCGATGGGTGTCGAAAGCAAAATCTCTAAATTTTCAGGCGCTACTGAGCTAAGAATAATGAATTATCAGGATGATGCTGAGTGACTGCAGAGAGACATTGACAAGTCAGCCAAATGGACAAACACCTGGCAGATGAATTTCAATGCAGAGAAATGTAAGGTAATGCATTTTGCCAGAAGAAACATGGAGAGACAATACAGGCTCAACTTTGAGGGGAGTGCAGGAATAGAGGAATCTTGGGGTTCAGGGTTCATTCTTTGAAGATGACCAGGCAAGGTGAAAGAGTTGTTAAGGAGGCTTATAGGATCCTTGGGTTCATAAATAGAGTCACAAAGCGTAAAAGCAAGGAAGTGATTCTACACCTCCTCAAATCATTGGTAAGACCATATTTGGAGTATTGTGTTAAGTTCTGGGCATCTGACTTAAGGAAGAGTGTTCAAGCCTTCGAGGGAGTGCAAAGGAGATTTACTAGAATGATACCAGGAATGAGGGATTTTAGTTATAAGGAAAAATGAGAGAAAATGGGCTTATTCTCCTTGGAGAGGAAAAAATTAAGAGGTGACTTTGTTGAGGTGTTCAAAATTAGAAACAATTTTGACAGGGAAAAGAAGGATTTCTGTTTTTACTGGTTGGGTTGTCATTAACTAGGGGTCACAATTTAGAGATTGTCAGCAAGAGAGCTAGGAATGAGATGAGGTAAAGCTTATTAACTCAGAGAGTTGTTAGGATTTGAAATGTTGCCTGGGAGAGTGTTGGATGTGGATCCCATAGGAAGGTTCAGAAGAGATCTGGATATATATTTGAAAGTGATGAATTTAGAGGGCTATGGCGATTGGGCTGGAGAGTGAGACTAGGTGGGTAGCTCTTTTGGGACCTGATACAGAAATGATGGGGCTGAACTGTACTGTAAAATTCCATGATACTACAATTTAATGACCCTGCCTTCTCTATGTTCTGAGGGAGAATTTCAAAGTTGTGCCACACATTGAGAAAAAAAATCCCTCATCTGTATCTTAAAGGGTGACCCCTAATGTTAAAACAGTGTCCCTGTTTGTGTACACACCTACAAAAAGAAAAATCCTTTTCAAAACAATTCTCTCTTTATAAACCTCAATCAAGTTACTCACCTCTCTTCCAAAACCTAGTGAAAACTTACCCAAATTGTCAGGTCTTCGCTCATGCAACAATCCACTGAGTCCAGGTATCAATCCAGTCAACCTCCTCTAGACCTCCTGCAATATGTTTACTTCCTGTTTCTAGTTCCTTTCCCTGCAACAAATATGTATTCATTCCCTACTATCTCCCCGGTTCAATTTTGTGTTTTACATGAAGTGTACAGTCCACTAAATAACAATTATTTTGGGGTCATCTGATGGTCTGTTTAGAATTTATTTTTCATTTCTGACACCTGACCATTTTTCTTGATGATTTGTTGGAGGTATCACTTCACCTTTTTTAAAATTTAATCTTTCATGGGATGTGGATGTCATTGACAATATCAGCATTGTTGAGCATCCCAAATTGCCCTTCAACTGAATGTCTTGGTGGACCTTATCTGAGAACTGTTTAAAAGTCAAATATGTTATTGGGATTCTGGAGTAGCATGTGGGCCAGACTATATAAGGATTGCAAATTTCCTTCCCTAAAGGGCACCTTAAGGTTTTCTTGACAATGAATGATAGTTTCATGATCCCTGTTCACTGGGACTAGATTTAAACTTGAGTCCCCGCCCTATTTGCCAGGGCCTTTCCATTATTAATCCAGTAGAAGTACCACTTCACCACTATCACCTTGTAATGTCACTGACCAGTGTCATTACCACCTGGTATTAAACATTATTCTTTTTCCTGGGCAGTGTCATGGGGCTTTCTGAAGTGAAAGAACTTGTGCTTCAAGGCATCTTTCACGTGTTCAGAACAATCTTGAGCTCTTTTCAGCCAATAAATTGCTTTTAAAGTGTGGTCACCATTGTAATGCAGGCAAACAAGGAAGGAAGCCTGAATCTGATTCTTGCCAATAGAGAGGTGAGTAGGCATGTTTTTTCAAACGATAAACTATGGAAGTGGGAATACGTCTGGGTTCCCTGTTGTTCTTGAACTTCCAAGTACAGGAAGCTATGGACTCTGAAGCAAGTATTCAGCCAAATCATTGAGAAACCCAAACTTCCATCCTTAACCTCCACTGACCCAAGTGAGCTTTAGTTGGCCAAAGAAGCGGCTCATTATAATAAATGGTTTGTAACGTGAATTTATGAATTTGACTGTAGATGAATGCACAACTGATCTCAGCATAGCATTTCAAAGCTTCAAAACCACTTCCCATTGACTCCCATTATGTAGAGCTTCTCATCCAAACATAATAACTGCAATGTCAAATTTTGCTCCATGTTTGAAACCACTCACTAATTATGCACTTTTCACCATTTAACATATAAAAAACAGTCAGTTATTTTCCCAAATCTATCATGGCGATAATGCAGGTTAACAAACTAATCTCCTGTGCTTTAAGTGTGTTTTAATTACACTTTTGCAATTAATAATTTTTGATTCACTTGCTGATTAAATGGACTGGAGTGCAAACCCTTGTAAGGCAGTTATTTTTATACAAGGTTTACAAGACCTGGGCAGAACATTTTGTGGCAAGTTAGTGTTATGTTTATATGGACCTGATGGCTCAGTGAGGTTTGACTCCACTTGAGTTAAATTTTGATCCGTCAGATCTAAAAAAAACAGCAGCCCTCCCATAATGTACACAGTTACAGAGAGGAGGCAGCTACCACCTCCCATCCAAAAATAAAAGCACTAGTGATATGATCAGTTCAAGACAAATGTTGAAACATTGAATGGCAAAGCAGTTTTCAAAGCAGTCCCACCATGTGTACATCATGTTTGGAAAGGGTGCAGAGTTTTTCGTTGTTGTTTATTTTCTGTACCGTCAGCAGTGCGGTGGCTTCACTGCAGCCTAGTGGCCTCACTGCCGTGCTGAATCATTTTGTTCCAGTCATTCCTGTGTCCCGAAGGAAACCGCAGAGGCTTGTAGATCCCTGCCAGCGGGTGCCATTCCTCTAATCCATCTCCTCCTCATCTAAACATGAAGCAGTTTTAGGTATTAATTGGAATCCAGGCCTCCTATTTATAGCGCATTATGCCAGACCATGGTCCAATGAGTGGCTGCTTTGTTAGTTGTGGGACATGTTGGCATATTCACTGAGGAGCTTGATATCTGTATTATCTGACTTAATGTTTCAATATCGCATTTAAAAGTAATCATGGACTGAGTTAGCTTTCTACCAATATAAAATATTTTGCCTTGATTCCTGATTATTCACATTTACCCTGATCTTGGAAGTGATTAGTTGTCATTTTGTGCTCTGTCTCTCATTCAACTATTTTATGAAAAAGTAATCTTGTGAGTTTAACTGAAAGGAAAAACTGTGTAAAATGTTTCCTTCATTTATAAAGGATGGGTATAATTTATTTCCAATGCATGAATGCATGTGTTGACAACTCTTTAATAAGCACTTTGCTGATAGTTGTCAATATACTAAAGGGGGAGATTGGGGTGGGAAGGAGTAGTAATTGCATTAGATTTGTCTTGCTTTCAGTGGACAGGACATTCCTGGGCAATATTCCACATTGTTGGGTAGCTGCCAGTGTTGTAGCTGTACAGGAACAGCTTGGCTAAGGGTGCGGCTAGTTCTGGAGCACAATTAGTCTTCAGTACTACAGCCGGAATGTTGTCACGGCCCATTGCCTGTGGTATCCAGTGCTTTCAGACATTTCTTAATATCACGTGAAGGGAGTCAAATTGTCTGAAGACTGAGAACTGTGATTCTGGGGTCCTCAGGATGAGGATGAAATGGATCGTGCACTTAGCAGCCCGAGCTGCAAATCTTCTGAACAACTTTAAACTTGGCACTTCTCGCTGAAGGTGGCTGCAAATATTTCTACATTGTCTTTCGCAGCCTTCTGCTGGGTTTCCTTATCGTTGAGGATTCAGATGTTTGATGAGTTTGCTCCACCAGTTAGTGAACTATCCTCCACTGAAACACAGCTTTGGTCAGATCCACTAGTTATAAGTGAGTATAATTTGGCTGATGGCCCATAGCACCCTAGAATGTCCAGTTTTCCATTGCTGGACCTATTCGGAATCCTTCTCATTTAGATCCGTGGTAGTGCCACACAACACAAAGGATGTTGAGTCAGAGGACTATTCTTCTTAGTGGGTTTGACCATCATCAATTTGTTTCTAGTCCCCTTCATTTCACTGATTCAGTGACCACAATCTAATTTTTGTAATTTCACTGCATCCTAGCAAGAAACTTCCCAAAATGATTGATACCACTTATTCCTGAGAAGATTCCCTGGAATGATTGTTGTGGCATAGAAGCATGATTCAGGATCTTTACAAAAATAAGACAGCCATTTGGAAAGTACCACAATCCCATTGTGTACTTGTGAAGACAATTCCATCTGCATTAAATTAAACATCTTGCTCATAGAGCACATTTTCATGCCCACATTCTTTCACTGTTACACCTTTTCCTGATCAACATTGGTAATGACATTTTCATTCTTCTGAAGCAGAGAGGTAAATTTTTCATTCAACGCCCCCCACCACCCAGGTGTAAAACCAGGAAGGTCAACTTGCCACCAGTTAGAGAACCTACTTATTTTCCGTTTCCATTGATTCCTATAGATTAAAGTAGTTTCTGGTCAAGTCCCACTGTCAGTCTCATTCTTCGACTGCAATTCAAAAAACTTACCAAATGTTTCTTTCAACACTCTGTGAGCATTGCTGTAGCAGACCTACTCGTAATATATTGAACATCTTACACTTTCTGTACAATTCACCCTGCATTTCCTGTAATGTTTTGCCCATTATATTTTATTAGTATTTTTCCTACTGTAAAACAGCAGGTTTACTGTGCAATGCCACAAGATATATTGCTTTAACAAAGGCAGGAAAATGCATGGTACCATACTTTTTCAGTGTTACAAGCTGCCTCTGGAGCTTATATTGTTATATTGATTAAGAAAACTCTGTGTTTTTAAATGTGAAACATGAAATCAGCAACATTTTTAAGTAAATAAGGATTTTAAAGATCCTAAAAGTTAACTCAGTGATAATTCTTTTAACTACATTCACAGTTCAGTCAGTGTTAATGTGAAACTTTACTTAAACTATCTGAATGCTTTTAATAAGCTACAAATCTAGAGCTTCTTGAGTAAATTTGTTCAATTGCTAATAGCACTCAAAACTATATTCAGAAATCAACATATCAAAATTGATCAAAAATCAATTAAACAGTTCCCTGAAGTTGGGGTGTCTTGGTTAAGAAATAGTCTAGCCTTCTCAGGAAATTGCATGTTCTTACCTTAAATAAAATTCATTCCTCATGGCTTGGCAATAAACAGACAGATTACAGAACATTTCAAATACTTTAAGGAGTTTCAAATTTGTACATCAAATATTAAATGGTTTTTAAATTATGGCTTATATGGGCCAAAATAAAGGAACGCTGCAGTTTTCAGGCTGGTGGGAGTCTGCGAATGTTTGTGCTGGTGGCTGGTGGCCGAGGTCGTGGTAATGACAAGGGGTACTGAAGGTGTCTGCCAAGTACACAGTGTGGAAACTGGTCTCATCCTTTCCAGTTGTCTCACAGTGATGCATCCTGCCATCTTGTTTATTTTGTCTCGCATCGCTCTGGAATTCTCTCCATTGAAATGTGCAGCCCACACTCCTGTCAGAGACAGGAGAGCAAGTTACACTACATAAACCTGTCAGATCAATCTTCAGTCTTAATCACTGCTGGCGAGAACAGGCTGCAAACTGAATAAAGATCTCCTCGATGAAAGTACACAACGCATTAAAGTTTCTTTGTTTATTATCACTCTTTGGGCTGCTTTTCCTCAATGAGGAGAGTAAACATTCAATTAATTCAAGGATTTTTTTAAGACCAGCCCTCCCTCCCTTTCCTATCCAGGCTGCTCATCTCCTCAGATCCACACTACTGTTTTGGTAAAAAGTGCAGACAATCCACAAATGCTAAGCACCACTTTAACTGGTTCCAATCTTAAAACTGTTCAGAAAAAAGCGTGTAAAAGACTGAAAACAAGTCGGAAAAAAGTGTAAATTCATGAGGAGGTCAGGCAGCCTCTGAGTCTCATTACAATTAACTAAGTATCTTACTCCATGTGAGATTGTTAGCTTGTGAGCGTAAAGAAGAGCATTGAGATGAGTGAATAAAATGGATAAGCTTTTGGCTAGAGTGAAGGGACGTATTTAATCATTTGTAGGAGGAGAAAGATTAGGACAAAGTCACTCAGCAGCAGGTACAGGAGATCCGTGGGGTGATAGAGGCTGCACCACAAAAGAATCAGACAAGGTGGAACAGTTCATGTTCATTAAGGAGGTTATGAGTGAAATCAGACAATCACACGTCTCCACTCACTTACTAGGACTGTGAAGATAACCACAGCCCTCAACTATATTACCCTGACAAGACCTTCCAAGCATCTGTAAGAATGACTCAACAGTCAGGCACTATTTCCTGCATTATTGTTAACGATATCCAAAACTCATGGTCCAGATAACTTAACAAGAAACAGCCGTGGACTGGACATTGCAGTCACGGAATTACTGCTTTGTTCTTCCAATTAGTTGCGCAAGACGACTCGGCAGGTATGACCTGATTGTGTTGTACAGTCTGATTCTGGCTAATATTCTACTGGAATTACTCTACTCAATTCTGATAGCAGGTGGTACCTTATCTACATCTACATTATATTTAGGTGGGCATGGTAATGACATGCAGTATAATCCACTTGTACACAAGGAGGTAGACCTTGACTTTGTGTGAAAGTGCAAAATGTGAGTGACTCATTCGTGAGTCAGCAACTGGTTTTGCATATCTTCATTTTTATTTCCGTTGTCCAGGGAAATCTAGGGAGAATGAGCTGTTCATTTACTATCAGCCATTAATGCAGGACAGAGTCAAGCAATCTTTATGGGAAATAATCTTTCTACAAACCACAAGTTTGTAGTATGATAGATCCCACTAGTTCTTCTGTCTCCTCCCTTCTGTTACAGGTGAAATGCATTTGAAATTTTACTTGCTGCATTATTACTTCTCTTTTATTTATTTTTCATAACTAGCCACTTCATTCAATGTCCTTCTATCCTCCGCTATTACTTTAAACTTATATTTATGCCTTACCTTGGCAGATGTTTATCTGGAACATATCCTTCTGCCAGGGCTCTCTGATTTATGAAGACGGTGCTGTGACTGGCTGTTGAACATTGCTCTAGTTTCCATCTTTTCGGCAAGTTTGGTAATTGGCCACTTCTGGAAAAATGAGTTGCTGTCACACCAGTGCCAGGATGTCCTCTGTGTTTTGTTCCCCCACCCAACAATTGCGCACACAACGGCTGGACTGTAGACGTTTTGTGTACTTGCAGTGGTTAAAAGGCTCATTAGCTGCAGGAACACACCACATTTTGTTGCCGCTGCTGCTATCAAGTTTGTGCTCTCGGGACTTGTACAATTCAAATCCCTCCTCATGCAGCAGCAGTCTCTTACTGTTTCAGGAAAACGTGTTTCTCTCCTGAATGTGCTCTCTTACCAGTTTGCAGGATGAATAAACTGGGAGTTGAGGCGCATCTCTGAAGATGGTTTGCTCTTTCCCCACTTGCTTAGATTCTCATTCACTGAGAGACAAGGCTGCCTATCAGCATTTCCAAAAAATGTGACCATTCATTGTGTTGCTGCAACGATGAACTGGAGAAACAGTTAATCCAGTAGTTGCTGCTCTGGCTTCAAAACCCATTGCCACAGGACTGGAAAGCTAACCTCTCCGGCTGTTACACCACCAGACCATGCATTTTCCTGATTAAGTGTCAAAATCCCATTAATTCCAAAATATTTCGTGGTAGTTAACAATATCCTGAACTCTGGACATCTGACGGGAATATGTGCGCCTGATAAAGTTGCATATGTCATGCCTTCAGCCAACAGTAATCTCAAATAGTTTAATAAACTTTGTAAGAAGAAATGTCAAAAGCAAAACAAATTAAAATTCCTTCCTGAAATATTTGTGATTTCCACAAAAACATGTACTAGAATGATATCTTATCTCGATCCTTCTGCAAAGCAACTTTAAATACACAAGCAGAACATTTTTGTTTTACTAAGACTTGTAAGTCACTAAGGAGGAATTGAATGTGATGTAAGAAAGGTATATTACATTGCTAATTTCTTTTTATCATTATGTATTGATGCTTTTAAAAAGATTCACTCAGCAGAATACAGTACAGAGGCAGACATGTACCAGAAAATTAAGAAAAAAATCTGGATTTATATAGCACCTTTCAGTCAAGTTCTTTACAGCCAATGAAATATTCTTTGGAAATGTAGTCACTGTTGTAATGTAGGAAAACCAATTTGCACACATCAATCTCCTGAAAACAGCGATGTGATAAAAACTGGGTAATCTGTTTTTGTGATATTGTAATGGCTAGATCACTGGCGATAACTGAAATAACCCCACAATGACCAGTATCCCATCTCCAGACCACCCTTTGTTTACACATGGAGAGTCCTTGACGCTGATCCCTCAGAGCCAGCACTCAGAGTGAACAGAATATCTGACACTCCTGTTTTTATCTGTCAGCCAGGGCTCCCTGATTAGACCAGATTAACATCCCCAAACAGGGAACTCATATTTGATGAGGTGAACCTGGCTGACCTCGTTATAATCGTGACAATAACTTCCTGGCTCTGCCTGAAAAAAGTATTATGGGATGTCTTATTCTGCGTCTACCTGAGTGGGCAGACAGGGCAATGGTTAACATCTCATCCTAAATCCGACAGTACTCTCTCAGTATTGCACCAATGTGTCAGCCTGATTTTATGCTGAAATCCTAGGGACGAATTTAATACCCCTCCAGTAGCATTTGGAAATGGAGTGCAGGATGGGGATCTCATTGCCTTTCCTCTTCTACCAGTTTTAGCTGCAATAGGAAGAGTTACTGGCAGGTTTCTAGCCTGGAGACTGATTGAAGCCTTTAAGCGGGTGATTAAAACCACTTAAAAGCCTTGACTCATTGTTGCTGGTATTCAATTTGGGACAAACAAAGGAAGTCCAAAAAGAAATCCTCGTGTGTGTTTCTGGGACTCCCTAATTCAAAGGCTGATCGAAGGATTCAGCATCAGGATAGGGCATTAAACACGAAAAATGAAGGATAATTTTGGCATGTCCAGCAGCATCTGTGGAGAGTCAGGCGCTTTGAGTCCGACATAACTTTTCTTCAGAATGACCCAAAACATGAACTCTTGTTTCTCTCTCCACAATTGTCGCCAGACCTGCTGATTTTTTCCAGAATTTTCTGCATTTCTTTCAGACTTGCAGTATCTGCAGTAATTTGATTTTATTCAGAAAGTGGGAGTCCACTGAAAGGCACCCCCTGTCTTTGCCTCTTGCCAGCCTCCACCTCCCTGTCTCACGATTCCCACCTTGCAAAACCCATCCTGGCTTCCCTCATAATGGTCTGCATGTGAGAGGACCTCAATGATCCCAAGCCTCTATTGAGTGTGTTGCTGGCAGGTACTACCACTCCTAGAGATGCCAATGGCAGTGGAGAGTCTTTATTCAAGCGGGATGGCTGTCACTAGCCACTAAAATGCCTGTTGATTCTCCAGACAGCAGGTGAGCCCTCTCCACTCCCCCTTCAACAACATTAAGTTCCATCCTTGGAATGAGAATATGATCCCACAACCTTCTGATGCATTGGCTGAAAGTATGACCCCTGAGCCATAGCAATTGGAATTGGATTGGAAAGCCATGATCTATTTCAGTCCAGCCATGTACCGGAAATCAATGTGCTACAATACTGTCCATTTTACCCCATCTGCATCTTTTGTGTTTTGACAATGAAAATGATTTCATGTATTTGGGTCTTGAAACAGTGAAGCTTATCGTTCCAATTGGTGAGCTGTGATTCTTCAGGAATTTCTTGTTTTCATTTGATTGACCTCAGAAAGAATGACACTGAAGACTGCTGAAGGGTTTGCTGTATTTTTACGAGATTAATTCCGGGTTGTCTGAGAACTCAAGAGAGCAACAAGATCTATTTAAAACAGGTTCGAGTACAAATCCTGCGTGATTGCAGTATCTCAATTCCAGCAATGGAGAACAAGATTTGTGTGACTAAACCAATTGCATTCTCTGAAGAATGGCAATGGAAACTTACAAGTTGCAACAATATGAGTTGATGGAAGAGGGAGAACCCAGTTATCAATACAGGGAGCCCAGTTTTGCAGGTACACTGCTATAATAAGCATCCTGCTTGAATTATGATTTATACAAGAGTAGCTGATCAAGACATTCACACCTCATTGTTGCACGAACTATTTGATCATTCATTTGGGTATTTGAAATAGAATACTTATATAAAATAGATTAAAATTTCATCATAATGTATTTCTTGTGACTCCTCAGATACTGAAATAATACATGTCAAATGTAATTGGATCTGAACAATATTCAGGCTTGGACTGTTAAGTGACACGTAACATTCACTTCACACAAGTGCCAGGCAATGACTTTCTCCAATAAGAGAATCTAACTTCTTAGTTTACCATTGATCAGAATCTGAACTGGACGAGCCATATAAATACAATGGCTACGAGAGCAGTTGAGGGGCTAAGAATTCTGCAGTGTGTAACTCACCTCCTGACTAGGCAAAACCTGCCCACCATCTACAAGACACAAGTCAGGAGCAGCATTCCATCTATTTTCTTTCTGACCTCCAGGGGCCCTGCGCAGCATTGACATCCAGAACCAGAAGTCAGCGCACTGATTGCCATTCCAATGCTGATCGCCATGCAAGGACAAAGCAGCCCATTTGATTGGTACACCATTCACTCCCTCCACTATTGACAAAGAGTCGCAGCAGTGTGTACCATCAAAAAGTGCACTGCAGAAATTCTCCAAAGTTCCTTCAACAGCACTTTCCAAACACATGTCATCTACAATCTAGAAGCCATCTGGGTCCCATGAATGAACAATTAAGAAAGAGGAAGTTAACTTGTCATGACATATTCGGATTTTCAGACAGCTTTTGATAAAGTACCATATCACATAGGAGATTAGTAAATAAAAGTAGAGTGCATGGGAAATATATTATTATGGATTTGGAATTGGTTAACAGACTGAAAGTAGAGAGCGGAAAAATCGATTATTCTCAAGATGGCCAAAATATTTCAGTGCTAAAGTAGCCTGTTCATCTCATTGAATTTGCTCCATCTTTTAATGAGATCTCATGAACCTCAACTTCACTGTCCTGCTTTATCGCCATAACCCTTGATTCCATTACTGATTAAAAATCTGTCTCAGACTTGAATGTATTTAATAATCCAGCCTCAATAGCCATTTCAATAATTAGTTTCACAGATTCACTGCCCTGAGAAAAAAGAAATCCGTCTCATCTCTGACTTAAGTTATTGACAATTTTCTATGAGATTAAGCACACCCTGCTCCGAGGTTGTCCCACAAGGGGAGACAACCTCTCACCGTCTACCTTGTCAAGATTCTTAAGAATCTGTCATCTCTCAATAAGCCCACCTCTCATTTTTCTAAACTCCAATGAATATAAGCCCAATCTACTCAAACTCTTCTCACAAAAAAATACCTATCCAGAATCAGCCTAGTTATCCTTCTCTAGACTGTCCCTAATATCAGTGTATATTTCTTTAGATAAGGATACCCAAACTGTTCACAATATTCTAGCTGTGGTCTGAGAACCTTGTAAAGTTTTAGCAAGGCCTGCCTGTTTTTATACACAATTCCCTTTGAAATAAAGGCTATCAGTCTATCTGCCTTCCTTATTACCCACTGAACTTGGACGCTAACTTTTTGTATTAAAAGTACAAGGACTCCACATCCCTTTTTGGGGGCAGTTTTCTGCAGTCTTTTCCCATTTAAATAATATGCAACTCTTCTACTCTACCTGAGAGTGCATAACCTCATATTATTCCACATTATGTTCCATCTGCCAAGCATTTGTGCACTTGTTTAACCTGGCTATATCCCTCTGTGAATTCTGTGTGTCATCCTCACTATTTATCATCCCACCTATTTTGGCGTCATCCACAAACTTGACAGTAGTATATTCATTTTCCTCATCCAAGTCATCAATACATGTTGTAAATAATTGTGGTCCCAGCACTGATCCTTGCAACATTCCACAAAGTACATGCTGGAATTATGAAAATGCTCCTTTTATCCCGACTCTCTGTCTTCTATTAGTGAATCCATGGTGGTGAGATTAGGTGGTAATATTTGAAGATGTATTCACTGACTTTGACTGCTCCGGTAACATTTAAACTTTTTTCTGGCACTGTAATTACACCATTGTATTGGGCTCCTTGGCTTTTGTCTCTATTTCCTTCATTGTGCATCTTCTTGGTTCCCCGTAGAAAGATGCCCACCTGTCTCCTATCCCTTTCCCAGATCTAAGGTTTTCAGCTTTGTTTCCTAATGGAGGTGGCAGGGTAGAAGGAGTCCGGGCTCCCGACCCACCCACTACCTCTTGTGTAACCCATTTCATCCTCCATTTTTAAAATATTACCTTCCTCCATTTAATTTTTGAATCAGGCTCAATTTTTCCTCTTCCAGCAGCTGCAATGGTGGAGAGAGGTTGCGGGGAGCTGTTGAGTGGTGGATCCAGCCCATTCCTCAAGGTCATGGCAGTCGCTGCTTGAGCAACTGTTCCCACGGTGACGAACTGGGGTCCGTTCTTTTCCTCTGATGTTTTGACGGCAACAGCGGCGCAGTGACTGATCTCTTGTGTGAATGATCTCCCAGTCCTCGGGTGTTCATTTGGAAGGCCAATCGGTTCTCGGAAGTTGAGATAGGCCCCGTTCACGAGAGTTAGAAACATAGAAACATAGAACAGTCCAGCACAGTACAGGGCCTTTGGCCCATGATGTTGTGCCGAACTTTTACCTTAAACCTAAGGTCTTTCTAACTTCCACCCCTACCTTATACTATCACCCATATGCCTATTTAATAGCCACTTAAATGCCCCTAATGAGGCTGACTCCACTACCCTCTCCGGCAATGCATTCTACGCTCCTACCACTCTCTGAGTAATGAACCTACCTCTGACGTCTCCCCTATATCTACCTCCACTCACTTTAAAACTATGCCCCTTCGTAATAGCTATCTCCACCTAGGAAAAAGACTTTGGCTGTCCACTCTGTCTATACCTCTGATCATTTTGTACACCTCTATCAAGTCACCTCTCATCCTTCGTCATTCTAAAGAGAAAAGCCCTAGCTCTTTCAAACTTTCGTTGTAAGACCTTCCCTCTGTTCCAGGCAACATCCTGGTAAATCTCCTCTGCACCTTTTCCAACGCTTCCACATCATTCCTCTGGGACAGTCTCCTGGCTATGGTGGCAGCCGAAGTATCGGCAGAGATGAGGTGACTTTGGCAGAAGTGGAGTTCTAAGTCCAGCCAGCCGGGACGGGGGCCGCTTCAGTGAGCCTCCTCCTTGGCGATGCGGCCTCAGGGAATGGTTTGGGTGGAGCATGGTGGCATCCCATTGCCATTTAGAAAAATCAAGAAACCATGTCTGGATCAAAAAATGTAACTAGTCCTAACTTTAGATAATTTATACAATTTTCTTTTTATAATTTATACAATTAAAATGGTGCCAGCTTATGGCGACTGATAAACATTTTACTATATTTGCATGAATGTATGTTACAATAAATTATTATTTGTTGTAAATACGACTATTACAGAGTCCAATGCTTCTCTTTCTCCCTCGTGAGGAGCAGTGCCTGCTGTAGTCAAAATCAATTTCCTCCTTCTGTAATGTAGGCAGGCTTAATGAAGTATAGGCCACCATTGACTGTGTTAGCCTTACATGAACCTGGGCCTCTTGACAAATAGGCAAGTAGTCAACAGTGTATTTAGTCCTGGCATTAGGGTGGTGATCATATAGATGAGCAGGCAGAACTCTGTTTACATGCTTCCTGCAAACTTCAGTTGGGCACAGGGAAATCGTCCCCACACACACAAATGAGTCACATTGAATTTTTAATCCTTTAGTTTCTCGTAACCCATATGAACTTCTCTCCTGAGGAAAAGCTCCCATTGCCAAGATACGGCCAAGCAATGACAAAGCTTTTTGCAAAGTTATTTGCAGAGCTGTACAGCAGTGAGACTGCCCTGATCTTCGAACCCACTATCAAAGAGATAGAGCTAACTGCATTATTGACCAGGCTGCCAGGAGTTTCACTTTACACTTTGTTCCTACATGAACGTTTCAAAATGAAATACTGGACCTATTCACACATTCTTCACTGAGAATGGCCATGGTCCCTTGCCTTTAATCAGCAGCTCTGCACTGCTCTGACGCAGTCAGTTGAGGGGATTAGTAATATACCGGAAAAAGTGACTGCCAAAATTTGAAGCTTTTAGTCAAGTGTCTGCGTGTAATGTCTGGGTCGCACAGCAAGAATACATTTTTTTTGTATAAGCCTGAGCCACGAACATTTTCTAATTACAAAAGGAGCTGTTCATCAACATCAACAGCTAATCCACAATATTTTGAGGTTACCTATGTGGTTGGTGAAATAACTCCACAGAGACCTATATCCCGTCAGCAAGTCACCCTTTATTTACTCGTGGAGAGTCCTTGACACTGATCCAGCTCCCTCAGAGCCAACTCTCAGCCCGAACAGGACGTCTGACACTCCTGTTTATATCTGTCAGCCGGGGCTCCCTGATTAACAGCCCCAATCAGGGAGTTCATATTCTACAAGGTCCACCTGGCTGACCTCATTACAATCACTGCATCCCTCCCCCTCTGAGCCCAAGGACGTGGTCTGGTTCTTTCTTTTCTGTAGCTCCTTCTGGAGCATTTTAGCACCGGGTCAGGTTACTCCAACTCTGCCTCTGATATGGGAGGTGGGTAACGCATAGTAACTTCACCCAGAAAGTCTTGGAAGGAATTAATTCTCTTCTTCAGGCAGCAAATGCATCGAGGCAGTAACGTCTACCGTGTCCATCTCGGATTCCAAGGCCTCTTCAGCACCTGTCGGCGAGAGACAGCCCACAAAATGACCTGCATAGTCGATGTGTAACTGACTCCAGGTTTACCCGGCCAGTCCCACGAATCTGGCGGAGCCGCTGGTGGTAATTTTTGCCCTTGATGGCACTCTGGGCACTGCTCCACCAACACAGCTATGGCTGCATCCAATCCTGGCCAACAGACGTAACTTGTCACGGACGTCTTCATTTTGGAAAACCTTGGATGGCCCTGGTGGAGTTCAGCCAGTAATCGGCCGTTACATTTGCTCGATCCAATCAATGCCACTCCCCATAATGATGTGCTATCCTCTACTGTGATCTGGTATTTCCAGGTCCAAAAAGGTTTTGTTTCTGGTTGTGACCCCAATCACCACCAGTTGTTTCAGTTTTGCCAGGACTAAATTTTTCTTCATCAAAACTCTGATATTGTCAGCTGTGACTGGAAGCGTGTCCAGAAAAGTCAAAACTGTTATAGACTCTTCCAGTGGCAGTACCATCAGAGGTGTATCTGCCAGCGGGAGGCAGCTCAATGCATCTGCATTTGCTACTTGGCCTCTCGGCCAACTTGTAATTATATGTACTTAGTGTCAGACCCCACCGCTGAATTTGGCCTGAGGCTACAGGGGCACTGCCTTGTCCTCTTTAAGTAGACCTAACAGGGGTTTGTCGTCCATTATTATTATGGATTTACATCTGTAAAGGCGGAATTGGTGGAATTTCCTGACTCCAAATATGACAGCCAAAACTTCTTTTCCTATCTGGCGTATTTATGGTCTGAATTAGCCAAATCCTAGAAGGATACACTACTGAGTATGCCTCTCCACCTGTGAGCTAATACTACTCCGATACCCATGTGGGGAGGCATCGTATTTCAATACCAGATCTTGCTTGGGATCATAGTGTGCCAACACCTTACAGGATGATAGACGTTTCTTCACTTCCTTGAAACTTATGCTTGGCTGCGCAACCATTTTGAAGGCTGACCCATTTTTAAGAGTCGATACAAAAGTTCCAGGATGTAAGCCAGATTTTGTATGAACTTTCTGTAATAATACACCAGCCCAAGGATGTATGGACGTGGGAGCCAGGGCACCTTTGATCACCTGTACTTTATCTTCAACCGGTGTAACCTGGTCTTGGCAACACTGTAGCCTGAGTAGGTCACTTGGGGTGCCTCAAACACATGTGTTTTTTTTTCTAAGGCATATGCCTGCTTGGGATAAATGTCCAAGGACTATGTCCAAGTTCTCTAAGTGCTCCTCGTTGTCTTCCCTGTTATTAGCATGTCATCTAGATAAATGGCGACCTAAGGTAGTCCTTGTTAAATGTTCTTCCTCATCTGCTGAAAAATTGCGTAGGCTAAAGATATGCCAAATGGCAGTCTTGTATATCAATACAAATCCTCATGGTTATTAAATTGCAGCATACTTCTGATAATCCTCATCCAACCACAATTGCAAGTACATATGGCTCACGTCCAGCTTCGTGAAGGACAGTCCCCAGCCAGATATGCATATAAATTCTCGATGTGAGGGATTGGATATTTATTCAGCTGGGAAATGCAGTTTACTGCTTGTTTAAGATCCTCACAAAGGTGAACTGACTTGTCAGGCTTCTCACCGGCAGGACTGGTGCTGCCCATTCCGCAAACTGGTCTGGTTTGATGATCACTTTGTTTTCCAGCCTTTGGATTTCTGCCTCTACTTTTGTCCATAAGACAAATAGCACTGGGCAGATCTTGCAGAATTGTGGAATTGTTTCTTGGTCAACATGCAAGGTGGCCTTGGCTCCTTTGATAGTCCCTAAACCTTCCTGAACAAATACCAGATATTTAATTAGGACTTCACTCAGCGGGCATTTTCTGATTAAAAATGTTGAACCAATCTAGGTGAATCTTCCTCAAGCAACTGCACCCCATCAAGTTTGGGCGTGAACCTTTTACTACAATCAGCAGTAACTGAACCAATTGTTTCTCACAAGAGACCGGAACTGAAGTTGTACGCTTAACCTGTAAAAGTTCAATTATAGGTTCTCAGTCTAGCCAAATTCTTGCACAAACATAAGGGGTGGAGCCCAGAGTGAATTTTGTTAAAGACTAGTTCTGTGATCACTGAAATCACCATGCTGATATCGACCTCCATTAGAACCAGATGACCATTTAAACAGATATTTATTTAGATTGCTTCTGATTTGGACATTGCTGAGCAATTTAACGGTTCCAAACCAGATGTAAGGTGGATTTTCCAGGCTGCGAACTCTCCTGGATCCTGGCCTATGAGTTCCTTTACTCAATTTAGGTCCAGTGGGACTCTTTTGCTGTCTCGAGTCTGAATACCAACAGCAACTATGTTTGCCGGCCTGGATCCTGAAGAAAATTTAAACAGTTTGGCCAAGACTTGGCTCGTTTTGTTAGGATTTTGCTGTCAGCTGATCTGGAGTTCCTCTGTTCAGGATATGTCCTGAGTAAAGCTATGAAATTGCCTTCACTCAAGGTAGTGTTCCCCAAGCTCAGTCAGACTGATGAGGGTTCCACTTACACCAGAATACCCTATAACTTAAATGGTCCATTTGCTACATATTCCAACAATAAACCCAGTTGTAGTGCTTGTTTGAAGTCCAGTTGGGCTTCAGCACAAGGTCATTTTTCATGGTTACATCATCAATCCCACATACCAAGCAATCTCTCAGCATCTCATTAAAGATTAAAACAAAATCACATGCCTCTGCCAGTCATCTTAACCAAGTCAAAAATCCTGATATGGATTCTCTTGGTTCTTGAAGTACCGACTAAAAATGATAACCTTTCAGAAATAGGGGAGTCTTGGGATCATAATATTGCTTAACTAGATCTGTCAACTCTTAAACGGTTTTAATATCTGGTGCCTCAAGGAAAGTTAGGTTCCTAATAACCAAAAACGCTGAGGGTCCGCAAGCTGTCAGGACAATTACTTGTTGTTTTTCATCTCCCCTAGTGTCATTTGCCTGGAATAATTAACACATTCTTTCCACATGCTGCATCCATTCTTTGAAAGTAGGGTTAAATGAGTCAAGTTTCCCAAATAAAAGCATTGTGGAAGCAATGTTTACCCCGACTCAAAGACAACTGTTGCAAACAAGTTTCTTCGGGACATGCTTTGCTCTTGTCACCACTGAAATAACTCCCATTTATGGGATGCCAGTTTCACACTAGGATTGAAGAACAAAGTGTCAGTTTTAAGAAGAATAAATTGGTATTTCTGTAAGGTGACACTGGGTCCACTCCTCCATTAATCAGAAAGCAATTCCATGAGTTATTAGTTAGAAATCCTCTGCTTTAACAAAACACATTCAATTAAACTGAATATTTTTTTCCTCTGGGGAAAGATGATCTTTCAGTCTCAGACATTGCAGGTTTTTACACTCTAACACATTTTGGGAGACACATTCGCTGACTTCAGCATTGCCACATATGGTGCAGGTGAACCAAGTGAGCAGATATTCTATTAGGCAGAGGGCAAGTTACAGAAGTTATGTTGGCTGCTATAAACTCTGGTGTTCAGTGCTGAATATGTGCTATCCATTGGCTGCTGAGAAAGGGAGCGTGCGCACAAACACTGATTCACTTCCCTATTCATCCTATCATAGATGGAATAAGTGAACACAGCACATAAGTGTTTTCACTCAACAATCATTCGTGCCTAATGTGATCTTATTAGACTATTTCAGAGGGTACGCCCCAGTTAGATCCTTACCCTTTGTCTGCACAACATCAAATAAAGATGCAGCGAACCTTGACTGAGCTGATCCATGTGCAGTTTGATAAAACTTAGGCACAGCTTATCGAAGGAGAGGATTAATAATCTATTAGAAAAAAAATACAAAACACGTATATTAATAAAAAGAAATCATAGCTGTTAGCACATTGTTGAGGGAATGAAGAGGTCAGTTTCAGCACTGTTCAGTATGTAGCTAAATCCCTTTGTTACAGGCTTTCCACTACTAATCACGTAGCTTGAGCACTTGCAGTGTTCAACAAGGAAAGGTAGGTTCAGCAGTTGCCTATTCTGATCTAATACAATCTGAAATGTCAGAACGCCACATGGTTCAGTGTACACATTTCATGGAACATGGATCCCAAAAACCTTCAGAAAACTACTGGTTTTACATGAAGCAATTTGTCTTTGACATATCTTGGAGCAGATCCAGCCTTAATAAATGTGATCATCAATTCAGAGTAGACTCATTCCATTTATTTCGAAGTTGCTCTATGCTGAGAAGGGAACACTAGGCTTTGGCCTTCTGTTAACTGTGGCTTTCTTACCTTTCAGCAAGCTTTATTATTTTACTGTTATTGCCTACTCAGAGTCACTTTCTTCCTTGGCATTTTACTAACAAGTATTGCTGGTGTTGTCAGATTTTTTAATCTGGGTAATACTCATAAAGTCATGCAGCTAACTTTCCATCAATCCAGCTATGTGGAGTCACAAGGATGGAAAATGAATTCAGTGAAAATGACATAATTACATTGAAGAAAGAACATTTATTTCTCTAGTGCCTTTCATATCCATATAATATTTTAAGGTATTTCAAAGTCAATAAATTACTTTTTGGAGGTAGAGTCGCTATTGGTATGTAGACCAAATAAAGTATGCATTGTTATGGACAAGGGAGGGCAAATAAATTGCTCCCAACCCCTGAACAATTCCTTTCATCTACTGAGCTCATGCAGAGTTTTTTTTTGGAAATATAGAATCCCTACAGTGTGGAAACAGGCTCTTTGGCCCAAGAAGTCCACACTGAGCCCCAGAGCACCCACCCAGACCCATCCCTCTATAACCTACCTAATCTACACCTCCCTGAACACTATGGGCAATTTAGATTGGCCAATGTACCTAACCTGCACATCTTTTGACTGTGGGAGGAAGCTGGAGCACCCAGAGGAAACCCACACAGACATGGGGAGAATGTGCAAACCCCACACAGGGGGTCACCTGAGGCTGGAATTGAACCTGGGTCCCTGGCGCTGTGAGGTAACAGTGTTAACCACAGTGCCACTATGCTGCCCCTATAGAGCTATATGTTTAGTAGCTCTCTGGATGTATGGCCAATTTAAAAGCAACAGCAGCAGAATTAGTCATTCTTGCAGTCACCTCCAAAAGTCTCAATGCTACATCAGTCACACTGCACACACTCAAGAAAGACACAATTAAAGATATTAGTGCACTTCTACAAGTACTAAACCAAAATATGGGTTCACAGTTTGTGTGTTTAATTGTAGGAAAACCAGTGTTTTCAGATCTTTTAAAGAAGGATGTACTTTACACAATTGAGCTGTCGCTTGGAGGAGTTCCAATACCTGGAGTTGGACATGCAAATGAATCTCGGATTCCTTTGAAGAGATGCATGAGCAGTAATGAAGTTAGGCTCTCGTGGATCTTGTATCAGGAGGCACAATTTCTGTGGACGTAAAGTCTGCAATCAGCCTGAAGAGTTTTTTGACGGACCTTACAGAATTCTGATCTTCAAAGTCAAAGCTGGCACAGGCTTTATCTAAAGCTGCTGTCTGTATCCTTCTGTGGCCTCATGCAGGCTGCACAAATGAGAAAGTCTGAAATGGACCTTCAGGTCAAGATTCATTCTCTCCTGTAGTTTTGGTCATATGAACAATATTTGTATTTTCCACCCAGAAGGATTTAACTGAAAGATTGCATAGCAATGGCTAGCTAACAGATGTGTTTTTCATGTTTAATATGTTTTTACTCGTGTTTCATTTTCAGGGTTTCAACTCTGATGCATGAAGACTGAACTTCATGTGAATTTCCAAAGAGGAGTGAATGTAAATTCCACAGTTAAGTTCCACCTGGGTATATTCATTTAATGGGGAGGTTCCCCACCCATGATGACTAAGTTTGAACTTACCAGATGCTTGTGATAGACATGGTGAATAAGGCTCTTTGACTCTTGGTAGCTATTTTAACCATTCATTAGTATCCACTTCAGAAGCTTCCACAAGAACACAGCTAATGTTTGAAGTTTCAAAAAAGACATGCTTTTACTCGGCATGACAATACGCTTTATTCTTTTGTGGGATGTAAGTGTCACAGGCAAGATTACTGTCTAATTTCCCTTGAACTGGATGGCTAGTAAGGCCCTTTCAGAGGGCTATAAAGAACAACAAGCATACCAGGTAAGAATGGCAGATTCCTTTCACCATTACTAAGGCTAGCTTTCAATTCCAAAGTTGAATTCAAATGCTACTGTCAGATTTGAACCTGCACCCCTAGTAGCCCCATGTCATTACCACGCTCTGCCAGTTCCACACTAGGAAATTTGATGAACTAACAGGAGATCTGTTTACACTGACGGACACAGAGAGAGCTCCCTGCATTTTTCAAAAAAAAATCTATGCATCTGAACAAGCAGACAGAGCCTGGTTTAACATTGTGACAAATTGCAGCCCTCCCTCCTGCTGCAACTACAGTGTCAATAAAGAAAAGACTTGCTTTTAAGTTTATATCATATGTTCTTTCACAATCTCAAGATAACTCAAAATGTTTTACAGCCATATAAATAAGTTGAAAGTTTTTTTTTATTTGTTCACGGGATGTAGGTGTCACTGGATAGGCCAATATTTATTGTTCATTTCTAATTGTTCAGACGGCAGTTAAGAGTAAACCACATTGCTGTGGGTCTGGAGTCACATGTAGACCAGACCCAGTAAGAACAGCAGATTTCACTCCTTAAAAGACATTGGTGAACCAGATGGGTTTTTACAACAATGGTTACATAGTGGCCATTAGGTTAGTTTTTTTTCTGCCTTATGGTTCTATGGTCCATCCCAATTCTCCTTCACTCTGCTAAAATGGCTGAGCTGTTATTCACAATGTTATTGAGGGTTATCAAAGGAATTTCAGGCTACGATTTTGTGACTTCTCCATTCAAATTTCACCATCTGCCATGGTGGGATTAGAATCCAGAACATTTATCTGGCGTTTTAGATTACTAGAGCAGAGTCGTTACTAGTCCAGAGACATTATCATCCTGCCACCATCTCCCTCATAGTGTAGCCACTGCCTTAATGAAAGAAGTGAGGCAGATAATTTATACACAACACAGTCTAACAAGCAACAAAGTGATACTGGTCGAATAAAGTGGCCTAATTTTATTGGTTGATGCATCAACATTAGCCAAAACACTGGAGAGGATTTCTTTGCTCTTCTTTGAAGTCGTGCTGTTGATCTTCTATGCTACTTGAAAAGGCAGACTCACCTTGTTTAATGTGTCATCTGAAAGACAGCACTTCTGAAAGTGCCGCATTCCCACAACACTGCAGCATAAGTTCAGAATGGTGCTCAGGTCTCGGCAATGGTCCATAAACCCACAACCAGTGGCCAGAGTTTGGAATCCTACCACTGAACCAAGGTTGACAATACAAGCATTTAAAAAATGTCTCCGGTACTTGAATGTACAGCCAGTGTAAGTGGCATTGTTTTACTGCACATACATCATTAGAATGTCAGATATATCTTGACTGTAGAGAAGATTCATCAATGATTACTAAATTCTGTAATTAGAAATGTTTATCTCGTTTCTCAGTCCCTGTTCCCTTCTCTGTCTTCGTGAGTCATAATCATGCCACACATGAAACACACACTGTGTAAACTGAGTCATGAATTTTTACCAAACTTGTGCAGAAGTTAGTTTTAATGCCTGCAAACATTACATCCTACTTCCATTTATTCTGCACTGTCATTAACCAAAGTGAAAAAAATGTATGTCATATTCTGCTTGCCCTCCTATCGCTCATATTGATGAATACATGCGCAAAAGTCACTGAGGAAAGTGTGCAACCAACTAACACTTTACATTAAAAGGAATGGTTACAAATGGTTTGACTGTTACTGGACAAAGCTTACTTAATACACAGCAGTAGTAAGTCATTTCCAATGACAAAAAGACAAATTGCTTCCTGTATTTCAAACATCACTGCAGCTACTATACTTCTGGCGATGCACAGTAGTTCTTATTTATCCTGATTGCTTTGGGCTACACCTCTTGGCAGCAACAAGTGCTGCAGGACTGTTAGAGAAAAGTTTGTACGGGCAGGCTCATGTGTGTCACATTCTAAGAATGCCGGTCCAATTTCTAACTACGTGCGGCTGCCCACGAGTAAAAGCACAGCTCTGTTGGAAAGATCACGATTGTCACTCTGTGGGTTCACTCTGAACAATACCGTCGCTTCACCTTCTGACCTCACTGGACTCATTTACAGCACAAGAAAGTTTGGAATGTTCCTCGTCTCATTAATGCAAATAATTGGCTATTACTAAATGCCCAAAGGTAGTTTGTTTCCCTCCTTGGAGTTAATAATCCCCATTCTGTTGAATTTAATTTAACCCAAGTGAAAGGTTCATAAAGAAAAGAAAGAATTGCATTTATATTCTTGACTTCAAGATGTTCCAAGGGCTTCCCAGCTTCACCTTTGAAGTGTAGTCACTGTTTTAAAGTAGAAAGCATGAGAGCTACTTTGCACACAGCAAACTCCCACAAAATGGAAAGTGATCATGTTTTGGTTTTAGTGACGTTGATTGAGGGATAAATGTTGTCCGGAACAGTAGGGAGAATTTCTCTGCTCTTCCACAAGGTAATGCCAAATAGTGGCAGCACTGACTCAAAGGATTGAACAGCCTCTTCTGTACTGTATGATTCTACAGGGCCTGCTATATTCACCAAAGCATGCAGACATTGAATTGATGTTTGATGTGAAAGTTGGTATTGCGTCTCTTTCCCAGTCCTGCACTGAAACATCAGCCTAGAATTTTGTGCTCAACGCTCTGGACTGAATAGCTCTATTTAGTTTTAGTGCCTTTGTTTCCAAAATCTCCAAGCCAGAACTGTTAATAATGATAAAAACCAGAAGACCTGCAGATGCTGTAAATCAGAAGCAAAATCTGAAATTGCTGGAAAAGCTCAACAGCATCTGCGGAGAGAAATTAGAGTTAACTGAGGAAGGGTCACTTGAAACGTTATCTCTGATTTCTCTACACAGATGTTGCCAGACCTGCTGAGCTTTTCCAGCAATTTCAGATTTTGCTTCTGATTGACAATGATGCTGCTTTCACACATTGCAAGCAACTAAAGTGATAGCCGGCTGGTATAAATGGTGAAGAATTAATTCAACCAGTTTTCAGTCTGCTACCTGCTTTCATTGAGCAGGCATTCACTCCATGGCTGTGTGAGGGAAGGGTGTGTGAATGCCTGCACTGCAGTTTTTCACTGAGCAACAGGCAACGCCATTGGCAACACTGCAACAGTGACTGGCATTCCATACACACTACGTTCACAGACATGAGAGAAACATTCCCAAATGTTCATTTCACTGCAATGATAATTTAAGGTTTATGAAGCAAACAGATCTTAGCCTTGTCTAAATTGGAAAAACAACTGCCTGCTCATCGATTGCATTTTGGATTCAGTGGGTGTTGTGGCTGGTTGGGGTTGCTGGCAAGCGCCAACATAATGAGGTAAGGTAAATTATTTATGAAGGATTTCCCCAGTCAACAATCTTGGTACTGGAGATGTAATGGTTCACTTTCAAATAACCAGATGTCGAATGATTCCAACGTTCAGCATAAAAAAATGGATAATGTAGTCAGTCTGAGAGCCACAGCATATGGTTTCTGAGAGATTCTATAGGAGCCAATGCTAGGGAATGCTTCTAATGCCAGCATCTTAATTATACCAGGCTGTGAGCACTGTTCATTGTCATATTGTTTTATATCACGATCAACTTTACAACTCATGATTACAGGCAACAAACAAAGTTTATTTTATTCTTAACATAATCCTGTTTTGCCATCAAAGTATGTGTTTTATATCACAATACATGTGGATTAAAATGCCAAAGCAATGGGGAATTTGAACAAGTAGGTGCACATGCACAAACCAGGTACCTGCCTCTGTGTGAGGGCATTACTATTACTTATTTGGAAGCACTCTAATTTCTGGATTACACTTTAGGATTGAGCTCCACCCTACACCCTGTTTACATAATAAACAAGCCCTGTTAACAAATCCTTCAACGATAGGTGGAAATCTAAAATTGTTACCTAATTGTAGGAAATTAAATTCCCTCTGTAGCCTGAAGAAGCAACCTCTCTCTTCCGCAACATACCTTTCAAAGTTCCTCTCCACGACTTATCTTCCTCCTGGCGACCATTCCTTAAATGCTCCTTGCTGTTGACGAGTTGTTGCCTTCCGACCTTTACGGCTGAACATCAGCAGGCAACCTGCAGAAAAGGCTTGGAAGTGAAAAACTGCTTGTGCCTCATGTTGTGATATACACCAGCCACACGCAACTCCCTCAGCCCATTCCGTATGGGCATAAAATTGAAGATTTACATGTAGGCAATTTGATTGGAAAACAAGGTATTGTTTGCATGCCATAAACTTGGGAGAACAAAAATTCATTTTTAACATTCAGCTATGCGCATGTAAGGTCATGTTAAATCAATGTAAAGTTCGTGGCTAATCCTGAATATTTCAAAGACTAACAATGTTTGGAATCCTGAAAACTGCTGCACTTATGACCAGCCTTGGAATAAACCAAAAACAAGAGCCGTACTTCATGCTTATGTTCTATCACGTAACTTTACTACTTTCATCAAGGGGTTAAAATTCTATCACTTTACTGTGACAAAATAATCACACATTGTTTGTCCAGACACCAAGCATGCTCTAGGATACATTATTAGTTGTGGCATCGGAGGTTCAAATATTCTTTGAGGTGGGCACCACATGTGGGCACTGATTGGCTTTTAGAAGTGGGCACTGGGTGTTACTCCATTGACTCTGGAACTCACCCACAGCCCAACGTGCAGTTTTTGGAGAGTGTGTGGGAAGCGCATTACAGATAACTATTTCTTTCCTTTCATACCTCACTGCCAAACATAAATATGAATTGGTTTTGCAGCCTTACATGTGAGTACACTTCTAAAACCATGAGGAGAGGCTCAGCTTTTCGTGCAGTAACTGTCTCTTTAATGCCAATTTATATCACCAATGCGATGCTACTTATTCAAGATGAATGAGGGCAATAGAAGATAATGGGATTGTGAAATGATGATCGTGAAAAATCAAAAATATCAATGTGGCAGGACAAAATGGTTAGTGCACAGGAGGTTTCTTACCAACCTAAAAACAATGTTCAGATTCTCCCAAATTATTTATAATATTTCGAGGATATTACTGTATTCAAGTTGACCTGAGTGTGATATCTTTCAACACTATTCAGTAGTCAGCAGGTCACTGTGAATTGATTGTTTAAAGTTTACCAGTCAATTACGAGTACTGTACAAAATAATTTTCAATTACCAGTCAATATCGTAATCTGAAGTGATTGTTCTCAGTGCAATGCAAGTTAAGGGAAGCGCATGAGAGTGCAGATGTAAAAGACACAATATCCATTGCATACTACAAGGTCAGCGAATATGTAATGTAAGCCACAAAGGTAACACATGCCCAAATTACACTGGAGATCAGTCAATAGGAATGAATTCCGGAATGTATCACACAGGCTGACCTGCCGTTCAGATTATGTAGTGTACTCCTATTTTCTCAATTAAATAGCTTTTCTCAATTAAATAGCTTTTCTCAATTAAATAGACTTCTAAGTAGCTGACAACTGGAATCCCCAGTGGGCCAGAAAGTGAATGCAGTGAGCAATACATATGAGGGAATTTTAAGGTTCAATCCTCATTCTGCTGGGTCAGTTGTAATCAGCTCTACAGCCACAGATTTAGGAACGGGACCATCAGCCAGGGTTCTCACCCTTGATGGTTGTTCAATCTCCTGGGCTGAGTGTGAACAGGAGAGGACAGAGCTCATATGTAATAGGTCCTGTTTTTAATCACCCAGCAACACTCATTTTCAGCATTGCATTTGAATCACGGTCACTTGGATGAACTAATTGAAGGTAACTAATAAATTGTGGTACTATTTTGAGGCTGTCATAGTCCAGGAGACAAGAGTTTGTAGCATTCGTGAAAATTAATTCAACACAATTAATTATGTCAGCACCTTGAGTTCTGGCTTTTATGGCAGCACCTCACACTGTGAGATTCCTCAACTTGTACCTCTTGCAATAACATAGCAACCAGACACAAAACACATTAAGCTTGTGTATGGATTCCAAAGATAGCATTATAGAAACAGTGCACTCTTACTTCTTTTTAATATAACAATACTGTGTGTGGTTTATGGCAAACAGCTGTATCATTTGCAATGACATTATAGCAAATCATATTCCTGCACATAGGAAATCAGAAAACCTTTTAAAAAATTGACGTTACTATGTCCTTGGTGATATTGTATATTGTCCAATAATCTTTTTTATTAATATTAATTTTATATTTACACACAGTGTTACTGTATCAACAGCTTCTAAACAGGTTGTTTTCCAGCATCAATAGAAGTGATTGACATCGATGTACAAGATCCTGGTTCAACGATGACATGGTCAGCATGGTAGTGACCCTGAGTCATGTGGAAATGCTTTTCCATCTCAATGTTTGTTGTTCAACATCATCTGATGCAGACAAGAAATGAACCTACTTAGTGATAAAACTAACAGTGAACTTTCCTTTGACCCTTGCCCCCATAGAAATGCTGATAGCAGTTAGAGTTAAGGTGGTGAGGCCTTGGACTCCTGTAATCCCATGTTCACTTGGCCTCAGAAACCATCGCACAGCTATACAATAACTTACGATGTCAGCCCCCCAAAGGAGAGGCTTCCTGACAACTGGTCAAACAAACACTTGGAACACTCCGGATAGACAGATTGAAAATTGCACTCAAAATGTTCACAGAAATGCTTCAGGGAAAATGAGTA
>JAHRHZ010000082.1:9556647-9572532 GCA_024137785.1 Ginglymostoma cirratum | reverse complement strand
GTCAAGTTTTCCTGCTCCTATGATGCTGCTTGACCTGCTGTGTTCATCCAGCCCCATGCTTGTTATATCTGACATTCGTGACCAGATGGGATTTTCTAACAAGTGACAGTGGATACATTAGGCTAGCATTTTATTCCAGATTTATTTTCTTGAGGTCATGTTTCATCATCTTTCATAGAGTCATAGAGGCTTATAGAATGGAAACAGGCCTTTCAGCCCAACTTGTCAATGTAGCCCAGATTTCACAATTAATCTAGTCCTATTTGCCTGTGTGTAGTTTATTTCCCCCCATATCTATCCCATCCATGTACCTGTCCAAATGGGTCTTAGATGTCAAAATGGTACCTGCCTCCACCACTTTCTCTGGCAGCCTGTTCCAGACACTCACCACCCTCTGTGTGAAAATCAAATTGCCCCTCTGGACCCTTTTGAATCTCTTCCCTCTCGCCTTAAACCTATGCCCTCTAGTTGTTTACTTTCCTAGCATGGGGAAAAGCTGTTGGTGATCTACCTTATCTATGTCCCTCATGATTTTATACACCTACATACGGTCATACTTCAGTCTCCTATGCTCCAGGGAAAAAAAATCCTAGTCTATTCAGCGTCTCCTTATAACTCAAACCTTCCAGACCAGATAGTATCCTAGTAAATCTTTTCTGGACTCTTTCCAGTTTAATAATATCCTTTCTATAGTTGGGTATATGGAACTGCATATTGTTGCCATGGTGGATCTGAATCCCTAGAACGTTAATCTAGCAATATGGATTATTCACCCAGTAACTACTCCACCATCTGCTCCTTTTGTGTGGCTGGCTTAATGGATCAGGTAGCACTGAGAACGACCTCTGTCACTTAAAGCTAGTCCCTAGTATCCATTGACTATTATCGGGTGCTGCGGTATTGGAATCTGAGGAACACTGATTTTTGATAAGACAATAAATCAAGATTTTTTCTGCTGCCCTCAATGGATGCAAAATTTTCACAGTACTGTTTAATGAGAAAGAAATTGCTTCAGATGTCCATAACAATATAAATCCATCAACCAGCATCAGAAAAATGGTTATTCACCTATTTATCACATAGATGTTTGTGGGAACTCTCTGTACACGGTTTGGAAGCTCTTCTTCCAATATTATAGCAGTGGCTAAAACATAATTCATTGGTTAGGACATTCTGAAGTAATGAGGAATACAGTGTAAATGTTACATGAAAGTAAGCTCACAAAGAAAGAGACAATTAAATTTCCTAACTACAGATGGCAAGTTTTGACTACAAAATAACCACAAGGGCTTGATCCAACTTTTCCAGAAAGTTATTGAAAATTCCCAATCCTTATAAATGTCTGAGGATTCAACTATTAGTGCACCGACAGCCTCAGAAGATATTTAATTACTATATAGATTCAAACAGTGTAATCATTTCAGTCCAGTTTCCATTCATAGGATTTATAGGTTTATTTCAGTTGATGTACTTAATAAGGAATTAAATGAATACACTGAGATATAAGGAGACTTATCTCACTGATAAAAATTAACCAGATACAGGGTAGCTTTGCTAAATGGATGTTACCTCCTTGACTAACTCATTCTAGACTGAAGATTTATATAAAAAATATTAGTTTTTTTTTTACAGACCAGCAAAACAAAGGGAAAGAAAAGAGCAAGAAAGATTAGCTGAAGTCTGGAAATATAGATAAATACTGGACTGGGAAAAATCCTGGAATTTCTCATTGAAATTTGTATCCAGTAAAACTGCAAAAAGCATAATCATTGTAGAGGATTCCTCTTGCAGATGCTAGTACTGTTCTCTAAGGCATGATAGGCATGGGTGTTTTTGACTAGTTCAGTTTAAAATACCGAAACTGAAAAATATACCTTTACATCTTATGAAGGAAACAAGCTCTATACCTCCCAAGAAGCCACTCCACCCTCAGGGCTAAGAGATAGAGATGAACATACATCATTCCATTCAAATCTACAGCATATTTCCGTGTACTTAATTTTGTTTAATTTAGTAAACAGTTGAGACTTGTTTTTATTAAAGTCAGGGTTGATATGAAGCCATGACAAACATCACTTCACCATTTCTTTCTGAATGCTTCAGATAAAGTTGCTGTTGTTAGCTTGCAGGTGGCTTTAAAATGTTGATCCAGACCAACCTAGAAATTACAGCTGGCATTATTACTGTGTGAGCCTTTAACAGAATCCTCTGTTCATTATTGCAATAGAGGTTGCCAGTTCGCTTATCTTTAAAACCTGCATGAAGAGCAGACAAAGACTGTCCAAGTAATTGTCTGCTGATGCCCTAGGCAGTAATTTCTTGGATGCCTTCAAGTGCACAATTGTGATTTAATGCAGTGCATTTTCCTCCCTTGGTATTTTGTTAGATACAACTTGGCGCAAGAAGCCCAGCTGGCGACGAAATGCTTGCAGTGAGGGTAAGAAGGAGAAAACGAACCATCTCTTGTCTCTTGGAAAATGCACAGCAGAATATCTAAAGGCCGTGACATTCAAAAAGCAGATGAGCAGACTAGGGATCCTAGCGTACAGTGTATTAAATTTCATAGAGAGGATTGGCATCATTAGTGCGGTAATTTGGACAGATGTTGCACCCTAGGCAACACATTATTATAATAAAATTATCGTAAGTCAGTTGTAATTATAATTTAAAAGGAAACACATTTTCATTAATCTGACAGGGACCAGTTACAATGAGTGTTTCAGGAATTCGTTTTAAATTTCCACATTACCTAAGGGCATTAGCCTGGCCCTTGACAGATACATCAGTTCACTTCACTGGTTACTGGTTATAGGCAGCCCTGTGCTGAATGGCTGTGCCTCTGTCTCCTATCATGATCCGCATCTGATAAATGATGCCACTTCTTCAGCTTTGGTGCCGATCATCTGAGAGAGAAAAAAACAAACAGACATAACTAAGAGAGAAGAAGCAAAAGATTGAGTTAAAAATGTGAAGCAAAACAAAATTGAAATTATATACTGGAACAAGTACTTGTATTTTGACATTAGAATTAGCACACATTATTCACACGACTCAAAATACCATTTTATTAATGAAGGGACATGAAAATAGAAGAGTATAATTGATCATCATGGAGGGGGCTGGCTGTGGGAGGGGAACGACAGGATACCCCTGTGCAGGCTCAGTCTGACCCACACTAGATCCATCTTCCCCACTTAATGACCTGTTTGCCCCAGGGTGACCACTTGAGATTTCTGTTAATGTTTCATGATTAGAGTGAAGCTGCTCCTTTGCTTCCTACAAGTGTCAAATAAATTATGAGAAGCAAGCTCGCAGTTAGTGACACCAAATGCACTGAGCAGTTTTCTCCTATAAAGCAGAAATGTCTCAAGGAGAACAAGTAAGCCATTGTTGAGGCATGAATGAACCCTCTGGGCTTCATAATAGCAACATTATATCAAGTAGGACAGAAATTGGTGGCCTTATCATACAACATTTCAGTGCTCAGACATATTGCAAGTCAGACTCAATGAATCTCCACATGTTGAGTTCCTCTCTCGGATCATTTGAGAAACTACTTCCTTGAAGAGCGAAGAAAGAACAGATGACATGCGTTCCTGCACACCTCTTCAGTAATGTTATTAGCACTAAAATGAGGGACTTATCCCTTTCCAGCAACACAGTTATGGATGAACAGACTTTACCAGTCAGATAAAGTACAGGAAAGATGATCAAACTGAATAAAACTTATTTACTCCTATTTTGAGCATTCAGACTGCTTTGCCATTATTTATATGAACTCTAAAAGAAGTGCCTTCGGAAAGTGTGTCACATAAACTTGTCACCGTGGTAGGAGAGAGTAGAAAGGGTCCTGACAAAGTTCTGGACATGAATCGAAAATAGCGATAGGTCGCCCTCATGAGTTAAGCAACCATTCCTCGTTTATTCCCAATTTCTTATGTTTTGTGCTAATTCCTGAAATAATTACCAAGAGGCAGGCAAGTAAACATTTTTGAATATAAAAATGTCTTGAGTCCAAAAGCTATTGACAGGAATAATTGTTGCGATGCATCATGAGATACAATTTCTGTCAACCAGCCCTGTGTTTGTATTTTCAATAAGTTTTAGTTCCTGAGGCTTTGTCAAATGGAATTCAAGACACTTATAATTGTCATTAGTCTTGCATATCGCCATGTTTTCTCTATTCACATTGGCAAGATCTTGCATTTCATCAAAACGTTATAAAAATATCCTCTACCAGATCTGTTAAAGAATCAAGGCAGTGCCTCAATCAACTTTCATTCAATTATGAAGACAACCCTATCGATCTATCAAGTAAATCCATTGTGATTCTCTTACTTGATAGGAAACTTTAAATGAATCTCTTGTTCAAAAGCAAGAACTTGTGAATGCTGACAACCTGAAATGAGAATAAATAATACGAAAAAGTTCAGTAGGTCACGTAGCATCTGTGGAGAGCAATAGCATTTCAAGCTGATGACCTTTTAATAGAATTGAAGAGAAACAGAAATATAAGAAATAGTGGCTTGATGCAGCAGAATTTGAAAGTTGTTGAAAAAAGACACATTTTGCTGGTGCGCCAGGGATTCGGGTTCAATTCCAGCCTCAGGCAATTGTCTGCATGGAGTTTCTGTGTCTGTGTGGGTTTCCTCCACGTGCCCCTGTTTTCTCCCACAATCCAAAGATGTGCAAGTTAGGTGGATTGGCCGCGTTAAATTACCCACAGTGTTCAGAGATGTATAGGTTAGGTGCATTAGCCATGTGAAATGCAGGGTTATAGAGGTAGGGGGATGGGTCTGGGTAGGATGCTCTTTGGAGGGTTTGTGTGGACTTTTTGGGCCGAATGGCCTGTTTCCACGCTGTAGGGATTCTATGGAAGCTTTTCATTTTGCACTCACCAGGATAATTCACAAGAATAAAAAATTAAGGGGAAAACTAACATTTTTACTGTTTGAGAGAAGTGTGTCAATTAATTGGCATATGGACTCTTATAGGTCGGGATATTGCCATGGTGAATGTACCAATTAATGATGATTTAAACAAATCTTAGCAGTTAACTGTCAATCATCATTATTATTCCTCTTCAGCTCTGACAAAGCGTGCATAACCTTAAATATAAACTCAGTTTCTTTCTATGTATGCTGCCCGACATGCCGAGATTTTCCATTAACTTTTTTAATCCTAAAAAAACTCTCAATTTTTTCACTGCAAATGTTCAATGCTACTGTTCATCAAACAGGTTAAAAGGCAAATATGACAATGTAAATAAATGTTAAGCAGAATCTGAAACAACTCCTTCAAATATGGACGAGGGGTGCGATTTAGTTTTGCTAGACAAGTTGTCATAGTGGATTAATTTCAAGTCTCTTGATTTGATACTGGTTATAACTTAGGAACAGGAACCACAGTCATAAGATATTTATCGCAATTTTAAAAGTGTAGTTAACGCCTACCTGTCTGGTGGAAAGAGTAAATAAGAGGGCAAAGTTGTGACAGATATTCTGTTCTTAGGAATCAATTAAAAAATAATTGAACATGCTAGCCTTTCAGAGTTAATTGGAAACCACCATGATCTCTTATTGTAAAGTTTCTAGGGTGTTTGAGATTAATGGTAATTTTAGCCTAACAAGCCCAAAAGACAAATGTCAGGATCAGATAAATCATTTGCTTTACACCAGCATTGGTTTATAATTTCTGTTAAAGTCGATGAGTATAAAACAAGTGGACACTTCAATCCTAGATAACAAGCATGGGGCTGGATGAACACAGCAGGTCAAGCAGCATCATAGGAGCAGGAAAACTTGACGTTTCGGGCCTAAACACTTCAATCCTCTCAGTTTTCTCACTGGGTAGATGAGTTCATTATTCCTGCTTCATAAGACGGGGATTCAAGGCATTCAACCTCAGCAATGACATTTTATGAAGTCAACAGTGATAACATCAAAATTATTATCCTGTAGGGCATCTGACCTGTCTGAACAAATTCAGGAAAACTGCTGGGGGTCATTTGGAGTTTGGACAATAGTTTAAAGTGGGCAATATTGATTAAACTCCGCCTTGCAAATTTTCATTTCAACAATAGAAAACGTCAATGGGCATCAAACATGATATCACCAACTTTGTGTTATTGACCAAAGCCAACATTATCCCTGCAATTCCTAACATTATTTTCTGTAGATAATTTGGCATTCCTTGTTAGAAAGAATGACTTGTCATATACTGTTGATTATCATTAGATTATTATCTGGAGCGATGTCATATCAATGCATTCCATCTTCTGCATCTGATAATAGCGCAATCTAATTACAGACTTCAATATGAGACAGGAAATGGAATGCGTGTCCAAGTTGCTGCCTGGACAGTAAAAGTGCAGGAGGGCTGCAAAGACCAGACAAGACAGAACAGGTAGTGCCAGAGAAAGCTGGCCAATGTAATTAATTAAGTCTTAAAATACACATACTTCAGTTTGGAACAATTCCAATAAGTATCACAGCACAGCCTGTACTCAACTAGTTTCCACAAGTCTCTCTTACTTAAAGTATTCAGCAAAGACTAAGGGGCTGCTTTACAGGCACAATTAATGGAGGCAACTAAAATGTGATTGATTTACAAGCTGAGTCGAATTTAAACAACACAGAAGAAATCAATCATTGGGAATTGCTTCGTTGTGTCATCTTCTATAACAATGATCAACTTTGCCGTCTCTCCTCAGTCAGTTCTGCAAAAGTGCAACTCTCAATGTTATTTAGTAACCCACTGAATATAAAATTCACTTCCTTCAAGTTGGTAGGTTTATAAAGAAAGATGTTTCCTTGTTGTATCAGGAGCCAAAGGTTATTGCTGAGCTTAAATGACCAAAGCGGATTACAGTCTAGAAAAAACCTGTGAAAATGAACTGAAAATGTCTTGGGATTGAAAATCAAATATCTGCAAACCAACAGCAAAACACTTGAAAAATAATTCATTAGATGTAAAACATTTTAATATATTCATGGAGTGGATATGAATGAAATTTACCTTGTTCTTGATACCTCTCCTGATGCTCCCTCTCTCACACTCACTTTCTTTTGTGCTGAAGCTAGTACTCATTTAATGAATACAGTGTAGTAAACAGTGCAGGAAGTTTGCTGCCCACACGAGTTCCCATTCTAATAATTTCCCCAATTATTTGTATTCTCCTTATATAACTATTCACCTGGTTCTTTGACTTTCACTGTCTATTTATTGCAACATTGCAAAGAGTGAATTAACTTTGCAAAAATAACATTTTCAATGGCTATAACCCGCTGCTGTGATAAATGGAAAGTTCTGGAAATGTGGCAATTGGTGAACTGAAAGCTGTTCTGAAAACATGCATATGTAGTCAACAGTAAACTATCAAAATTAATACCCTATTAAATTGGGAATATTCCTGAAATAATTTCTGGTCTTTGGTGCACAATAGAACCCTGCAATGACCAGAAATTGACAGCATTTTACAGGCTAATCTCACAATCTACCAACCGTCCTCCTTGTCTTTCTTATTGCTTAATTTTCTCTTCAAATCCTTTTTAATTTTTCAATTTATTTGTGAAGTTTTAATTCTTTATTTTATGATACACATAATAGGAGAATGCAGCAGAATATGAATATATAACACTCAAAAAGCTGAAATTTATGTTTATAGATTTTGGTAATTTTGAATGACATCAAAATGTTCCTTAATAAATGATACATTGCTGTGTTTTCATTATTTCTTTGTTACATTATGTACTGTAGTCACTTCAGCAATTATACCTGAGATTTGATGAAGATCGTTTTATTTCAAGAAATTATAGAGAATTAGGAAATGTTTAAAATCATATTGATATGTGCGTGCATATTTATGTGTTTGTGCATAGTATTCTGTGTTGCAAACATGTGTCTGTGTTTTATATCTGTATGTTTCCATTTGTAAGTGTGTTTTTGTATGGTCTGTATATAACTTGGTTCTAGTCAATGCATTTGTCTGTGTACTGTTATGGATGTTTGCTTGGTGGCATCTCAAAGTCTTTGGAGTGAATACAAAACTGGTTCTGAATTTGTTCACTCGTTAATTATTGGAAGGCAAGTACAAGTGAGATGCATGGATGTAAAATCAATGAGTTATAAGGGGAGTCACAATTTTATGTCTATTTATCAAGAATTCACATTAAGATGCTTGTGGTAATGGTTTAATTGAAAAATTAATATTTCTGTAATGTAATTAATGATTATCTTTCATGTACTGGTAGACTGGAAATTGTAGAAGTCATAGATTGTGCTCGAAAGATAGAGACTTTATTAGTTTCAGACTTGTAAAATTAGGTAAAAGGTAGGAAAAGAAACTCAGGAAAAGAAAATTCAATAAATATAATTTTATAGCTGAATTAATTCTATTAAAATGGCTAGCTAAAAGAGCAGGTAGGAAATTTTCCTTCAGTCCATTGTAAATTGTACATTGATAATCCCTTAGTAATGATGGGAACACAATCTGAAACGGCACTGAGGCTTTGGAATGTGGCTGAAGATCTATGTTTTTGAACATGACATACATACTGAATAAATTACAGAAATCATAGGTGTGTTAAAGTCTCCAAACCAATTGCAAAAATCAGAACCAACCTCAGTTTCAAGTTTCTTCTACCTTTATTTGAAAACCTTGCCTCATCAGTTCTGACAATCATCTGGCACATTACACAGAATTTAATGGCGGCAGTGTGGACCTGTCCACCGACTAGAAGATGGTGGCTACTTTACCACAGCCATTTTCAGGAGGCCCATTGGGATTCAACTTCATTTGGGAACTAGTTTCCCTTCCTGGAAGGTTTCCCATGCCAGCAACACCACCAGGAATGGTGGCCACTGCAGGAACTGCAGGGCAGCGTGGGTAGAGAACCAGCGACAGAGCCCCAGGTGCAAGTTGTGTCGAACAGGTTTACTCTGGCCTGAACAGGAAGGCCTTGTCAACTGAGGTAGAGTGGGTCATTGTAAGGCCCAGAGAGGACTCTCTCTCTCTGGATTCCCTCCCCTTCCACTGTGTTGTGCATCCATTGGGCACAGAAGGTGGAGAAGGAGCGACTTCCCCTTCATCCCACAGGAAGAGGTCTTTAAGGGCTTCATGGGGCGGCACGGTGGCTCAGTGGTTAGCACTGCTGCCTCACAGCACCAGGGACCCAGGTTTGATTCCAGCCTCGGGTGACTGTCTGCGTGGGTTTCCTCCGGGTGCTCCGGTTTCCTCCTACAGTCCAAAGATGTGCAGGTTAGGTGGATTGGCCATGCTAAATTGTCCATAGTGTTCAGGGATGTGTAGATTAGGTGGGTCACAAGGGGACGGGCGTGGGTGGGATGCTCTGAGGTTCAGTGTGGACTTGTTGGGCCGAAGGGCCTGTTTCCACACTGTAGGGATTCTATGTAATTGGCTTCTAGGAAGGATTGGTTGACTTTGAGTGTTTCCACCTCAGACTTAAATCAGAGAAAGGCAAAAAATTAGTGGAAGCTCAATTCTGCATCTTTCTGCCTGATCACATGCCTCCCCTTGCTCTGAACCCATCTTCAGATGGATTAATTTCTGTCTACTGAGCCTTTTCAATTTTGCATGCACTTTCAACCTTATGTATTCACACCCCTACAAACACGCCCATGTACACTTGTCTACACCATATGTACTCATACCTCTACAAGACACCCGCTTATGTACAACAATACTAACAAACCCGAAAATGACTCCCCCATCCACATACGTATGTAATACACGCAAGTACAAAAACACAAGCAAGCATAGACAACTTCCATAAACACAGACACAAAAAACATCCTCATCTCTCACACAAACACAGACACTTACAAGCACAGACAGTCCTTACAAATATATTCACGTACAGCCATTCACTCCGCATAAACTACTCTCACACCCATGATCATGCACTTGACTACTTGCATATCCTCTACTCACATACACACAGATATTGATAAACACAACCAATATGAACACACCACAACCACATGGACAAGCGCTCACACCCAGAGAGACACACACAACCCCCCACATCTTTAACAAATGTCAACAGAACAAATTATCCTGTTCAGGAAGGGCCCAATGTCCCTCAATCTTCCCAATCAGCAATTTTGGCAATGTCCAGTTGGAACCAGTCTGGATTTCTTCAAGTTTATCCACAATTCTGTGACTTCTGTATACAGCTGAGGGGTTGATGAGGCAATGCTTATTAATTATTTCATCCCTTTTCCCAAGCAGGAATGAAACAATTTAAGCAAATCGTACGTCAGATAGTACAATGTTTTGAGAGAACCACAACCAGTGCTCTTGAAAGTGTCAATCCAATTATGAATATGGATATATATTTTAATAGCTCTTGAATTAACTCTTTCCATTTGGAAAAGCTCTAAAATGCATTTGCAATCAACAGGTGAAAAAAAATCTCATAATACAGTTCATTAAAACAAAATAATATGTTGCAGTATCTATTGGATTACAAAAGATGGAGAGCGGAACTATTTACCATGAAAAGGTGCAATATTGCTGTGGCTGAAAAGTTGTATAACCTCTTTGTAAGCATTCAACTTGTAAAAAACCACAAATTACCATTAGAGGAGGCCCCTCTACTCTAACTCCCCCAACCCCCCATCCCAAATATAAGATTTACAGCATCTGTACAAACAAACAGCCCAACGGCATGGAGTAAGGTGATATTTAGCCTTACTGCGAGTCATAGAAAATTGGCTGTCAGCCCTGCAGTGGTACCAGAAGAGCAATTCCCATCACGTCCAATGAAAGCAATTGCACTAATTAAAGCAAGTTTTTCATACCAGTGCTCGAATGAGAGAGGTTTCTGGGAGGTGGTGGCTTGTAGGAATGTCACATATAAAGAAAAATATTATTTTGATGTTATATCCAGCATATGCAGCAATATTACTTCTAATTAACATCTTGTTGCATTCCACAATTGTATGTTTATGACCAAAACAAGCATCTGAGCTATTTTCTTTCCAAAAGAAGGCTACTAGGGCACATGCACTTCACTTTCAGAGCAGAAAAGTGACAAGTGTGGTGCACCATGAAGGAATTAAGAGTGAGCTGCTCTTCAATCAATTCCATTTATTTGCTTTTTTGTACAAACAAGCTAAAAATTCCCTTAAACAGCTGAAAAGGAGGAACTAATCTTTATCAAGGAGACATACTGCTGCAGGGTCTTATCTAAGATTTATTTTCCATCTAACAATGAAATCTATCAAATAGAGAGAAAGATTCCATTTGACAATCTTTTAGATATTTATTCACAGTATGTGAGTGCCACTGCATGGCTAGGCCAGCATTTATTGCCAATCCTAACTGTCCTTGAGAAGGTGATGAACTGCCACCTTGAACTGGTGCAGTGCATTAGGGTACAGGTATACCCCCTGTGCAGTTAGGAAGAAAGTATCAGGATTTTGAGCCAGTGATAGTACACAAATGGCAATATTGTTCCAAATGTGGCTTGGAGAGGAGAAATTGGAAATTAGTAATCTTCTAATGCTTCTGCACCACTTGTCTTTTAGGTGGTGGAGGGTGCAGGTTTGTAAGATGCCTGTTGAGGGAACAATAGTGAGTTGTTGCAGTATATCTTGTAAGTGATAGATAGTGCTGCCGGTGGTGGGAGTCGGTGGTGGAAGGACTAAATGTTAAAGGGGAGGAATGGAATGCCAACCAAGTGGGCTGCTTTGTCCTGGATGATATCAGTGTTGCTGGCGTCACACCCATGTCACACCCATCTAGACGAGTGGAGAGTATTCCATCGCATGTCTAACTTGTCGCTTGTAGATGGTGGACTGGCTTTGGGAAAATAGGAGGCGCATTACATGCTCCAGAATTCCTCATCTCTGTCCTGTTGTTATAGCCACAGTATTTATATGGCTGGTACAAGTCAGTCAATTCCTGGTCATTGGTAACCACAAAGGATGATATTGGCAGGAAATTCAGCAATGGTAATACCATTGAATGCCAAGGAGAGAGGGTTAGATACTTCCATCGCTTGACATGAGATGACAATTATTACTGGCAGCACAGTGGCTCAATGGTTAGCACCACTGCCTCACAATACCAGAAAACCAGGTTTGATTCCAGCCTCGGGTGACTGCCTGTATGAAGCTTGCACATTCTTTCTGTATCTGCACATGTCTCCTCTGGGTGTACGAACACAACAGGTCAAGCAGCATCATAGGAGCAGGAAAACTTGACGTTTCGGGCCTAAACCCTTCATCAGAAAATCATTTTCTGATGAAGTGCTTAGGCCCGAAACGTCAAGTTTTCCTGCTCCTATGATGCTGCTTGACCTGCTGTGTTCATCCAGCCCCATGCTTGTTATCTCGGATTCTCCAGCATCTGCAGTATCTTTTATCTCCTCTGGGTGTTTCAATTTCTTCCCACAGTCCAAAGTTGTGCAGGGTAGGTGGATTGGCCATGCTAAATTGCCAATAGTGCCCAGGGATGTGTACAGTTAGATGGATTAACCATGGGAAATGCAAGATAATAGGGATAGGGGTGGGTCTGGATGTGATGCTCTTTGGAGGGCTGGTATGGACTTGATAGGCCAAATGATCTAGTTCGACACTTTAGGGATTCAATGATTGTGCAATGATCAGTGAACACAGCTACTTCTGATTTTGTGATGGAAGGAAGGTCATGATGAAACAACTGAAGATGGTTAAACATAGGTCTTTACGCTGCAGAACCCAGCAGTGACATTGTATGACTGAGATGATTGAACAACCACAACCATCTTCCTTTCTCCTTGGTATAACTTCACATTGTGTCATGTCTCCCAGGTAATTGCCATGAGGTTCATTCATCCATTGTGGGTTATTTATCTGGTTTCCGACTAACTGAGACCAGAACATCTGGGTCAATTTTGTTAGTTAAATGTATTAATTATCCAATCTTATGCAATCAATGTTTAACATCAAAATAGTGTACAATCATGGTGTACTGGGTAATATTCTCTGCCTGGAATCCAGAACACTTTCAGACTTTAGGTTCTACTATCGGTAGAGGTGCTGTTGAGGTTGTCACAAAAACTGAATCTCTTTTTTATTCATTCATTCAAGGGAAGTGGCCATCACTGGCCAGGCCAGCATTTGTTACCCATCACTAATTCCCCAGAGTGGAGCTAAGTGTCAGCCACATTGCTGTGGGTCTGGAGTCACGTGTAAACCAGACCAGGTAAGGATGGCAGTTTCCTTCCCTAAAGGTCATTAGTGAACCAAATGGGTCTTTCTGACAATCAAAAATAGCTTCATGGACAACATTAGACTCTTAATTCCTGATTTCTTTTATTTGATTCCAAATTCCACCATCTACCACAACAGGATTTGAACCCTGGTCCCCAGATCTGGGACTCCGTATTAATAGTCTAGCAAATAGTCTAAGGTAGTAAATCTGACATTCTTGCTCTCTATATGAGTTCTGCGCCAACATGACTGGCATCTAACTTCCCTCTGAAATGGCCAAGCAGGTGCAAGAAAAGGTGAAGAAAAAACATACAGGAAGGTGATATTTACAAACTCACCACGTTCTTAATCCTAAAGCTCATATAATATAAATCAGCATTGCCACACCTATGGCATACTGATCTCAACCTCCAAAATGAATTCTTTCCTAAAGGCAGTTTAGTATTGCTGCTTTTTGTGCTTTGAAACTCCCCACAATATTTCAAATACTGGAATTTCTGAAGCCTCTATAGCTAGGTGTTATGCTCAGTGACTTCCTTTGTGTAGCCCTGATAAAATCAAGAGGCAGTGTAATCTGAAAATACATATTATGAGCAAAGTAATCTTGTGGGCGATTAAACTACATCAGGAAGAGTTTGGCATGTCTGAAAAGGGTCTTACTAAAGCAGGAAGGGAATTAACTCTTTTAATATCAGGTTCTATCTGGAATGAGATTGCAGTGAATGTGTTTGTTTCAGACGCTGCCAGAAATCAAAACATGGGGTAAGCAAAGAAATGCTTTCAGTAAATAACTTAAAAACCATTCTTGGATCACAAATCAAAGTTGTTCAATTTGCCCTTCAGCCAGGCGTAACACTGAACTTACTGGGAGCAGCTTTCAATCCATTAGTGAAACTTTGCTGGTTTCAAACAGACCACTGACAAAGTTATGATGGTGGATTGGGAGTAGATTGACAAAAATTCATATGTTGCTGTCTTTCTCACAACCCAGAGTGTTTAGCTTTTAAGAGAGTGGAATGTAGGATAGCAGCTCTTGGAGCAAATTAAATTAGATTCCCAGAGTAGCCAATAATTAAAAATATTCACATTAAAATTAAAAATAATTGCATTCTTTTATAAACGCATGCTTTAAATAAAAAGTTGATAATTTTTATCATGTGCATGTAGTGCTACATAACATGCAAAATGTACACTTAAAAATGACTTGGCTCCAAGCAGTTTTAATGGTCATTCTAATATTACCTGTTATGGATCTGTGATAGGAACGGTTCTCATTACAATTGGATGACAATTGGCCATCCGTAATTTTATCTACAGCAACAAATAAATAAATATTTAAGTGATTCAATATGGTAAATGTTTCAACATTTTGTTAACTGAATTATCGCAATGTCCGACCATTTTGACTGAAGAAGAATTAAACACTTCAGCAGCCATTTAACACAAAGGCATAAATTAGAGAATTACCTCAACACAAATAAACTTAGTTTATAGTTTGTCTGATCAACAAGAAGCAAAAAATCAAACAAGATCTGCAAAACTTGTTTTCATCAAATGGTGGCAGCAGGTAACTTCACTAAGAACCTGTGAGCCTGCTGAGCAAGGACTCCACCCCACACCTCTACCCCAATTGCAAATGAACAGAGCTGTGGAGAAGCTTAAAATACTGTAGATTGCTGCTTAGACCACAACCTGCAGATTAGGGAAAGACACTCTGTCGCTTTGAAACTTGGAATTGAGATTTTGATAGATACTTTAAAAGTCAGAAGAATGTTAGTCTGAACAAAGAACTACAGATGCTGGAAATCTGAAACAAAAACAGAAATAGTTGGAGAAACTCAACAGGTCTAGTAGCATCTGTCGAGAGAAAGCAGAGTCAATGTTTTGGGTCCAGTGACCCTCCTTCAGAACTGTTGGACTCAAAATGTTAACTTTGTTTTCTCGACACAGATGCTGCCAGATCTGATGAGTTTCTCCAGCAAATTCTGTTTTTGTTTCAGAATGTTCGTCTGATCTTGTTTGTGTTTTACACCATTTAGCTTTTATTTTGAAAAGTTGTTCCAAGTCATCTCTTCAAAGAGAGAGTCAGTCAAAAAATGTCCGGCTGATTCTCATTTCCTGAGCACCTTTTCCTGTTTTTCATTTCTTTGCATCGTTATGTGGTTGTTTACAAACCTGTTTGCAATGGCTGTTCACCAGCCGGATATGATGGTGCCAGGTTTCTCCAAGCAAGCTGATAGATCAGGATACCTCATCCAAGTATTTGTAATGAGAAATCATTGCAAAGGCATAGGACTTCGTTTCAAACCTGTTACGCGTGCTCTTCTCAGAAAAGTTGTCTGAAAGTAGAACTGTTGCCCAATGGAAAACGGGTCACACTGCACTTGTGTATCACTTGCAGAAAATACAATGCCAATATTGACACGTGCATTGTCCTGCATTAAGAAAATATAAGACATGCAGACCAGAGTGAGCACTTCAGCTTTGTACCCACATTCGACTCTGTATCACTTTTCAAAATCAGAATACAGCACTCTTTGTTTCTTTGGGCTTAGAACGTCCCTGATACGCCAACTCAACATTTCCTTTAGGCAGGAGAACTGAAAATTATGCAGTCTTGTTCACAGTTGGTGTGAAAAGCAGGCTATATTCAGGTGCAACAAT
>JAHRHZ010000082.1:9512976-9551647 GCA_024137785.1 Ginglymostoma cirratum | reverse complement strand
CAAATAAGAATGAATATAACCATCATCCCTTGACTCAATGGCATTACCATCACTGAATCCCCCACAGTCAAGATCCCAGGTGTTACTATTGACCAGAAACTTTAACTGGGCCAACCACATAAATACAGTGACTGCATAGGAGATCAAAGGCTAGGAATCCTGCACAGACTAACTCATGTCGTGACTCCCCAAAGCCTATCAGCCACCTAAAAGGCCCAAATCAGCAGTATGCTGGAATACATTCCATTTGCTTGGACAAATGCAGTTCCAACAGCACTCAAGAAGATTGACACCATCCAGACAAAGCAGCCCACTTGACTGGCACTGCATCTCCAAACATTCAGTCCTTCCATGACCAACACTCAGTAACAGTAGTGTGCGCTATCTACAAGACACCTCCTGGATCCATGGTCATTATTGTCAAGAAGGACAGGAACAGCAGATATATGGGAATCACCGGCATATTCCCCTCCGAGCTACTCATCATCTTGACATGGAAATATGTCGCCGTCCCTTCACTGTGGCTGGATCAAAATCCTGGAAGCCCTCCCTAATAGTATTGTGGGTCTACTTATTGAAAATTCTAGAATGAAGCTTATCATCACTTTCCCAAGGATAATTAGGGATGAACGCTAAATAGTGACTCAACCAGGAAAGCCCACGTCCCTAACTAAATAAAACCAAAAACCTATGTTTTCTAAGGTTTCTCAAGACGATTAATTTTGTTTCTAGTATCAAAACAGTGATTAGTATCTATTTTGGGACTTCATTGTTGTTTATAGAGCAATGTGTTGCAGATTGATAATGATTCCTTTTTTCATCTTAATTTATATTTCTGCTGATTTTTGTTTGTAGCCACTGCTGTCAATATTTGGGCCGGGTTTCCTTTGTCACTTTGGCAATCGTTTGCCACTGTCCAGCACACCCAGGATCAAAATATACCAGAGATTAATCTGTAGTGTGCCCTACTGTAGCATTTCTGCCTCAATGCTTGCAACAACACTCAGATGACACAATTGAGTGTTTTGCCTCCCACACCAAACAATATTATAAATTGGTATTAAGCTTGCGGCAAAGAAAGTAATTCTTTAAAAATTATTTCCTTACTTAATTTTCACATTTCTCCCGTAGGAAGAATTCCTCAGCTATCACTCATTTCCCAAATCTTGCCTGAAATATCTGTTTTTGCATGTTAAATGAGGTCCTCATTCTGGAATTATCCTCTTCAGGATGGAATTTCGGTGAGCAAAGCTTCCAATCGTTCCTTTGAATCTTCCTCTCTCTTTTACTTATTTCTCCAAGTCTGGGGTCGACAAATGCTATTCATTACACACTGCAGGATGCTACTAAATTTCTACTCACAAGAAGGAGCCTACAGGTGTCAAAGAATGGAAAATACTTGCAGGACTGCTGTAGCCAGAGCATAGCTCATGTCCTAACTCACACTTAGTCCCAGTCATCCATCACTCCTGTTCTCATCGATATGCATTTGCTCCTGATCTAGCCCTGTCAACACCAATTTCTCTTCCTTGTTTTAAAATCTTCCCATGACCTTGTTTCTCCACTTTCCAATAACTTCCTCTAGCCTCACATCCTCTGGGAACTCTACATTTCCTAGTCCTGACCTCTTATGTATCCCTAAATTCATTTGCTTTGTAAATCGTGATCATGCCTTCAGCTGTTGGGGCCCTAAGTTTCGGAATCCTCTCTCTAAACATCTTTGCTTTCTACATCTCTGTCTCCTCATTTAAGGTAGTCCTTAGAATCTACCTCTTTGACCAAGCTTCGGGTATCTCTCCTCCTGGATATCTTCTTCTGAAATGTCATTGGCCAGAAACCATTTGTTCCGTTTCTCAGTCCACAGACTCATTGAGTAATTCCAACATTTATACTTTGTTTTCAGATCTCCAGCCCCAGCCAGTATTTTGCTTCTGGGCTAGCATTTTCTGTTCGATCAATTTGATTGGCATATATTTACCACATTACAGATTGTTTGTAAATGCAAACTGTTCTTGTGGCTGAAGGTGCAGAAGTGCCCCACAGATCAGATCAACTGCCCTGCTGAAAGCCTCTGCCAAAATGAGAATACTTGATGTCCTAGAGTCCTCATTGTCCTAGCTGATGGAGGCGTCTCCTCTCCAATGGGTGCAAATAGGAGAAGATAAAGTCCTTTTACACTATATTTCAAGATGTAACTTCAAGATGGCGAATCAAAAACATTGGGGTGGATAGGTGGGGCATATTTGGCAGTATGCATGTACTGCAGTAAATGGATGCATATGTGCTCAGATCACTGAAAGTGGTGATGTAGGTGGAGAGAGCAGTTAATGAAGTTAATAATAAACTAACATTTATTTCAAGCCCATCGACACCCGCAGCTACCTAGACTACACCTCCTTTCACCCACCTTCCTGCGAGAATGCGATCTCCTACTCCCAAATCATCTGCCTCTGCCGCGTCTGCTCCCAAGATGGGGAATTCCACTCCCGTACATCCCAGATGTCCTCGTATTTCAAGGACCACAACTTCCCCCTTCAGGGGTCGAAAATGCTCTCGACCATACCTCGTGTTTCCCGCACCTCTCCCCTCCCCGCAACAGAAACAAAGACAGAATTCCCCCTTGTCCTCATGTAACACCCCGACTAACCTTCGGATTCAATGTATCATTCTCCGTCACTTCCGCCACCTGCAATCCGACCCAACTACCAAGGATCTATTTCCCTCCCCACCCCATCTGCCTTCCGTAGGGACTGGTCTCTCCACGAATCCCTCATCCACTCCACACTCTCCATTAGCTCCACCCCACTACCCCTGCACCTTTCCCTGCAACCACAGGAAGTGCTACACCTGCCCCTACATCTCCCCCGTCACCTCCATCCAAGGAACCAAAAATACCTTCTACATCAGACAGATGTTCGCCTGCACATCCGTTTATGTGGTCTATTACATCTGCTGCTCCCAATATGGCCTCCTCTACATCGGTGAGACCAAGCGGAGGCTCAGAGACCACTTTGTAGAGTACCTGCGCTCTGTTCGCAATAAACGACAACATCTTCCGGTCACCAACCATTTTAACTCCCCCTCCCACTCCCTGGGTGACATGTCCATCCTGGGCTTCCTCCAGTGTCACAATGACACCACCTGCAAACTGGAGGAGCAGCACCTCATATTCCGCCTCAGAAGCCTACAACCCAATGGTCTCAATGTGGCCTTTACCAGTTGCAAAATCTCCCCACACTGGCCTCATCCCATGACCAACACTCCCTCTCAACCCCACCTCCTTGACCTGACACAATTTGTCCATCTTCTCTCCCACCTATCCGTTCCTCCCACCTCACTGGCCAATCGCCACCACTGCCTACCTGCATTCACCTATCACCATCCCACCTACCTTCCCCACCCCCATGAACCCACCCCTCTATTTATTCCCCAGCTCCCTTCCCCCTCCGCCATTTCTGAAGAATTGTCCCGACCTGAAACATCAGCTTTCCTGCTCCTCTGATGCGGCCTGGCCTGCTGTGTTCCTCTAGCTCCACACAGCATTATCTCTGACTCCAGCATCGGCAGTTCTTACTATCTCTGAGTTAATAAAGCATGCAGCGTTTTTGGCTTCATTAATAGGGGCATAGAGTACAACAGCAAGGTGCTCTTGCTACAGCTTGTACAAGAAACTAGTTAGATCTCAGTTGGAGTACTGTGTACAGTTTGGACACCGTATTCCACGAAAGATGTGAATGCACTGAAGATGGTGCAGAAGTGATTTACAAGAATGGTTCCAGAAATGAGAAATCTTCAGTTATGAGGATAGATTGATGAAGTTGGGACTGTTCTCCCTGGTGAGAAGAAGGCTGAGAGAAGATTTGATTGAAGTTTTCAAAATCATTAAAGCTCTAGACAGAGCAGAGGGGGAGAAGCTGTTCCTTCTCATAAAAGGAAAACGAACAAGGGGGAATAGATTTAAAGTGATGTGCAAACATGGCAAGGATGTGAGACAAAAAAATCTTTTTCCCACAGCAAGTAGTTTGGGCATGGAAAGAACTGCCTGGAAACATGGTGGAAGCAAATTGAATTAGGGTATTCAATGGGCATTGGATGATTATTTGGATGGAAATGGTGTGCAGGAATAGGAGAAAAAAGGAGATCGGTGTGAGGTAATAGAACCAGTGCAGATACAATTAGTTGAATGCCTCTTTTTGCAATGTTACAATTCTGTATTTCTGTGATTCTGCATTGTCACCAGGATAAGATTTCCTCTTTCATACCTGGACAAAAAGTAATCAAGACAATTATACAAACAGCATTGCATCCCAGCAGATTTGCTTTTGATTATTTTTACCCAAAAGCAGAAAATGTTTGCCACTATCTTCAGGAAAAATAATTGAGGGTGAGGAAAAAAATTGCACAATTCTTTACAAAGCTTTAAGAAAAGAAATCCCAGATAAATTATTAATGACACTCTAATAAATAACTCAAAAATGGTGGTGGGCGGCATAGATAAGGTGAATAGCAAAGGTCTTTTCCCTAGGGTGGGTCAGTTCAAAATTAGAGGACGTACTTTTAAGGTGAGAGGAGAAAGATTTAAAAGGGGCTTGAGGGGCTACGTTTTCACACAGAGGCTGGTTCATACGTAGAATGAACTGCCAGAGGAAGTGTTAGATACAGGTACGGTTGAAACATTTAAAAGACATTTGAACAGGTACCGGTATAGAAGGACATCAGCCAAACACAGGCAAATGGGACTAGTCTTAGTATAGGAAACTTGGTCAGTATGGATGAGTTGGACCGAACAGCCTGTTTCCTGTTGTATGGCTGTGATTCCATATTAAATATTTCCAAAAAGAAATGCTCTTATCAAAATGCATATTTGTAAGATAAAGTTTTATTTTGTCCCAGGTCCATGAAATTAAAATGAAGAATCTAAAAGAAATTTCCTTCAAACTCTATGATATTTCCCTGCGACATGTTTTCGATAATGCAGTTACTTTAAACCAAGTAGATTTACAGTTGGACCATGAAAGAAATGCACTTATCGAAGAAAAAAATTAGCTCTCAACCTGTACACCATAAACCTTGACATTTCAAATGCAGCCTTGAAATCCTATCTGAAGTTTAGCTGTTGATCCTTAATAATGCATTTCAATGTGCTTCACTTGAAAATCTCTCATGTCTTTGTTCAGTGATGACAAGAGAACAATGTTGCCATGACAACTTATTTCTTATTCAGAAGGGTCAAATGTCACATTTCCCTGGGCTGTCAAAAGCCCTGTCTTTAACTTTGAAGTTGCAGAAAAAATTACAAATGGAATTCAGAAACATTTTGAAGGAACTCCTAGTTAACAGACATAGGCTATTATATTTTTATCTGGCTTAGTGGTCTAAATCGAAACACAGTGGAACTTTGTTAAATATAGTGTCCTGAAATTGACTAAACCATCAGTATCCCAGCAAAAACAACTGGTTGTAAAATTACTGACATGCAACCAACTAATTTGTGACTTTGTATTAACTTTCAACCTTATGTGTGGAAAAGTTGCCTAAATTCACTCCTGAAAGACCAGGATCAAAATTTTGGGCAAAATCCAAAGGCCAGATTTTGCAACAGAGGTCAAGGCCCAATGACAGGGCCAACTGGAGGTCATAACCCTGCACTGAGAGTGAAACAGTCACCCAGCTGTAATTTTGTCTTGATTGGACAAATGGTGGCCAGGAGGTGGGGCTTATTGCTCATTTGAGGGTGGTGGGTAGGTAGATGGGCTTTTGAAACACAAGGGTCAAAAGTGGGGGGCCATCCATTCAGAAAGACATGAATTACAAAAGAGGGCTGATGTGGGTCAGGAAGTCCTCAAAGTCTGCCCAGTGTGCTGTCCCTTTATCACCTACTCTCCAATGTGACATTCCCACCCTCAACCACATATCGGCTATTCCAACACTGGGCTTCTACTGGGAGGCTGTCCCTAATTGATTTAATCCCCAACATTTTGGTAGGTGGGGTGGGGAAGGGGGAGGCGATGGGCTAACCACAGGCCCCAAAAGACCTCTAAGTCTCTTTAATTGCCAAACCCTCAACATTCAAAAATTCTATGCTGAAGGTTTGCAACTAATTCCACATGTTGTTTTTCCTGAGACTTCTGAGTTGAAGGACAGGGTTCTGGTGTCTCCAATACAGTAATCTTTCATTGGATGAACACCCTGATGTTTTAAATATTAGCTCAATTCAGACTAGGGGGCAATCCCAATTCCAATGGCAGCTAAATACTTTCTGGATGCTGGAGGAGTTAAAGGAAACATGACTAATGTCTGATTCTTCAGCATATTAAAACTGGGAAAACTCAAAGCTTTAATTAAAAAGGGCTGTCAAATGTTTGAAGTAGTCACAATAGTCAAAGTGAAAGTGTTGGTTATGGATTGAAATACATTTCCTTCCACAACAGAAATCCTTTTGGTAGTTTCTACATTAATATTTCCTCCTCCCAAGGTTGTCCGATAATAAGTTGTTTGGAGGAGGGAACATCAGTAACACACAGCGCAAAGCTTTTGTCACTGCGTGGGGTTTAAGTAATGGCTCTGGATGAATGATTGTTCAACTTTTGCAAGAAGTACAAAGCAAAAATGATGTCTCACTGAATTCCCAGTGTCTGCTTGCTTCTGCCTTTCTCTGGGAGAAGGACTCACAAGTAAATAACAATCCTGCTATCAAGTCTAACAACAGACAACGCTTTGGAATTCCTTGCCCAAATCCGTTAACTTTTCCAATTACCTCTACATTTTAAAATTCTCCTGAAAACTCTCCAGTTCAAGAAAAACCATTGAATCCCTTTCTCAGCTTCTCCATTTCCTTCCCCTTCCTTCTGAACAGCATCAATTATATCCCTTTTCCCTCGTTGTAATGCTCTTTATGGCAATGATAGTGTGATATCAGCCCATTTATGTTTGTTTCCTCATGCAGAAACATGCTCAAGAGCAAGATTTATGGAAGTTGAACCTAGCTGTGAGATGGAATGAAATTTACTTGTATGGGAACCTGGAGAGTATGTAAATAAGGGAAGATAAGGAGGTCTGAGGGTGAAGACATACTCACTATATTCAAATGTCAAATGCCATTACACTTCAAAATCCAACATTGAATGTTTGAATTCAATCATAAAAGTCATTTTGAAAATCAGAAAACATGGAAAGGTTTGACGCTTACTGTATTCTGTAAATAACTCTTGAACTGTGATCTACAGTTTCAGCAGCTCGTGCCAGAATTAGTTTTCAGTTAATATCTACTGCACTGCTTTCCTGCATTGAAGTTGAATTTCTGGCCAGACATGCCTGTCTTCCCAGCTCGAGGCATTTCTCCTGTCAACTGACTGCACACAGGTATGTTACCAGCACCTTTCCAGTTGGCCGATCCTGTGGCAGTAATGGTTGTCGCCATGGAGAAGTCAGCTCCTTGGACCAAGTAAAATAAAGCATGAGAAAAGTTTCCCACCCTCTCTGGTTTTCAATCACATAAGGCCCCTTATATTCATATGGCTTTCTTCAGCCACAATGATGGTATGGTCTGGACCGCAAACATCTTCACAATCACCTGGCACTGTAGTCCTTTACTCTGTCAGCTGATGGGAGGCTCTCATGGTAAAGTCTTTCCCTCTGAGAGACAGGCATTTCACCCAGCAAGTTGATAAAAGTCACCCTAACTTCCAATTGAAGACAGTTAAAGTCTCATTTGTAATTCACCTCCTTCTAATTGACACCACTTCAGATTAATCTTGCTGTCTCAGGCAGCTCCTTGCACATCTCACTTAGAGCATTGCTATATTTCCAGAAAAGCTTCAAGAACACAATGAACACTTACTTTAGAGTGTTCTGTTTTCTGACATGTCCTATGACCAGTTCTCTCCAATAATAGTGTTTTCACTCTCATGTTGAGCAGCTTCGTTATTGAGGATCCAGACCATCTTCAGACAGCTGCAACCAATTCCACAAAGTTTCATGCAATGAAAGAGATTTTCTGTGTCGTCAACTGTTTTGTGACAAGAAACATGGAAAGGAGCGTGGCTTTTTTTCTATTTTTACGCAGATTTTTTTCCAACTTTTATTTTCCATTTGAGAACCATAAGTGGTCAGTCCTAACAACAGACTTTATCCAGAGATGAGAGAAAAAAAACTAACAAAAAATTATGTAACAAGAATTTTCTGCTTTTTGGGGGTTTTAGCATTGCAAGTAAATAAGTGACGGTCTTCTGGTGTCTCCAAATTTTGATTTTGCAAGTTTTGAATTTTTTCAACAATGTGACTTCATTGCTGTTATGCCCATCATTATTCTTAAATACAGACACAGATTGTTTTCTTACAGAAACTTCTGGAACTGGCCTATATATTTTAAAATGGAAACTCACAAAGTTAAGATGGCTGCCAAGAGTCAGGTGATCTTTGCCTGCTCAACACAGATGATATTAAGATTAGAGAAAATTCTAATACAATCACCTTTGGTGAAAATTTCTGCCTGGAATGGATTTACCAAGATGAATGTTATTGGTGAGATTAACTTTTACTGTTTTCTGTGATTCACGTAAAACATAAAATTGATAGAACTCTAAGCCTCTTGTCTCCAAGGTCAATTTTCACAAAACAGACCTGACAGCACAGTTATCCACAAAATAATTGTAAAAGATCATAATCTCCCTTCGATTGTATGTTAATGTTATTTTAGCTTTATGTAATTCTGGGTGGATCATTGATCATCTGACTGAAACTAGCCTCTGATTCCTTTTTTATCCCAACACTCAGGAAAAGGCCTGTGCAGTCTGTAAAAGAAAACAAAGGAGATAGCAGCTGTAGAAAACACCTGTGCCACCTTTGCCTTTTTAAAAACTCAGAGACTGTAAAATCCTCTCAGTCTGATTCCTAAATCTAAGTCTAGCTGTAAAGGAATTGAACATCCTGATATTAAAGCAACAAGTGTCTAACTTCATGACTGGCTGAACAATCCTATAAAAATTTTGCTATCCAACTTGATGGACTGAATGGCCTCTTTCTGCACTGTAGGATTTCTATGACTCTCTTTCCTCATTGGGCTCACAAACACTGTCTTCTTTCAATGAGATAGATGTGTGAATTTTCTAACCAATTCTTTTTGTTTGCAACTCATTTCTCTACAAATGTATTACCTTCAACTTTTTCAGAAACTCTCAGGTGCAGAAATGATTGCAGAGCGGTTGACCTAATATTTAGATTTAGAATGAACATGTGAATGAATTTTCTTTTTATGATCCACAGATGTCCAATGCTGGATATTTAAACTGATCACACACTGATGGTTCATTAGAATCTACCTTTATTATGAACCACACTGATCATAGACAAAAAGGGATGGAACTTGGGGATTCGGTTTAGCTCTTTATGACAATTACAATGTAATGACTGATGAGAGTGTTACCAGAGCTGAGGGATATTAACTACACAGTCAGATAGAGAAGCTGTGTTGTTCTTCTTGGACTAAAGGAGATTGACAGGAGATCTGATAGAGCTGAACAAGATGATGACAAATTTATACAAGGGGAGGAGAATGTCCCTGTTGATGTTTCAAGCACTAGGAGGCACAGATTTAAGGCTTTGAAATGATGTTAGAGTCATAATTATCAGATAGTAGTGACAGTTTGGAGGTCAATCACCTCAGTCCCAGGACATCTCTGCAGAAGTTCCTTAGGATAATGTTTCAGGCCCAACCATCTTCAGCTGCTTCATCAATGACCTTCACTCCGTTATATACTTAGAAGTGGAGATGTTCCCTGACAATTGCATCATGTTCATCACCAGTAGTGATTCCTTAGATACTGAGACTGTCCACATCCATATTCAGCAAGCCCTAGAACACATCCAGCCTTGAGCTGACAAGAGATTTGCACCAAAACTATCATCTCAAACAAGAGTGAATCTAACCACCTTCCCTTGACATTCAGCAGTTTCATCATCAATGAATCCTCCACTATCAGCACTCTAGAAGATGCTGGTAACCAGAGTGCTGGCCCAGGCTGGAAAAATGTTCCAGCTACAAGAGCAGGTCAGAAGAATTCTGTGGGTAACTTACCTCGTGACTCTACAATAATTGTCAATCATTTATAAAGCACAAATGAGAAGAGTGAAAGAATATTTGTAACTCCAAGAGCATTCAACACCCTTGACAACATCCAGGACAAAGCAGCCCTTTGATTGGCAATCATCCACCACCTTTAACATTTACTCCCTTCACCACAAACACACAGTAGCAGCTGAGTGTACCATCTTCAAGATCTATTCCAGCAACTCACCAAGGCTCCTCTGACAACACTTCCTAAACCTGTGATCTCTATCACATAGAAGCACGAAGGTAGCAGATATATTACAATGCCATCACTTCCAGATTGCCCTCCAAGCTGCTCATCATCCTGATGTGCCACTATATTATTGTCCTTTCATCCTTGCAAGGACAAATTCTGGAAAACTCCTTCAGACAGCATCATTGGTGCACCTGCATCTCAAGGACAATAGTGGTTAAAGTAACTAAAAGTCACCTTTGCAAGGACACTTAGGAATTGGCAATAAGTGCCGGCCTAGCCAGCAATGTCTACATCCCATGCAAACAGTTTTAAGAACGTAGTGGAGTTTGCAAGGAATGACTATGTGAAAGCAATGTCCTGAAACTCACTGCCTACAAGGAAGATGAAAATGGAAACATGGGAAATTGGCTTTCAGGACCATGGGGATTAACACAGGGAAGAGACTGACTGGATTTATCTCTACTTAAATGGCATTGACCTGAAAGGGCTCTCTCTTCATCATAGTAACTAACTCTGTCAGAAGAATGTAATGGTTTGCCCTGTTATGTGTGCAAACACAGGCTGTATTTAATCAGGTGCAGGGGTTGGTGAGTTTGGTAGCTCCACCTCCATCCCAATTAAGTTTAGGGCAGGGAGGTTGTCCATTGATTTCCTTCCTGCTCTGCTCCGATTAAGGCCATTATGGGGACAATTGATTGCCATTCAAGTGTCTCATGTTGCTGCTGCTGATATCAACTGGGCAGTGGGTGTGGGTCTCACTTGCAAGGAACATGACAAGCTTGGAGTAGTCCGGTGTTAAAAAGACACTCAGAGCCCAACTGGGTTCCTGGCATCAGGAAGATGTGACCTCTGAGGGTCACCCCTTCCCCCTGTTGCTGAACATCTTACACTCTCTGCCCTCACTCTCTGTGATCCCAAACTACAACACACCATTCACCATCATTCAGTTGTGGCCTGGGATCTGCTGATAATTGTGCAGCTCGAGTGAGGGTTGTACCTGTGGCAGCCATTGGGTCCCAAGCGATGCTGCCATTCAATAGGGTTGGAAACTTTGGTTGGACAGGCGCAGTTGGCATCCTTGATCCAAGGAAAGCCCCACAGCTGAGAGCCTTAGTGTCTCTTAATCCAATGGATTTTATCTCAAAGAGGCAATGTTGGGCTCTTAATATCTCACTAATTAACCAGTGAGATCACTATTATCTCAATCAAATACTGGCCTTTAACTCTATAAAACACTCAGCACATGGTGAATTTAGTGTTTTCAGCTTGTTCTCAGATGTGTGTGCTTGATTAATAATGTCCATTTTATGGGGAGCTAAATGGACTCCGAAACCTCTAATATGGTAGACATTGAGTGCACGCTCATTCAGAGCTGGAAGTGGGTTATTAGTAAAATCTGAAATATTGGCCTGAAAATGGCAATGGCTGGAACAGATCTTATACCCATTGCATGTCAGCAACAACGGTACTGCACCACTAATTGTACCTAAACACTGTTTGTTTCTCTGTTCCTCACATGCTCAAACACATAGACAGACTGAGACTTGGAACCCAAACACTGAGAAGTTTTGAGGTGATGAATGTCAGCTCCTTTTCAAACTGCGAAGACTAAACATTAGCTTTCTCCAGCATAGACAGAAAGGGGCAATACCCATCCCGCAGAATCAGAAATCTCACCCGCATACAGGTGGGAGACTCAAATTGCACTGTTACTGATGACTTTCGTTTCTATGTTAAGGAGGGGACCTCAGGTTAATCCGACAAACTGCAGTAGCAGCAGCATATCTCAGCACTCGAGCCAAGATGTGCCTCCACCCACTACATCTGTACAGTTCTGAAGATTAAAAAAATTATATGAAGATTACCTGGTCATGCAGGTTGATTATCTACATGTAACCTTCCAAATCATTTGGAAGCAGGCAGGGACAGTCCCCTGGTCAACTATAAATGATTTAAGAACAATTACAAAAAGAGATTTTTCTTGTTATTTTCATCGTGTCTTGACATAACTGCGAAATGAAAATGATCAAATGCAGAAATCCTCACTGCTGAATTTAAAAATATTTCTGCTTGGAATCAGTCAGGTTTAAGCGTTTTTAGAATAAGATGCTGAATGACAATGACATAAGATTCAAGTTAATCATCCAAGGCTGATTCAGATTCCCTTCTTGCCTTTGGAGGCTATTCCATTTTATTCTAGACACTGATGTTCTTTACCATCATCACCAAAAAATTTTCACTCAGCTTGACTGAAACCCTCTATAGGCAAGGAGTGATTGTTTAGCCTAAACATAGGAGCCTAGGTCTGCTTCACTAATCTAGCCTACTTCCTGTTTTTCTGGAGATGAGTTGAAGGCCAGTGCTGAATACTGAAACTGAAAGGAATCAGTCAGTAATGTTATACAGTATTAAGGAGCAATTCTGCATTTGACAATATTCAGCACATCAGTATATACACCCATTGAAAGATTGCTTTGACTGGAGGAGTTATAAAATCATCAAAACATATTACATTCAAAGGGGGAGAGCCATATGCTCACAGATATCCAAGATTAAGTTGCAGTAATTAAACTCCTTCCAATCTACTTACAGTCAGAGTCAAAACATGGGGGGTAAATTAGTAAACTAATGTAGGCAACACCTCATGAATAACATTCACTCATTCAAGCAGGACTAGGGAAACAGTTCTTTATTCAAGTTGACACTGAGCTGTGCTTTCGAATCCACATCCTCACCGTCACAAAGATTACAATGTCCACCTCAATAACAGTGTGCACCTCTTCTCCTCTCCTATTCTAGTTGGTAAATGATTCATCCATGCCCTTGTGACCCCCAGACTTGATTATTTCAATTTTCTCCTGGTTAGTCTTCCTTTCCTGAGGAGGAGAGCAGGGTATAATCCTGGGTTAGAGATAAAAGGTACTGCAGATGCTGGAGAATCCAAGATAACAAGCATGGGGCTGGATGAACACAGCAGGTCAAGCAGCATCATAGGAGCAGGAAAACTTGACGTTTCGGGCCTAAACCCTTCATCAGAAATGGGGGAGGGGAAGAGGGTTCTGAAATAAATAGGGAGAGAGGGGGAGGCGGATAGAGGATGGATAGGTCAAGGGGGCGGGATGATGTTAGTAGATAGGAGATGGGGGTGTGGCTTGGGGTGAGAGGAAAAACAGGTTAGGGAGGTGGAGATGAGCTGAGCTGGTTTTGGGATGCGGTTGGGGGAGGGGAGATTTTGAAGCTTGTGAAATCCACATTGATGCCATTGGGCTGCAGGGTTCCCAGGCTGAATATGATTTGCTGTTCCTGCAGCCTTCGGGTGGCATCACTGTGGCATTGCAGGAGGCCAAGGATGGACATGTCATCTGAGGAATGGGAGGGGGAGTTGAAATGGTTCGCGACTGGGAGGTGCAGTTGTTTGTTGCGAACTGAGCGTAGGTGTTCTGCAAAGCGGTCCCCAAGCCTCCGCTTGGTTTCCCCGATGTAGAGGAAGCCACAACGGGTACAGCGGATGCAGTATACCACATTGGCAGATGTGCAGTTGAACCTCTGCCTGATGTGGAAAGTCTTCTTGGGGCCTGGGATTGGGGTGAGGGAGGAGGTGTGGGGGCAGGTGTAGCACTTCCTGCGGTTACAAGGAAAAGTGCCGGGTGTGGTGGGGCTGGAGGGGAGTGTGGAGCGGACAAAGGAGTCGCGGAGGGAGTGGTCCCTCCGGAAGGCAGACAAGGGTGGGGAGGGAAAAATGTCTTTGGTGGTGGGGTCTGATTGCAGATGGCGGAAGTGTCGGAGGATGATGCGTTGGATCTGGAGGTTGGTGGGGTGGTATGTGAGGACGCGGGGGATTCTTTTTTGGTTATTGTTGCGGGGACGGGGCGTGAGGGATGTGTTCCGGGAAATGCGGGAGACACGGTCGAGGGCATTCTCGACCACTGTCGGGGGGAAGTTGCGGTCCTTGAAGAATGAGGACATTTGAGATGTGCGGGATTGGAATGTCTCATCCTGGGAGCAGATGCGGCGCAGGCGAAGGAATTGGGAATAGGGGATGGCATTTTTGCAGGAGGGTGGGTGGGAGGAGGTGTATTCCAGGTAGCTGTGGGAGTCAGTGGGCTGTACCCGTTGTGGCTTCCTCTACATCGGGGAAACCAAGCGGAGGCTTGGGGACCGCTTTGCGGAACACCTGCGCTCAGTTCGCAACAAACAACTGCACCTCCCAGTCGCGAACCATTTCAACTCCCCCTCCCATTCCTCAGATGACATGTCCATCCTTGGCCTCCTGCAATGCCACAGTGATGCCACCCGAAGGCTGCAGGAACAGCAAATCATATTCAGCCTGGGAACCCTGCAGCCCAATGGCATCAATGTGGATTTCACAAGCTTCAAAATCTCCCCTACCCCAACCGCATCCCAAAACCAGCTCAGCTCATCTCCACCTCCCTAACCTGTTTTTCCTCTCACCCCAAGCCACACCCCCATCTCCTATCTACTAACATCATCCCGCCCCCTTGACCTGTCCGTCCTCCCCGGACTGACCTATCTCCTCCCTACCCCCCTACCTACACTCACCTTTACTGGCTCCATCCCCGCCTCTTCGACTTGTCTGCCTCCTCTCCACCTATCCTCTCCTCTATCCATCCTCTATCCGCCTCCCCCTCTCTCCCTATTTATTTCAGAACCCTCTTCCCCTCCCCCATTTCTGATGAAGGGTTTAGGCCCGAAACGTCAAGTTTTCCTGCTCCTATGATGCTGCTTGACCTGCTGTGTTCATCCAGCCCCATGCTTGTTATCAGGGTATAATCCTGGATACCTTACTGAACTAGTCATCAACAGGGGCAGAATGCGCATTCACTTTTTTCTTTCCTAACAGTACTAATGCTCCAGGCAGCTAAGAGAAGATACGTTCATAAGTTTATAAGGTATGGGGCAGAATTAGGCCATTCGGCCCATCTAAGTCTGCTCTACCATTCAATCATGGCTCATATGCTCCTCATCCCCATTTTCCTGCCTTCTTCCCTTAACCCTTCTATCTATTACCAACTAAAAATCTGTCTAACTCCTCCTTAAATTTACTCACTGTCCCAGCATCCACCTCACCTTGGGGTAGCAAATTCCACAGATTTACAACCCTTTGGGAGAAGTGGTTTCTCCTCAACTCAGTTTTAAATTTGCTACCCCTTATCTTAAAACTATGACCCCTCATCCTAGAAAGCCCCACAAGAGGAAGCACTCGCTCCACATCTATTTTATCTGTAACTTTTGTAATCTTGAACACCTCAGCTTGATTTCCCCTCATTCTTCTAAATTCCAGAGAATATAAGCCTAACCCATTCAATTTCTCTTCTTACTTCATCTTTGGGATCAATCTAGTGAACCTCCTCTGAACTGCCTCCAATGCCACTAAATTTTTCCTCAAATAAGGAGACAAAAACAGTGCACAATATTCCAGGTGCGGTCTCAGCAATGCCTTGTATAGTTGCAACAATACTTCCTTACCTTTATATTCTATTCCTTTAGCTATAAAAGCCAACATTCTATTCGCTTTCTTTATTATCTGCTGTACCTGCATGCTAGTTTTCTGTGACCCATGAATGAGGGCACCCAGATCCCTCTGCACTGGAGCACCCCGAAGTCTCTCCCCATTTAGGTAATTGGTCGCCTTCCCATTTTTCCAATCAAAATGCATGACCTCACATTTATCCACATTAATCTCCATCTGCCATGGTTTGGCCCACTCTCCTAACCTATCTATGTCTATTTGTAACGTTCTTAATTCCCCATTGCAATTTACCATTCCATCTATATTTGTGTCATATGCAAATTTGGCTATAGAGCCTTCTATCCCTGTATCCAAGTTGTTAATGTAGATTGTAAATAAGCACATACTGGGAAGATCTATGAAGCTGTGAAGATTTTGGTCAGGTCCACTGAAGAGCTCCTGCTAAACCTAAATAAGTGGCTGCTGTGAAAATCTTCTCTCAGAGAAATTTATTATTACGTGACAGGTGATTTCCAACTGCTTGGAATGCATTTCTTCAATATGTCACTTCACCTGGCTTCGCTGTGATGCAGGAGCAGCGTACAAAGCTCCAAACCCCTGTCTGCTAAGGGTCAAGGGCAGAGAAATCAAAACCAGCAACTGGCCCAGCAAGATAACTTCTTCTCAACATATCCTCTACCAAACAGGGAGGGCGGACACCAGGCTCAAGCAAGAAGGAGGTGAGACTCATACACATTTTCTACAAACAGAGGAGATCAGCTCTCTCAACAGGACTCTGCATCCCCACCTCAGGACGTTCTGAATCTCATGGGAGGTAGCTATTGATATGTACGGCCTCACAGATCATGGCCTGTTGTTTAGTGGAGCAGATTGTCAGTGACCTATAAAGTTCTTGGAAGCCTACCATTCCAAATGTCAAGTTCCAACCTTTCCTCACCCCATGTCTGAGCATCTTACCCCTTTTTTGTTGTCTGCTGCAAGAAGAGAAAGCAGAGAAATGTGAATGTTTATAAAAGCTTGTACCCGTGGAGGAGGGAAGGACAGTATTTAAGGACAGTGACTATGAGGCATGAGTATGAGATGGCAAAAATGTGATGAAGGCTCATAATATGTTGCTAGTATTGTTTGCAAACTGAGGTCCTAAAACGAAAGGAAAATGGAATTTTATTTTCAGTTCTATGAAGCTCTGATTATTTAATAAAAAGGTCAGGAAATAATTTAGAACAGTGAGCTGAAGGCATCGTTACCATGAAATCACATCATGTTATCTGAATGACTGATACATTTTTTTGGGCAGATAGTTGCAAAATTGTTTGTTGATTTTCATTTTTAAACCCACAAGGAGAGAGGGAGAGATGCACAGAGACAAGTTCTCCGAGGGTATTCCTCTGTGAAAATCTTGGTACGGAATTTTCCATACTTTCATGATGTCATGAGAATACAAGTTGTTGCAGTAGATAATTTTTCCACCTTCTATTAAAAATCCCAATGTACACTGTATAAAGATTATAAAATATATAATTGCACATTACTTCACCCTACAGCAATACAAAATGAAACAAACTTTCAAAATCACAATTGAAAATCCTTCCAAAATGTATCCTGTCACTTTGCACTAATTCTTTGAAAAGAAATATTTAATTCAAGGAAGATAGATTTGGAATAGTAAACATTGAATGATGTAGGCCCTGGGATAGGGATGTTGATATAAAAATGATTGCTCAGCTTTAAATGTACCATATTACGTGCTGTGAAAGGCATCACTGCGGACAATCTGCAGGCTGTTTCAGTTAACCATTAATCATCTGGTTAATCTGTTTCTGCTTGTAACTGCCCACTGAAAAGGAATGTGTAAGACACAGTATCTGGAATGTTACTGTGAGTGAACCACCAAATAAAGCATGATCAGTGAGTGGGTATCAGGTTTTAAAAATAACCTCTTAGAAATGCTTAGTAAAACAAAGGAACAAAAGACAGCAGCAGGCTGATTCTGGCTCTGTAAAACATACCTTCTTTTCTTCATACTAGTGGTCCATTTTGTTTTAAGGAAATGCAGCATAACTCCATTTCATGCAAGCAATGTATGGAGCATCACTGAGACACAGGTTGGACAGATTAATCACCTGTATACACCAACAGGAGATGTCTCTGACTTAGACATCGCTTGAAATCTCTGGATAACATTCAGATAAATCCAGAAAAGCATAGATGATACAACCACCAGCTCTATAAGTAGAAGACATGGGATGATTCAAGCATGATTTTGTCAATTAGTCGCAGGCCATGAAACATACCAAGTCTGCAATAACCTGTTGTAGGATGCATCTCACTCGGCACCTCAAGAAGTTATTTAAACCAATTAGAGATCCCATTACAGTCTTTTTTTTCTGTTACAGTAAAGTAGTGGAAGTATAAGACCAAGCTATGTTGCACCTAAGTAAGTACAATGGAAAAGCAAACCAACTAACGTACTGAACGTCACAGAAGTATAATTACAGTATTGCTGAAAGGTTAATGCATACTACGGACTGAAGGCTGCATCATGATATAATTGAATCAAGATCACCAGCAAGATTAAGAACTGTGTGAATAAAATTTGAATCAGATTCAAAAACGTCAGAAAACCAAGGTCCATTTTAACTCTCTTGTTTTGGATTTCAGCAAGATCATATTTACAATTGAAAATTGTTTTGTGATATTTTGTATGATAGACTAATATACATTTCAACCTACAACAGTACTGTGGATGCTTTTCCAAAACTGGAGTCTCTAAGTGTTGATGCTCAATGAGTTAATGTGCCAAAGAACCAGGGATCTGGTCATTTACACTAAACTTTATTCAAAATCAAAGATTATTTAGCCTGTAATTGCATTTAATTATTCACTTTACACCCTGGAAACAGACAATAATCAATAGAGTGAATCAAATCTTATTTTGGAGTAAAATTAACTTCACATAAATACTAGGGATGAATCAAAACAGGTTTCATGTTTATAATAAGATGGAATGAAAGAAAATACTCCTTTGAGATTAGTTTAATTCCTGAATTTTCATTTCTCAAATGTAAGTAACAAACTCTCTTTTAACTGCAGCACATAATTTTAAATGCTGAAAATGTTTCAAAGACTCATACCAAGACTTTCAACTGATGAAGACATGGAAAATCAAAGGCAAAAAATAATTAATCTGTGTATCAAAGTTCATTTCTTCATATATCAAGCAAAGTTCTACCTGAAAATCTGAGAGCAAAAACAATAGTTTAGCTCTAAGCTGTTCTTTTCAACATCATATAAATAACTACCCATCAATGCTAAGTCACAGAACCCCCATCTAAAATTCACTTGGCCTTATTAGGACCAGGCTTCCCTTCTCATTTTTTTCTGGTAACTGCTGATGGCACAGTTGTTGAATTCTTGAACTGCTCAGTTTTGTTGTAATTAGAATATTTCACCATCACCTTGGGAACAATATTTCTGGTTATCAGTTCTTCTACTATCAATCCAAGTGTGTTATATCAGTGAAACCTGTTGGAAATATATTACAACAAATTTGTACAGTTTGAAAATGACTTATAGAATCATAGAGTCATTCAGCACTGAAACACACCCTTCAGTCCAACCAATCCATACAACCATAATCCCAAACTAAACTAGTCCCACCTGCCTGCGCTTGGCTCATATCCCTCCAAACATTTCTTATTCATGCTATTATCCAAATGTCTTTTAAACGTTGTGACTGTACCGACATCCACCAACTTCCGCTGAAAGTTCATTCCACACATGAACCATTCTTAATGTAAAAAAATTGCCCTCGTGCCTTTTTGAAATCTTCCTCCTCTTATCTTATAAATATGCTGCTTAGTCTTGAAATCCTCCACCCTGGGAAAAAGACTCCTGCCATTCACTTTATCTATACCCCTCATAATTTTAAAAACCTCTATAAGGCCATCCCATAACCTCCTATGCTCCAGTGAAGAAGGTCCCAGTCTATCCAGCCTCTCCTTATAACTCAAACCCTCCATTCCCAGCAACACCCTGGTAAATTTCTTCCGAACTCTCTCTAGCTTAATAGTATCCTTTCTATAACATCAGGAATTTCAGGATTACCTTGGTTTACCACCATTATTTAACAATGTGCTCCATCAGGTAACATTACATATGAGCAACTCTAAGGCAGGCTGAGACCTTGAGAAATGTTGCCATCTGAGGACAGATTGTATAGACCAAGCTTGAGTAGAATGGAGTTTAGAACAATAAGAGCTGACTTGTTTGAACCATTTAAAATCATGAGGGGTATTGACACAGTGGATGTGAGAAAGATGCCTTTTGTGGCACCTAGGACCAGAGAACATGGTTTAGAAAAGACAGAGATGAGGAGTAACATTATCTTACAGATGGTCATTAGTCTTCAGAATTCTCTTTCTTAAAATGCAGTGGAAAGAGAGTTGTTGAATCTTTTCTTAAGGAAGAGGTCAATAGATTCTTGTTGAGTAAGGGTTATTGTAGGTAGGCGAGAATGTGGAGTAATCAGGTCAGCTGTGATCTCATTGAAGTAACACAATAGGCTTGAAGTTGCCTACTCCTGTTCCTAATTGATCTGTTTGTATTTGCACAAACTACTCAAATCTCTTGGATCCTCCTTGTCTCAGGTAGAACAAGACAGGAACTGAGAGATTACGGGCAGCAACATGAACCTCCGTCCACTATAATCAAATCTCTCAGGGTGAGTTTTATTATAAATTTTAAATTACTTACAGCTTGCACATATATTCCAAGAGTAACTGACCACCTCCTTCCAGCAATTTCTGCAATCCATGCCTTTTAATTGCTGCTCCAGTTTTTGCAGCTCTCAATGTTTTCAAAAGTTTCATTCCAGTTACCACTTTTGGTTAAATAGACTATCTTATCCATGCAGGAGAAGACTCCAGCTGTTCAACTATGGAGTTGTCATAGAAGCAACAAACGTGAACCACCAGTGGAAGAGGAAGCTATCTTTCATTGTCTTCAGTATATTGGCCCAGAAGTCCTGTCTCCAATTTACAGGCAGTCCCCGGATTGCAAATGCGTTTCATTCTTGAGTCCATGCACAAGTCAATTTGTACACTCGTGGGAACACAATGCAGAACAACATAAAGTTGCCATTTGTAAGTTCATAGATTCATACAGCGGAGAAAAGGCCTTTTGGCCCATCAAGTCTGCACCAGTATAGCTACCACTAAAAGCACGCTGATCCCAATTTCCTGCACTTGTCCCATACCCTTGAATGTTATGATATTCAAGAAATATTTATGTGTTCGATCTTTAAAATTACACCACTGTGTGGGGCCACTTTCATAAACACAAGTGTTTGTAAGTCGGACATTTGTCAATCAATGACCCCCTGTACTGGATTGCCGTCATCACTGCTGTCCTAATGAATCCTTTGACAGCTAAATTTAGCTCATCAGCACATTTCCCACATACTTTAATCCAAAGTTTCCCCATAGTGGTATGATCTGAAACTCCTCCAAACTAAGAGAGAGGGTTTAACAGCTGTTATAATTTATAATAACAGATCCATTTGCTATCATTGTGGATTGCACAAGGATATTGCAAACCTGAAAAAAGTACATTCAAACATTAATAACTCAGACTGTTTGCTTCCAGTTGATATACTATTGATGAGTTAATGCATTTAATTTAAACTTGATGTAAGGTTTCATAAAATAAAGAGATGTCAAATACCTTAACATCATACTTGTTTGGGCTAACTACATGAAGATGTTTGAGAAGAAATTTTGCCTCAAAGGAAAACAGCAGAACACTTTGCTCATTCTGCCTTTTTTTATGTGAATTATGTTACCATCCTGTATTATTACATTTCAGGCTTGTTTACTTCAAGATAAAGATAAAACACTATTTCTTCTGGCCATACAATCTGTAAAGCTTATTATGGTCTCGCTGGAGTGATAAAGTGTATTTGCGTTTGAATTCTCCATGTCTGAAGTGGGCTCTTTATCATGACCCTGTAATGTTTGCTGACAATGATATCATGTCTCAAGCTCTGCTGTAGACCCACAGGGCAGGAGCTTGTCTTGCCCTCACCCTTTCGATGTGTAGATTTAATGTACACTGCCAGCTAAAGCTATGTCAGTGGCTCCAGGTTGACTAAATGTTGACCTAGAACAGTCGCAGCAACGTTTAAGCAGAGTGCCTATCAACACATTTAAAAGGGTGATCACTTCCACATTGACATTTGCCATCAACTCCCATGTTGACAGGATCCTCCCTGCACCCAAAGAATCAATACGATTTACATTTTGTCTTACAGCTTCTCACTATTTTTCAAGTAGAACTGTGTATAATTAGTAGGATACAAATCTTATCGACAGTTGGACAATCCTCACTGTCTAACCACATTTAATATTGAAAGGCATACGAAAAATGTAGCTGAATGGCTGATTAATCTATACTTCTTAAGGTTGCTACTACTTTAAAAGAAGTCCAATGTTCTTCCTTTCCCTTTGGGTTGGCTGCACTGATATTTGATGGCTCCCCCCAACTTTTTCCCCTGTTAATTTTCCCAGGTAACCATTAATCATATGCTGGTATGTGGGTGTCGGCCTGCATTTGATCAAGGATGGTAATCAGATTTAAGCTTGATCCTCTTCCGTCCTCACTGAATGTTAATTCACTTACTCTTACGGCATGAGTCGCAATATAGCGAGGGAGCCTGTTGCTGGCTGTTTTTTCCCTTTCCTAAGGCGGGAGAGCAGAAAGTAATTCTGATTATCACTACTCCCACAACCAATGTTTGATAATTTGTCCAGGTACTACTGAGGACTGCTTTGAGACGAATACTTTGTCAAATGAATGGTTTGGAACAAGCAAAGCTCTTTGAACAGTGTTCTAATTACGTCCGCTTCACACAAAGCACACACACCATAGTATAGTATTGTTTGATATTGATAGTATCATGTTGTCGTATTAAATGTTGTCCCATTAATTTTCTTCCACAAGAAAAGGATAGATTGCAAAAGTTTTAGCAAACAGTCCAACTAAATCAGTGATCATACAAATATTCTTCAAGAGTTTCTCTTTACAGGTCCACATACTTACTCAGAATGACAGCAATTCACAGAGCTTGAAGGTCCAGCTCCCACATAATTACTGAGTAGGTTTCTGAATTAACAGACCCTTCAAATTATCCAACATGTCAGTTGGCATTTTTGAACTTTGTAACCTTATGTCCTCACAGAAGTGAAAAACATTCATTTTCCCCCCCACTCGAGCTATAAATCACTTGCACAGAAAATGACAGTCTGTTCCATGAAATTTAAATTTCTTTTGGCTTCTTTTGTATTTAGTTTCTGACCACAAATCTGAAAAGTCAGTTAAATTTGTACTGCTAATATTGAACTCCAGACCATTAGAAGCATCTGTGCTTATAACAGATGCTTGTATTTAATATGATCCAGCAATTATCATGAATTTTTTTCAGCCATCCTTTTAAGATCTCAGCAGCAGCATTGCAAGGCTGATGAGTTGTCCAGAATTACAACAACTTGGTGACTTTAATATCAATAAAAGCCAAAAGTGGAAGTAGCAAATAAAAGCTCACTTCTCAACACCTTTTTCGCTGCTATTCTCCATTCATTTTTGTTTTATTTTTATGTTTGTTTTTCCACTTTGCCGTATTATTGTTTACCTATTCTTCAATGACTTAAGAGACTTCAGTGAAGTGAACAGGTTAGGGAAGGTGGGGCCATTGTCCTCTGAGATATTAAGGGGAAATGTTCTCGAGGTTTTCAAAATCATAACTTCTGGTCAAAGTGGGTAGAGAAGAATTTGAAACCAAGCATCAAAGCTGATGTAAATCAAAACTTTTCAAGGTCTTTTTTCACATGTTGGAGATCAAACAAGGGAAACCACAAAAACAGATGCAGACAGAAACTTTTCCAGTTTGGTGCAGTGCAAAAAGATCGTCTTGATATTCAAGTGAAGTCCAGAGGCTTGAAGCCAGGTTCAAGAGAAATCTCTGATCAGGTCTTTGGAACGTCACCAGATCCCAGAGAGTGAAAAGAAACCCACTAAAACTGGTGAATGAGTCATACTGCTCTGAGTCTCCTTGTGTACTTCAAAATGGAGCTCCAATACAATCTGCACATTAATTCCCAAGCACAACTGCTTTATTTACAGGTTTTTCCCTCTGGGTAGGTTGGGGATGGGCTTTGAATTCTAGGTAGATGTTGTTGAAAATAACAATTTGCTTGATTGTTTGGACTAAAATGCATCTACTATTCAAAATGGGAGACCTTAATCAGCGAAAGTGATGCTTTAGACAGGAGGCTGAGTAACTGATTGCCACTGGACCCAAGCAGTTAAAACCATGATATGTGTTCTATATGTTGCAATGCCAATTACTACCAGCTTATAGTTGGGGGTAGTTTAATGCACCCATCTGCTATCCTCGACTGGGTCAAAGTGCCCAACTGGTTACTGTGCAGAGGAAAGCACTAATGTGTCTGAACAAGAGACACCTGTCTTAAACAAGATGTACTTTATTGCAGGACAGCAATCAATTGCAACTTTTAACAGGATAGACATTGTTAATAAGCATATGAGGAGCCCGAGGATAACAGCTCTGCCTTCTTCAAGATCATAAAAGCTTCTGCCTTTACCCCCTCCAAGTCCTTATGACAGTATTGTTGTGTAGTGGTTGGTGAAGTCTCCAACATTACTCCTTCTAGAATCATTAACTTATACAACAGGATGATCATTTTGGCTCAAAACCATGGAAAGAGGGTGCAATTTTGTAAATTCACTAATGGTTTGTGAACATTCCTAGCAATGCTAGCATTTGTTTTCCATCCCTAATTACCCGTGAAATGGTGATAGTGAGCTCTTGAACCACTGCAGACGATGTGGTAATAGGTACACCTACAGTGCTGTATTGAAAAGGGAGTTTGAGGATTTTGATCCAGTTACAGTGATGGAATGACAATATAGTTCCAAGTCAGGGTGGTGTTTGGTTTGGAGCAGAACTGCACTTGTTGCTTCACCACTGAGTAGTAGAGGTCACATGTTTATAAAATACTGTTGGAAGTACCCTGATGGGTTGGATGCAATGCATCTTGTAGATAACTGCAGGCAAGATGCTCTAGTGGTGAAGGTATTTAAGGTGGTGGGGTTCCTAAGCTTTCTGAAAGCATTTATATAGCCCTTGAATCAGTGCAGCCTGCAGTCTCCTGCTGTAGATAAGAAACTAACAATGTTTCAAATGTTCATTTAATTCTCATATGATTTTAATGCAGTCAGTGCAGCAATTTTAGTATAGTTGTACAGATTAATGAACACACAAGGACCAAATAGACGCAGAGGGTAGAAGGTATATTGGCACAGGATGAATTCAGACACTTGATCTCCTCCAGACGATTGAAGGCAAAAAGCACAAACATCTGGTTGTCCTTGCTCCCAAGTCAGCTAGAAGTGAGGAGGAAAGGGTATGATTGGAACGTCACACGATCAGTAATCCAGAACCCCAGGTTAATATTCTTGGGGACATGGGCTTGAATCACAGCATAGCAGATCGTGAAATGTGAGTGCAATAAATATCTGAAATTAAACAAAAACTAGCCTAATGGCAACCTTGTAGCTACTATAAGCTGTCATAAATCACATTTAGTTCACAAATATAAAGGGAAGGAAATCTACCGTCCTTACCTGGCATGCCCTACATGCGACTCCACCATAACGATACGATTGACTCTTAACTGCCAATTCAATTAGAGTTCAGTAATAAATGCTGGCCTAGGTGGTGATGCCCACATCCCATGAACAAATCTAAAAAAAAAATCACTCGTGCCAGCTGGATGGATGGACAAATGGGTGCAGGACTTGCTAACTCCCTCAATCCCCAGGATTGGAGAACAGTTTTAGAAAGAGTTCCCTGACCACAGAATAACTAGTGAAGCAATATTCATGATACCTCTGGTGTCCTGTCCTATCTTCAGCATCAATAAACATAGTCTTCCTAAAATAACATCTGTATAAGCCACACTTCACAGTGCCCTCTTCATCGGGTGGCATAGAGAGGGCAGGCACAAACTTGTCTCAAAGTTCACAGCATTGCATTCCTCAGAATTCTCGTACCCGTTTGCTGCTAGCCTTCCTAGCAGGACAGGTTAATGAATGATGTCAGTTTCAGGCTACTGGGTTTAGGGGAAAAGGCAGGAAAGCGGAATTGATTATTATCAGATCTCATTGAACAGCAAAGCAGAGTTGATACCTGAATGGCCTATTTCTGCTCCAATGTCACATAACATTATAGAGACTGAAGGGGTGCTTCCCCAACCCTGCATCCCTCACTCCTTTACAAGAGGAAATGGAGGTTGTTATGGAGACATTCTGCTCTTGCTGCGGAACATAACAAATTTAGTGATACTTTGCCAGCACCAGGTCATTGACTGAGTACATACTGTCACCCTGGAATCAGTGTCTTCTTCAAAGAAGTGCGCAAAGTGCTATGTACACATTAGGGAAACAGTAAACATTTTATGTAAATAGGGGTGTGAATCTGGGAAGAGCAGTCACCCTCTGTGTGAAGCTGGTAATTGTTCAGTTTTACAGCTAATGGTGAAAGTTAGTCTCACATTGAATGTATTGCTTGTCAAAAGGTCAATTGTTAACTCAGCGTTAGGCCAGGGGTCAGGGATCATTCAAAATCATATCAGCAGCTACCCCCAGCAATGTTCTAACAAAAGCTGCTCCATTGTTTCCAAGTCATTGTGCTGTAATATCAGCGTGTAGCAAATGGGCATCTTGTGTCTTAAGAAGACTGCGTGAGATACAAACCTGCTGTTCAGAAAATCATCAGTAAATTGCTTAAAAAAAATTCATCAAATAATCCAAGTGATCAGAAGCTGAAGATATGACACCTTGTGCTGTAGTTTCCAAATTGCAGATAAGTAGTGCTGAATTTTAATTTCCTCGGATTAAAAAATAACACTTGAAATATAACAAAATTACTTGTCAGATACAGGAAGTCTTTTTGTCAGAATTAGGAAGTCCAAAGCTAGAGGGCATAGGTTTAAGGTGAGAGGGGAAATATATAAAGGGACTTAAGGGACAACTCTTTCACGCAGAGGGTGGTGTACAGAATGAGCTGCCAGAGGAAATGGTGGAGGCTGGCACAATTACAACAGTTAAAAGGCATCTGATGGGTTCCTGAATAGGAAGAGTTTATAGGGATATGGGCCAAATGCAGGCAAATGGGACTAGATTAACTTAGAATATCTGGTCGGCGTGGACCACTTGGACCGAAGGGTCTGTTTTCATGCTGTACAACTCTATGAGTCTGTGATTATAAGAGGATGATTATCTTGCTTATGTTGATATTTGTGTGGCATACAATGCTTATCATGCCCCAGTATATTAATCACATGCATGACGTATATTTCTTATTTCTTTTTCTGAATTGGGATATATTGCACTCAGCTATATATCTATTAGTTAGATCTGTGCAAAATGTAAATAGAATATAAATGTATAGTCTCAGCTAAAGAATTGAATAGAGTGAAGACGGCCTTTGAAGCTTTTAGTAACAAAGTCATGGCTAAGTGTGTTTGCTTTAATATCGTTTACTCACAAAGTATAGGTAAGACAGAGAAATCAATGGAAAATTTAGCTTGTGAGAAAACACCTTGCAACTGAAACTGAACGTCAATTGAAAGGGTCATGAAAGAAAAGCTACAGCTAGACTCTCTGGTGGTCATAGGAGATCCCGTGTGGCTTGAATTCAAAGAAGAGTAGAATAGTTTTCTTTGGTGGCTGGCCAATATTTCTGCACCAATCAAAATCGCAAGAAGAGATGATGTGGCCATTATTACTGAAATTTGTGGGAGCTTGCTGTGCATAAATTGGCTGCCACATATTCTGTATTACAGCAGTGACTATACTTCACTGACAATAAAGCTCTTTAGGACTGCCTGAGGTCATGAAAGGCACTATGTAAATGCAAGTCTTTCTTTTCCGACGCCTTGATGATTTGCTGGTCAGTATGGGATGTCAGCACCATTTAATAAATGGTGATGACAGCAGCAGCAGCTGCTGCTCGGAGCGGACTGAAGATATAACAGCCTGGAGACAGCGGAGCTTAGTGGGAGACAACTGATAGAAAAATGTGCACAGCAGCAGTAGAGACAAGAGTAACATGGGAAACAAAAGCAGACGTAAATCAACAAAACACAATCAAGGAGTGTCGTCACAGAAGAGGAAGGTGTTTGCAGGGAACTGATCATAATCCATGAGGGATCATCTGCCTCTGTTAGACAGACAAGTGATTACAAACCTTGAGACGCACTAAAACAGGTCACAGTCAGTGATCTGTCTACCTACAGTCTGGGGAGCAATCAATCCTGTTGGATCAGCATCAGAATCACATATGGTCAGCTTATAACACAGCAGTCAGGGGTTAGTCAGTCATGTCTGGAATTGCTGGAGTTGGACTGAGGTCTGAAATGGTTACAGTCCTGGGGCTCCATGTGTTGAGTGATGAAGAGAGTGTGGGGAGGTGGTGGAATCTATCGTGACTCATTACGAAAAAGGGGTGGGTCAATCAAGGCTGGGGATGGAAAGCTGAGACGTGTTGAGGTGGGACTAGGTCAGTGAAAAGAATTGTCAAGATATAAGGAGGAATCAAGTGGAGCAGCATCAGAGGGAATGCTAGGCTAAGGGATGAAGGGTGTCACCACTCCGGCTTCTGCTGAAGGGAGTATAGAGGAGCAGGGTGACCATCATTAAAGTGTAATGCTGGGGTTCAGGAGGCAATGAGGATAGTTGGAGGCAAAGTTCAACGTGATAGATCTCTTCAGGAGGTGGGAGGTGTGTGGGAATGGGCCGCCAGGTTAGTGCAAGGTAAAAGGGGACATGAAGGTTCTGGGGGTTACCTGGTGACGAAGAGGAGCCCAGTGCTTGACTGTGTCCAGTGTGAGCTGTGTTGCCTACCATCACTCAGCAGGAACTGCAACTGGTAAATGCCTGGGACAATGCCCAGGGTGAAATGAGTCAGTGTCAGTTTGATTAGCAAAGCCACAAAATCCATGTCTGCTGGACACAAGGACACTGAAGGGACAAATACATGGAGAATGCACATTCAAAATACAGCTCCATTTAATTTACAATCATTGCATCATCCATTTGCAATGCAACTAGAGTGAATGTGTTAAGGGTTCAAGACAATTTGCATTTGCACTTGGTCCTTGCAAATTGCACATTGCCACTAACTTCTGCATCATTGAGATGCCAATGACTTAAAGAGAGACAAATGTTGGCTGAAGTGATGTATCGGTTGTGAAACATGCAAGGGTGCTGTGGGAAGGTGACACAATAGTTTCATCATTTGTCACAGAAGCATTCCAATGGATTGTGCTGAGTGCAATGTTAAATTTCATGGTTGGTGCAGCTGGGATGGGAAGAGGGGTCAGAGCACAGCAGACACTCCTACTGTGATGTAACACATTGGGCACTCAGCTGGCACAGTATCTTTACCAAGTTGGTGCACACGCTGAGGATCGGCTGAAGCTGAATGAACGATGGGGGAGATATAGCCCTCATTATGAGAGGGCTGCATGTAGCACTGTGTGGAGGAGTGTATACAACCCTCATCTGCAAGATATGCCATCACTGACTGCTTTCAGACCTGAGAACCTGTTTTGCTCCTTGTGCTGTGAACATAGGTCATTGCCAATGAGAATGATATACCCAGTGCTGGTGGGATGTAGATCAATGCAGCTTGCTCACTAGGAAGGTGAAGGCAGATATAGGAGGATCAGGGCTGGCACAAGGCCCAGGAGTAGCAGCAAAGTGCCACAGAGGATGAGAAGCAGCCAGCCCAGGCAGAGGTCGCACTATAGAGCCTCTCAGGATGCGTCAGGGCCTTGAGTTGACCAGAGCATCTAGCCCCTGACACCAGTTCCCGAAGATGAGTAAGGCACAGTGCTGAACCAGTTCCGGTACACTGTGACAGAACAATGGCAGATGCTGAACAGGGACCTACGGGCTGCAAGAGTACACACCATCCTCTCCCAGCCACTGTGAAGGTGACAGCTACATTGAATTTCCATCACTTTCCAGGGACAGACAGATGATCTATGTGGGATCTCTCAGTTGTCCACCCCAAATGCTTTAGGACAATGATGACGCCATCTGTGTAAGATCACACCATCTCATTTTGGTCCTCCCTCATGAGGTCAGTGCAGCCCAACAGTAGGATTCAGGAATTTAGTTAGCTTCCCCCCAGGTGCCAGTTGTACCATCAAATGCATACATGTGGTTCTGAGAGGGCGGTATCACAAAGTTGTGGAATTCAGCAACAGGATGAGGTTCCAAGCGATCCATTACCACTTCCTGGAGGTATGTGTCCACAGCTGCCATGAGTCCTACATCCTGCAACACTGAAGCATTGAGGGTCCAAGTGCCTCGCAGGACTGGTTGCTGTGGGACAAGGAATACTCACTCAGACAATGGCTGATCACATGGTTATGCAACCCTACTGACTAACATGGAACACAGATACAATGCTGCCCATGCATCAAACAGAGCCATGGTGAAGTGGACGGGTTTGGGGGCCACCCAGGATAGGCCAAACAGAGTGTTAGGCATCATCCTGTTGTGCTGTGCTTTGCACAGTGGCAGCAGGCAATGAGATGATGTGATAGATATTGAGGAACTGGGAGAATGGGAGCAGTCTTCCAAGAATGAGGACATGGACATTGAGGAGGAGGAAGTTCTTCTTGTGGATGACCGATAACGCTTAGTGGATAACATTTAGCTGTGTCAAGTGAAATAAACCTGACAGGACCCGATAGACTTCAAACAGAGGAGACCTGGGTGGAGCAGTCAATCATGGACTGCAAAATAGTCATTGGTCATCATTCCAGCATTTCATTTGCAGCATGGGAGCAAACTGCAGTCTCTGCTCATTTTATCTGTATTCACTTTTGCTGACTGTAAATAAAAGATCATCTTTGGAATTGACTAATTGCTTGCCTGTATGTGATGATCCCCTACCAGACAATGACAAGGTGTGAGTCCACAGTGGGCAGCGGAGACAGGGTAGATGTGATTTAGAGAGGATACTTAGACAGGATGTGACTAAGGACAGGAAAATTATGTTGACTGGTGCTTACACAGGGGCCTTTTAAAGATGGCGTGGGTGCCCGGGATGCTGGTCTTTGGAGGTTAATTGGGTGAATGACGGGTTCTTGCAGGAATGGCAGGTTATAGGATGGGGCTAGAATCAGGTGAGAAGGGCACTATAGGGGCTAGTTAATGATTTTGGTAAGATGTGGCAGGAAAACTTGCTTGGTTTTGTAGAGAGACTTGCCCTGTGAAAGTCAACAAAACTTGATACTTAGCCAAAAAGCATAAAATTCAAAGCATAAGATTCATAAAATCAAAAGGCATGAAGAGGACAGAGCAAGAGAAGAAGCATGAACTTCATAAAATGTCTTGTAAGGAGATAACTATCAATGTTGATACTTAATGGGATAATGGGAAATCTGTATGCCTATTTTTGTGTTGTAAGTTTTATGTTAGCCCATTCCATTAACTCTCTACGTCAATTTTCTCCTTTAAGACATTATTTAGAACTTAGACCTCCCTTTATGACTCTTTTGACCCAACCAGCAGGCTTTATGCTGAGAAAATAGTAAGAACCTGCTTAGAGACCCCTCCCAGATGCATCTCCACTACCAAGGATGGTACCCAGCAATGGGATGAAAATGCATCAGCTACCCACTGAAGAGAGGGCGGGCAGACAATTTAAACCATTAAGGAACCTAATAAGGGTGATAGGGGATGTGGTGGCCTCCAACATTTTGATGCCTGTCCGAAAGTACTCGAAGAGATTATAAAATTTGTTGAAGGATTAAGACTGCCCACAACTCCTGATAAGTATGTGAAATGGAGTCACACAAATCACCCATGTATTGAAAGCTTCAAGTGTCGGCCTATTACAGTCTTATTAGTTTGTGGTTAGTTGACAGACTTTAATGATTAGTCCTTTAAACTGGCAAGCTGGTTAAAAACAATGGTGAGGGGTTGAAATAAATATAAATAGAGGTTTAGATGTCAGCAACCTCACAGATCAGCACATGCTGCACAAGCGGTAACTCAGTTGAATGCTGGAGGGGATAACCAGTTTTGTTTTTTTCTTGTATCAACAGGACAAATTATACAGGAATCAGGGGAAATTGTTTGGCATCTTGAAATTCCACAATAATAAGCAGGTTTCATTGTGCTCCATCCATTGCAGAGCAAATCGCACCACAATACAGGCGCAGGTAATCATGGTGTAATCGCGTTGTATCTATCAGGGAAACAGTGCCACAGAGAACTATGGAAAATTGAGGTGAAAAAACTCAAAATTCTGCAATATAAGGGGGCTCTATTTTAACGATATTGAATAAAATTGCTAACATATAATTAATAGAGACGTCTGCCAACAGACTGAACTAGAGACTCTGCTAAGATGTGCTATGCGTCTTTTAAATTCAAACAGGCAGTAGGTGTTCAGGCATTACTTATACCTGCAGAGGTTAAATTACAGTACTCTACTGATCATGCTATTCTCCTCTCATTTCTATATGTGTTACATGGGTGGCAGTACCACCAAAGATATTACAAGTTAGTTTTTATTTCCGCAATATTAACAGACTACTAAGCTCTCTTGTTGATCTGAAGGAAAATATCTGATTCCTCGTTAATCTGTCAGGATAAAACAAAGAGCAAGTGTCGAAGTATAAAGTATGTTATTTGCAGAGAAAACATAGGCTTTATGCTAGGTTGAGTTCTATCATACCTATAAAACAACACTATGGTTAAACATTAGAAAGTGTGAGCTTTGGCTATAATGGCTGATGACAATGTCAACAGTTTCCACAGCAAGAGACCTATCCCACCCACTCCTCTGTAACTATTCTTTTATCAGCCACTATATTCTACGCAAAGTTTAATTTCTTCAGCAATATTCTTTAACAAGAGCTAGCTTTTAGTTTTGTGCATTACTGAAACGTTAAACTTCACAAAGAAGTGTAAAGAGTGAACATTCTTTGGTAGAACTTTTCTGTATCCATTGTCCATAGGCCAAACTTTCACCTTTTATAATCTTTAAGATTCTTATCCCTTATCATCACTTCCCCCACTTAACTCCCACCCCAGGAAGCTGTCACTGTTTATGATTATCCAGAATTGTCCAAAATGTATCATTATCTTTCTGACCTGTCAATCTCCTGTTACAACCCTTCAAAGTCCTGATTTATTTACCATTCCTTTTCCATTTTTGTGATTGCCATTCTTCATCCTCAGGGTCCATTTTTACTCCATTCAGCATTCTTTTGATCCATCCACTGTCATTCATCATACTCATGACCTATTTGTTGTCTTTCATTATCTTTAGATCCATTCATCATCCTTGGAACTCAGCTTTTCCCTTTCATCATCATCAAAACCCCTCAACTAGTTGTCCATACATCCTCATGGACTTCAATGTAACCTCTATTCATTGCAGTTTGTCAGGAAGTTCCCATAGGCAAAAACACTGTAGTTCTTCAGGCACAGTGCTTTCTATACTCTTCTGTCTAACCCTTTAACATGTACCCTGCGAGTTGAAAATCTATCAATGGAAATCACATGTAAAATCCAAAGTATTTCCAAATTGTCGATTTTATAGTCATTCATGATGATCAAAATGATCAGCCTGTTTGATCATTCTTAATCCTTTTACCTATGTGTCCTTAGCATTGCCCATGCTCTGCTATTGTGTCAGATCAACAATGTCAGCTCTGCTACTCTGTCAGATGTGCATGATAGGAATCACATTAAAATAATTGGCCTTAAAATCTTTTGGAATATTTCTGGCAAAGGTATCTGTTTGGTCTTTGACAGTTTGTGTTGTTTGGGTATAGACAAGACTTTATTTATCCATCTTGAAGCTGCAATGATGCTTGCAAATAAGTGCTCATCTTTAGCTATTTATCTTTGACCTGTTCAAAAGAAGGGTCACTGAACCCGAAGCGTTAACTCTGAATTCTCTACACAGATGCTGCCAGACCTGCTGAGTTTTACCAGCAATTTCCATGCTTGTTTCGCATCAACTTAATGTTCGTCATTAGGAAAAAAAATTGAAAATCTTTGATCTAAAGTTACTTCAATATAGATGTGTCTGTTTCTGTTTTTAAGAAAAGTCCCACAGAGGTTTAAAATGAGCTCCAAGTAAGTTTGCAATTGGTTGGCACAAAATGATTTTTAATTGAATTTCACTTCAACACAATCAAAGCTAAACTCAATCTCCAGTTGGAAACTGACTACATAATCCTACACAGCTGTGATATTGCATTAATTACTCACAAAGGAAAAAAAAAGTAAAGCAGACTTGAAATATCACCTAACACTGACCAGGAATCATGTTCTTTAAACTTATAATTGTACAAGTCTTTACTACATTGGAGGTTTTCACTACAAATTGAGGGCTGCAAAAGATTGCAGAACACTGTTGAGGTTTATTTTTTAAACTTCAGACATGACACAAATTCAAGCACACCATTTCCAGTCAGAATGCTTTTCATTATACCTGGGGGAAAAATTAAAATTCGGAATGGGGAAAATTTTCCCCTGTTTTGGCAAACACTTGAGGGAGCTATAAGATGACAGTCAGAACAGTGCAGGTTTAGTAACCCCGCCAACTTTCATTTATGCTCTGTTGTGGTGTTGCTTTCAATTTTACTAACTTCATCCCTGAGATAAAGGGAATAATCCATATCAAATTGGATTTGTTCTAGTCTGTCTCTCTTAGCACTGTAGCTACACAGCAGACTCTCTGTTCTGTACTAACTGCTTCCCAATATGTTTCATTCTGGTTCAATTCAAAACATGTCAAATTACGTATATTTGTGTAATGGCATATAAATCTATTATGTATATGTCATAATGTAAAACAAAATAATATTCAACATCACTTCATAAAATAGTTACTTTCTACTTCAAGGAAGTCAACTTTATATTATTATAAGCCTCAAGTTAAAGCAACACATTTCGTGCTGCTGAACATAGTGTAAACTAGCCAAAATCTGGTATGAATTGACATTGTCAGCCTTATTCAAAGGAGTAATAAAGACAGCCTGATTTGGGAGTGGGAGGGGGTGTTTTACATGACCAGAAAAAAAATGATCTGGCTTTGAAAATCTTCATGGAAATCCATATCGGTAAATTATAAGTAATTTTGTGGCATGCATGAGGGTCAAGCTAACAGTATGTCCTATTACGCAAATTTGCGGAAAGCATGCATTCATTGAATAAGGGCAGGATTATACTGACGACTGTTCAAATAGCTAGAGTCAGACATTGAAAACTTCATCTGTGATGGACATTGTATACGGTAAATGTCAGCTATCCCTCAATTAAGAATGGTCAACTCACCGCCGTGAGTTTTCGTCATGAGCCTTCATGTGATTTTCAACCTGCATATTATTGAGAACACACAACAAAATGTCCCAAAAGGTAATGGGATCCAAAATGCAGGATTTGTTTCTTTTTCTTTCCTTCTCTGTCACCAAGTCTGTCTCCTCACAAAGATGTTTTAGGGGCCCTATTGTGGTGTAGTGGCAATGTCCCTACCTGTGAACTGGAAGACTCAGATTCAAGTCCTGCCTGTTCGAGCGGTGTGTAATAATGTCACTGAATGGGTTGATTAGAAAAAAATAGGTAACTGAAGTTTAATTAAAACAGTTACTAAACAATAAGAGTGTGACAGTTCTCTTTAGGATGGTACAGTGGCTCAGTGATTAGCACCAGGCACCCAGGTTTGATTCTAGCCTCGGGTGACTATCTGTGTGGAGTTTGCACATTCTCCCCATATCTGTGTGGGTTTCTGCCAGATGCTCCAGTTTCGTTCCACAGTCTAAAGATGTGCAGGTTAGGTGGGTTGGCCATGCTAAGCTTTCCGTGGTGTTCGGGGATATGTAGATTAGGTGCATTAGTGATGGGAAATGGGGTAGTGTAGGGGGATGGGTCTGCATGGACTTGTTGGGCCAAGTGGCCTGTTTCCACACAATGCATGGTACAGCTTAATGGACAAGTTGTCAGCATTTTGAACAATTAGTAGCAGTCTCCTCCTGGTCATCCATGTCAATGCTGCCACATTTCAAGAAGAGCTTCAAAGTGTCTTTGGAGCATTTTTCTTTTATCCTCCATTAGAACATTGGGCATTTGAGAATCAAGAAAACAAGATCTGATAGAGAAATACTTTTCCGTCACCCAATGTTCAGTCCACCAAAGTTAATCATGCAGGAGTTGGCTGGATTATTTATGGAGCTATTTTCAAGAAGGATATTGGCACTTGTTCGATGGTCCTCCTATTGAGTCCAAAGCAAGTGTTGAAGGTATTGCTGATGGAATTTTTCTAGAGCTGTTATAGGTCGTTGCGTTACAAGTCTCACTGGAGTACAGAATTGTCGTGACAGCTACAACTTGGTAAGCTAGGACTTTGGTTGACTTGTGGAGGTCTTTCTTGTTAAGCACTCACTTCTGGTGCACCCTGGTAGCAGCTTGCGTATAGCACTATTTAACATGCAGAGTTTGAGGCATTATCATTGGCAAGACAGTGACGATGCTTAGGTGACAAGATTTCAGAAACGTGTTGAACCATAATGACCAAGACCACCTTGTTGTTGTAGTTTTCTTCTGCCTTTGCAATTGGTGAGGTGCACAGTCTTCTTTCATCTGATCAATCATTGGGGATTATTTTTTTCTGCACTTCGCTTAGCACCTTCTCACAACCTTAGTGCTACCGGGAGCAAGAAACTCCCAACAGCATTGCCCAAAGGATTATCAAAGGACATGAGCTTCTTTAACTCATCAGCACAGTATTCCACAAAGGGTGCAAGAGGTAGAAGATCCTAGGAAGATCAATGTGAATGTGTTTTATTGGCAGTGAGGGTGAGGTGAGGTCAGTTAATGTCATGAGTAAATGATGTATCAATAGTTTTCCCACATTAGTGCTCTAACACAGAATTGGATGCAGTGTGACAAGTTGACAATGTGATTATGCACCTATTTTGTGGTCCACTACCCATTGAATTCAATGGATGAAATTTCATGCGCCTAATTAGTGAACCTATGTCCAAATTCCAAAGATGGCCCACCTCTTGTAGTAATCTAGCATTAAAGGATGAATGTCTGCCGAAAACGTCAGACGATTGAACTTTTAAACATTGGGTTTTATTAAGTGACTCACTTGTTTCAGCAATTTTAAAGGCATGCTGTTAATTTGAGGAGTTACTTTAACACACTATATAGAGCAAGTAAAAATTGAAACTGATTCCTGAAGCATTCCCTCACATAGGTGAACTTCTAAAATTCCTTTTATAAGCAAGCACTAATCTTATAAAGGTTATGGTGGCATTTTATTAATAAAATACTACAATGGATTTTTTGGATCAACTCCCAGTACAAAAATACCCACTTTTTCATCATAGTTGTCATTGAACACTGATAGGAAATGACTGATGTAAATAACATACAAAAATAATTTTACAGGTCACTTACAAAAAGAAGTTTAGGACCTACCAAGTTAATAAAAACTACATTCATACAATTTCTTTTTTTTTAATTATTAAAGGTCAGGATATCATGGACATTATTTGCCAGCGTAGGTTGTCCAGCATCAAAAATGAGTCAGCAGTCAACATATCTGGTTGGCATAACCTACTACTTTCACAGAGAGAGTCCACAGCTGTTTCTCAATCAGCTGCTAAATCTTGATTCACACTATTTAATGCACTACAAACTAGCAGTACTGTTACTGGATGTTTATGTTTTCATTGTTTTGCATTTTTTTTACTGGTTTAAGCATTTGGCAAGTCAGATGTTGAACCCACAAATATTATAAAATTGCAAAGACATTGTCATCTTCTGTTAAACATCACTTTCCAAATATCATGTTTTGAAAAGCTTAATATATTCCTGTGCCTACAAAGAAGGTACTTGCATTTCAATAGCAGCAGATCGTGTTCCAAAATGATTCAAATCAATGAACTGCACTCAAAATGTAGTCACTATTATTGGAGCCACACTTTGCACAACAACATCCCAAAGAATTATAAGGCAATAGAAAGAGTTAAACAGCTTCACACATTTCCCTAATATAAAATGTAACGTGTGTGGTCTGTTGCTCCAAGATATTACTTGTGGCTGTATACCCCAAAGGAATTATACACTCTATCAATCTGAATCGGGGGAGATTAAACAGTATGCTTGATGCCTGACATAAGTGACTAAAAAGACAGAAATTGGATAATTAATTGACAATATAATCTGTCGTAATAATGGAGAATTGACTCAGTGATGATACAGCCAAGGAGCCAATCATACAATGAGGATGATAAGATTAAGAAGAAAGTATTGTCTTGACTGTATCCAAACTATTCATTGCCTCATGAAGCTGTAATAAATGGACTTCTAACCATTAATTCCAATTGACTGATTTCATAACCAAAACTTGTGTTTAAACGTAAACAGTTTTAATGGTGCCAAAGCAGTTTGTTTTAAATAACAAGCATGGGGCTGGATGAACACAGCAGGTCAAGCAGCATCATAGGAGCAGGAAAACTTGACGTTTCGGGCCTAAACCCTTCATCAGAAATGGGGGAGGGGAAGAGGGTTCTGAAATAAATAGGGAGAGAGGGGGAGGCGGATAGAGGATGGATAGAGGAGAGGATAGGTGGAGAGGAGGCAGACAAGTCGAAGAGGCGGGGATGGAGCCAGTAAAGGTGAGTGTAGGTAGGGGGGTAGGGAGGAGATAGGTCAGTCCAGGGAGGACGGACAGGTCAAGGGGGCGGGT